>CAKAOJ020000108.1:985000-1585000 GCA_916701645.2 Sebastolobus alascanus | reverse complement strand
TTTGCCTTTTTGTTTTTATATTCCTTTTTTTGGTTTATATGGTTTGACTGTTGGTTTTGCACAAGTGTATGTGTATATGTTGTATGTATATTGTGGGAAAAATAAAATCGTGCACTGCTCTTATTTGGATTCACATTTAACTTTTAGGTTGTGCTAAGCTACGGCAAGGCGAGGTGACGTTTGCAACTGTATTTAAGCTTCACTTCTTTTCTGCCACAGTTAGGAAACATATTCTAAGGTCTCAGTTCAAGCTTTTCTCATAAAAGGTCTCACTCTGCTTGGGGGCTGAGGTGTGTTGTAAGGTGAGAAACCAAATCTTCTCTGGCTTACCTCTTGTATCTGACGCCCGGGTACTCGTCCAACGTGGCACAGAGCGTGACGAGCTGGTCTGCGAGTGTCTCCAGTGTCCTCTTTTTGTCCAGACTGTTGGGACTGTAGATGCTTTGGAAAGCCCCCGGATTGTCACATGTGAACACCTGAAAAGAGTTCAACACACCAGAGTAAAGATTAGTCTCCAATAATTTTTCTGACTCCAGAACTAAATGCCTGAATATTAACTGAAATAAATAAGAACTCTAATTTACTTTGTAAACATCTCAAAACAAGTGAAAACTTTTTTGTTTTTTTCAAAATACAGAGAGCAACCAGTTACAGTTGCTAAGCTACTGTAATAATACAAAGTTTGAAAGGTCATGAAGTCATAGCTTAAAGCAGCCAACACCCATTAGATTCACTCAAAACGCTGCAAATCTCTTCTTCCGGGCAGCGACATGACAATGAACACCGAGTTCATTTTCCCTCAGTTAACAAGAAACATTCTGGATAAAAAGAGGAAATGGAGCATTACAAAAGAACCTAAAAGAACACATTCCGCAACCACTCACTTGTGCCTCTTGTGGCATGAAGGACATGTTTATTTCCTTACACACTCGTATGTACTTTGCACAGTACAGCTTCATGTTGCTGAACAGGTCATCGGGACAGTCTGTGGGACCAAAAAGCTTTTAGTTTGTATCTTATCTGTTTAACAAAGAAAAAATCATCGAAAACAACATTTTGATCATGTTGGATAGAAGATCTTTTTATAAGTTATTTTGCTATTGAAGTAGATTAAAGTAGTGATTCAAGTTACTTACAGTCAGTGAAATAAACATACGCTGCTTTATATTTAGGTTTGGGCTTGAAGTCAGCAATAAAGGCATCCACACACTATGAAATGAAATGAAATTTAAGATAACACATCAGCAGAATGAAAACTAATTTTGCAGAAATGAAAACTTGAATTTGAATGTGATCATAATGGCAAACCTTAGCAGTTGGTGACATGAAGTAGATGGCCTTCATTTCTGGAACAGGCTCTCTGCTTTTGTACAGGTCCTCCACAACTAAAGAAAAACAAGTATTTATTTTAACAGAGTAGCTACAGACATCCACACACAGACTATCACTGTAGTCTAGTCTATTACTAGTATTATATAAAATGAGTGTTTCACTGTTAAGGAAACCTACTTGTTATTTTCTCTGACATCAGATCGGACATTTTGCAGCATGATGAGAGGAGCTTGGTGGTGAAGGGGTCCAGAATCAATATCTGTGAAGACAATAAGTCGGTAGTGGCCATTCAAATTATGTATCATATTGAAATGTGTTGCTAGAAATTAAATTATATTTTGAGTCACAGTGCGTAAGTGGAATCAATCACATAAAAGTTGGATCCGTATGGTGGGGTTTGTGCAATCTAAGGACTGTATTGAGTACATGGAGGGTTGTCCTACCTTCCATACTTCAGATTTCCTGCAGTCTGTAATGATTGTATCTTTTATTCCTGTAAGAGACACAGAACATGACTCATGAAAAACAACTTGAAGAACATTGCTGAAACCAGAAAAAAACAACATACTGTTGTGTTCATGACGACACTATTTGAGCTGTAGCTGGGTTCTAGTGCAAAAATTACCACCTTGTGGTTGTATGCCTACGCCAACTACCAGTCAAGTTGCATAACAATCCATTAGTTGCATCAGCCATTGATCAAGTAAACGTTAGGCTACGTCCAGCCTATTGTATCGAATTGTTTGCCGTCGTATTTCATATAATTTTAGGGCCTTCAAATTTGTGATGGGCATTTGTCATCATTGTTGGTATTTTACCAACTAAACAATCACTGTAAAAAGTGATGATTAATCAGATCACAGCAGTTTTCATGAATGAAAAAGTAACCTTGCTATTCTATTAGAACAGGCGGCTGTGGCTCAGAGGTAGAGCAGGTCGTCCACCAATCAGAAGGTCGGTAGTTTGCTCCCCGGCTCCTCCAGTCTGTCGAGGTGTCCTTGACCAAGATACTGAACCCCAAATTGCTCCCGTAGGCTGTGCCATCGGTGTGTGAATGAGTATTTAGATTAGATCCTGATGGGCAGGTTGGTACCTTGCATGGCAGCCTTTGCCATCCGTGTGTGAATGCTGACATGCATTGTAAAGTGCTTTGAGTGGTCGAAAGACTAGAAAAGAGTTCTATATAAATGCCAATATAAGTGCCACTTATTAGACTTGCGTGCTATTCCAACCATATTAGAGAGATATGTGTGTGTAGTTTGACAAAACAAGTCATTCTGATGACAATGTCTGGTTTATGAAATAAAGAGTGTAAAAATCAAGGCAGTTGAAGTGTCTCTCTTAGTGACTCTATTGGGTACACCTGACGAAAACTGATGCAGTCTAATAAAACGTTACCTTCACAAAGGCTCTAATGTTCAGTTTTTGTTCAATTCAATAATTCAACTCTATGTTAGTTTCGGAGACTGATTTGTAACGTTAGTGTGTAAAGTTTAATCAACACATCAACACCACAAAAACAGATTATTCTGACCTTCACTAAAGAGATAGGTTAGCTGTTTCCAGCTGATAGACTGGATCTGTTTTAGCTACAACTACATGTAGCGTTGCCCAATAACCCGACAAGGGAGTGAAACGTTTTGATTTTCCTTTAAAGCTTCTAACCACAGACAGTCATCTCTGCGACATCTGACCCCTGAACCCCTGAACATAACCCCAACCGAGCAGGGCAGCGCTGCAGGAAACACAAACAGGTAGTTTTTCGGAGGGAAAACAGACTTCGACACAAGACATGTTTGGAAAGTTGACTTTAGGTTTGTGTCAAACTTATTTGAGGCTCCTTGTTGTGTTAATGTTAGCCTGCTGATATGAGGTGGGGCTCAAAGTGACCTCACTCCGACTCACTCTCTCCAAAAGAGGGATAAACGAGTCCCTATCAGCTAACAAGTCATGATAAACAACGCTGACAGGTGTTAAACCAGGTGCAGTCTGCTGTTAATATCGTGTCCAAGTTTGTAAACTTCCGTTGTGATAAACAGCAGAATGAAACCGTCTCTCCGAGAGGCTCAAAGGAAGAAACAGATAATAAAAGCTTCATAACGTATTAGCCCCTTTACGTTATGAAAACGAAGTGTTACGCTGTTTTCTCATGTACAATAAAACACTCTCTCACGCTGGGGTTAGACTTACTTTTCCAAACTATTCGTTTCAGCCCGTGATCTGAGCCCGATGCCATCTTGTTTCCTTTTATTTTCCTCTGCGCCTCTTCCTGTCCCGTGTCCTCACTCTCTGACGTCAGACGCGTCGACAAGTGTGCGACGGAGCGCTGCTGTAGTTTTTTTTTTTTTTTTATCACCACAGTCACAGTGGTGGAAGAAATACTAAATACTACAGTAAAAATTATCTGTTTCAAGTAAAAGTCCTGCATTCAAAACTGTACTTACCGGTAGGTAGGCCTAACAGTAGGCTACAAACATATTTGCATCAAAATATACCTAAAGTAGTCCTCTACCAAAAGTAAAAGTAGGCCAGTCATGCAGAATGGCCCATTTCTGGATTATAGGCTAATTAATGATGCATTAATATGTTCATCACTTTATTGTTGCAGCTGGTAAAGGTAGAGTTGAATTTTATTACCTTTTTGACACTACTGGGTATCTTAACCTATAATAATTTTTTATGATTTATTATTTTTTATTTATATTTTATAGGCTAATCGAAATCTGCAAAACAACTAGTGACTAATTTTTTCTACTCTACTACTATTCTGGCATTTTTGTTTGAAATTTAGATGGGAGCCAGAGAAAAGTGAAAGTCGCCAGTGAAAGAGAAAACTGATAAAGAGATATTACAAATTAATATATTCTTGGTAAGTCAAAATTATGAGATATACAATCCAAATCTTTAATTTCTAAATCAAAATTAGGACATTGACATACTAAGTCATAAATATGACATAAAAAAATCTAATTATGAGATACCAGCCTATGTCATAATCTTGAGATAATAAGAAAAAAGTACGAGATCATAAATCATGATTTTGACTTAAATCAAAATTCTGAGTTGTCTTAGTCATGATATTGACATATTAAGTCAAACACGAGATAATAAGTCATCTTCTGATTTACTAAATCCAAATTATGAAATATTTTATACTTATACTTATGAAGTCACAATTGTGAGGTTTTGAGTTTGACTTACTAGCCTAACTCATAATGTTGACTTAGTATCTCATAACATATTTTGCGACTTAGTATCTCCATTTTGACACACAACCTCATAACACTGAATATCTTTATTCTAAATATTTCATCTATTTTTCCTTTCCTGGCAGAAATAAGCTTCTAAACTAAAGAAATTTAGAAAATGTACCTCAATGTAAAAGGGAGTGATTTGAGGCTTCAAGCTAGGGGAATACAATTCCTTTGTCAGACCCCTATCATTGCCACACTTTGTGGTATCTTGACTACTTCCTTGAATATAGAATATCATGCAGCTACAAAGGTGTTTCCTTCTTCCTCATGCTACCCAACCTGCACCTGCCCCAAGGTGCATCTCTCTGCTTCGCTATGACTGGATATTTGCCTCCAGTGGGAGGGACCAGGTGCAAGTATTTCAACCAGCACAGACACCAGATATGTTTAAGAAACGGTAAAACAGTTAAGAGTGAAGCATTTTAAAAACAAATCTAACAGAAGCTGTAAAGTGTGAGGAATAGTGAGAGGAGAGTTTTAAGAGACAGACGTGAAGAATGGGCGCTATGAAGTGGCTGGTGATTTCTGTCTTGCTGAGCATATGCTCACAGGTACAGTAATGGATTTGTTATAATATAACAGCTTATTTCAAATTCAGGCACAAACATTTTGTTGTGAAAAGGGAGGAGCACAATGCAATGGAACCTAAACTAGTTAGTAGTAACTTGAATTTTATATAACTGCATAAAACTATTGTTAATAATATTTTCTCATCTAAATTTGCAGGCTGCAGCCCAAGGTACTGTATTTTCCTCTTTTACTATAAATCCACTTTGATTATATCATACATTTATGTGTAAAATAATCCATGTCTCAGGGTGCTAAACAAGTGCTATAATGATCTCCACTTCTCTCATCTCTCTCATCAGGTATCCAAGTATCCGTGTTCTCAGTAACATCCAAGACCGCGATTCTCAGATGGACCAAGTTCTCCGGAGCCAGCTCATACAAGATCACTGTCGCCCCCAAGAGCTCACCAAGCACCCCAATTGCCTTCGCCACGTTTGGTCCAAACACAGTGCTGGGCTCTGTCAACTCTCTGTCCCCGAACGTCAAGTATGTATTCACAGTTGAAGCTCTGGATGATTCCCAAGCACCACAGAGCTCTGCGAATGTTGAGTCATCCACAGGTGAGGTACACTTGTGTCCATACCTGTAATGTTTAGTGCTTCATTGTTGTTTAATTTTCCATTTAAAAAACAAGCTGTTTTTTTTACTACATTTTCTGGTGTTGCATGTGTTTGACCTTGTCTAAAAATGCTTTTTAAAATGTGTACAGTTTTATGCCGCCATATTCAGGCACACTTATTACTTGTCAACATAGAAAACAGTCTGAAAAAATAATCCAGTATAATAACTATTATTACAGTGTAAATTTAAACACCTAAATGTTACTTTGATGATGAGCAGTTGACAATATGCACCGAGCGGAGGACCACAAAAGAGTCGCTGTTGTTCCTTCTGAATTGTGATAGAAAAGAAGATTTTTTTTTATTTTTAGATTGTGTGTGGTTTTCTCAAACGTACCCGGGAGATGAGACAAAATAAAATGTTGTTTCCCCTTCTTTAATCCCTTAAATATGTAAGTAAAAAGGTAGATTCCACAGTAGGGCTGACCCAAATGCTTCGAAGCTTTGAAGCTTCAACCGTTGCCATGGTAATCGACCTCTAAATCAGTATTCAAATGCTTTGTTTGTTTTTTTAAATTAGAAGTAAAAATAAAATATAAGTTTATTATAACAAAGTATATATCCCCAAATAGCCCATGAAATAAGGAATAATCCCACAACATTATCATTATTCATAATCAACATTAATTATTATTAGTTATTCTCACAGGGATTTGTTGTGTGTAGAGGTGCGTGATTGTACAGTAGTGCAGCAGCGGCGCTAAAACGGGGGAGATGGAGACAGACAGACAGAAGAACATGTCAGCCTACTGAAGCGTGAATACCTTTGATTATTTCTCACCGAAGCTTCGAATTCCAAAAAATAGTTTTCGGGACAGCCCTAATCCACAGCCAGCTATTGAGAAGGTGGAGGCCATCCCTCGCATCTCACTACCAAAATCTCTGATCTGAACTGTGACTATTCTAGCCCCTGGGATGATGGATCCCATCCAGACGGTGAAGCCAAAGGACAGCCAGACCTTGATGGCGGAGTTCAGCTTGAAGACCGGGGCGACATCATACATCATACGAATCCAGAACTCCGATGGCCTCTTCAGAGAAGACACGGTGCCCACCTCCCCCGCTGAGATTCAGTCCCTCTCATCGTACACCGAGTACACACTCAGCATCATCTCTGTCAACAGCGGAGGCCGGAGCCAGCCGTCTTCTTCAGTGACTGCAAAGACAGGTACTGTTGTTTGTTTGTCACGTTGTGTTTATTTGTGTGTTAGATTTACACCTTTCCACTTCCACAGCTGGAAACTCATAAATATATTCAGTGTAAAAAAATTACACCTAAGGACCGGTTTATGTGTAGAAATGGGTCACACATTCATTGAGTAACAATGTGCACTTTTCTTCCCATCAATCCCCGTGCCCTGCAGAAGTCACTTGATCTGCCTCATTGTCCCATAGCATCTTCAGTGTTTGTGCAAATCCAGGTTTGTCTTACCCAATAAATGGATCAGCGCTCCTCAGGGCCTCTCCTGTATCGGTGGTAACTGTACCTGACCCCTCTATGTCAAACACAATGGGTTGACCTTATCCTGAGAACATGGCTGTCATCCCCATCCTGGGGGAAGAATCTGATCCGCATGAGTCAACAGAACATGCGTCAAGCAGTTTCACCATTTTTTGTTCACTGTTTGCCATTATTCATCTCTGATTTCTGAAACTGATTTGTCCCTGATATTGTTGGCTTAAAAGTGTTTTTGTCAGTTTCACTACAACGAGACTTGTAGGGTGAAAAGTGTATTTCTTTATTTGTTCATTTGATAACTCAATGCACAAAATGAGGAAGTGTGCCCACTGGCATTTTATCTATTTATTTATTTCATTTTTTTTTAGTGGCCAACCAGCGTCCCCCAGAAGGTGCCGCCCTAGGCGACCGCCTATATGGCCAATGCCTTAAGCTGGCACTGCGTTAATGAGGTGGATGTAGTACTGGGTAGATGAGTAGTTTAGGAAGTGGGTATACTCTCCTATATATGTCAATGGCTTTTTGGTTGATAGGTGGGTATTTGGGGTGTAGTGATACATCAATCTGGATTGATATATCGATTCAATGATCAACGAAACAATATCATCGATGCAAAGTGACAATATCGATACATATCATCGTCTTTAAGATGCGCCTTCATTTTGAAATTCACACTTTAGATTCATTGTTTTTATTAAAAAGAATAGATTGTTGAAGAGCTCAGTAATAAAATTGTCAAATCATGTTTTAGTTGCTTTATGTGAGTTTATATAAATGTAACTTGTGTTAAATGGGCATATGATATTGTGTCACATCGATCGAAGGCCCCTAAATTGAATCAAATCAAAATTGTATCGTTGCAGACTTTGTGATATCAGCAAATATTGTATCGTTGTCCAATCTAATCAATATAATATTGAATCGTGATGAAACTTGTGATTTACACCCCTAGTGGTTATACTGTAAACCTCCAGGAAAAGAGGTGGATATACCCCGTATACTGTACCTGTGTATACCCTCCACTACACCACTGCATACAGTAGGTGTCTAAGGAGCAGTTAGGGGACTCATAGTTTTGTGTTAAGGCTGTAGTTCAAATTGTGACATTACTGGTGGTATCTGTGACTACTGAAATAACTCCTCGAGACCTGAAACTTGAGTCAGATCTTGAGACTTGACTTGGACTAAACAGCTGTGAAACATGACTTACTTGAAACATAATTCACTAAGACTTGAAAACTTTGCTTCAAATCTTAAGTGTTTCTCCATACCATAACATTAATTATTAACAACTAAATGAGCAACAATCAAAGTTAAAATAAAAACATCTTTAAGTATTACAGTACAGTCTCCATCCCCTAAATCATCTCATACATGTAAAACTTGTATCTTCTCCTCCACAGTTCTGCCTCCTCCTCAGCTCTCCACCTCCTCTCCCAGCAACGACAGCATCATTGTGTCCTGGCTCTCAGTTGCTCACGCTGTGCAGTACACCGTGTCTCTGTACAAGTTTGGCACAAACACCAGCATGAAGCACAACACCTCCGACACCAATCTGACCATCACTGGCCTGGATGCTGGCTCCCTCTACATCATCAAGGGTTTGGCCTCGGACCTCGAGGGCCGAAAGGGAGAGGGCAGTCAGTACGTCAACCAGACAACAAGTAAGGAGCAACCGACACACTTCTCTGTGTGTTTTTATACACTGCTGTGTACATCAGATCACACGCTGGCTCCTATCCATGTGCCTTTATAATGACATGTGAGATATATTATACATGAGGAGATAAAGAAAACAAATAATTAAGCCTACAATTTTACACAAACTATCACAGCCATGTATCAGAGAACTCATATTTGTGTGATATATAGTATTAGGTGTGTCAAGTGACTTGTTTTGTCCTAGCTGTACCTGTACAAATCGTTCCCTGTCCTAGAGAACAGCAGAAACACTTTCTCAGAAACATTTAACCTCCACACAGTCCCAAACCTAGCTGTCATAAATAGAAAGAGACCTTAACTACGACCTCAGTGAATATTATGAAGCATCAAAGCCACCAATATAAAGTGAAATCATATATTTGCAAAGGAGCATTCATTTATTTTCTACATTTTAACATCAGAATCTGAAACTTGAATTGAAAAACTTTGGCGACCCCTAGTGGTAGCATGAAAACATACAAATCCGGACATTAAACATGAATTGGCTGATAGCAGCACATAAATGGCTCCAGTTTTTTCCGGGACTCTCTCATTTTTCTACGACTTCTGCTATGCTATAATACTGTAATATACTGTATATAGATACATTATACACATATTTATTTATTTTATTTATTTGTACCTGGAACCCCCATTAGTTACTACCAAGGTAGAAACTACACTTCCTGGGGTCCGTACAAAAACACTACATCACAATGTAAAAACAAATATGTAATTAAATCCAAAGCAAAAAAGGAAAAAAACAAAAGAAAAACAAACAAACTATAATAAACAATAAATCAACAACAATAAAAACTGCTAATGACAATAACAACAAATAAAAGTAAAAAATTTAACAAAAATCAATAGAAAAACAAGCAAACTACAATAAACAATAAATCAACAACAACATAACTGCTGATGACAATAACAACAAATGACGACAAGTCAAGAATTGAACAAAAGAAACCAAAAGAAAAACAAGGAAACTACAAAAAAAAAAAAAATCTGCAACAATAAAACTACTAATGACAATAACAACAAAACAATTATCCAAACAGCTCAAAAACAACAGCAGCACCATTAAAAACAGCGTATACAGTTAGCATTAATGATCATATAGTCAGATATTATGTAGCAAAACGTGTCGTATTTGAAGAGGGGCTGATGTTCTGTGCCATCGGGTATTTCTTTAAACTCTTTTTATAAACTGTTGTACTTGTTAAATGTGTAATGTCTGATGGCAAATCATTCCATATTTTCATTCCTCTGAACATAACAGTATTAGAGGTAAAATGCAACACAAGAATAAAAAGTAAAAGTGTAAATAATGGGCCCCTTCAAAGAATTATATAATTGCTGTTTTATATGTAAACAGGATTTCAGTGCTGCTGTAGTGGGTCTCTGTGTTGTGTAGAAAAATATCATATTTTATCAACTTATTGTCTATAAAATCTGAATCTAAAAAGAGTAACTTGTAACTACAGCCATCTGATAAATACAGTGCAGTTAAGACCAAGATATTTTCCTCAGAAATGCAGTGGAGAAAAAGTTCTAAAAATTAAGTAACAAACATCAAAATGAGAGTAACTATGACTGTAATATTGTTTCTAGCTGCGCAGCGGTATCAAACATGTAAGTCTTTATCTGCTCATGTTTTTATGTGTACTTCTGCTTGATGCATCGTTGGGCGTGTCTTTATGTTTTCTTCTTGTGTGTTAACAGGACCTCCAACACCATATTGTACCAATGTCTCCATGGTGATGAGTAATGGTGTGGCCGGCCTCTCTGTGTACTGGAAACTGGATCAGGAGGTTCATGGATCCATCGAGTACCATGTGATGAGTGACCAGAACCTCACATGTAACTCCACATCCTCCTCCTGCACCCTGTCGCCCGTGGGCTGTGGAGAGGTTCATACTATCAGGGTCACCGCCTGGAGCGAGGCCGGGCCCAGCTACCCATCCGACCCTGTAGTGTTCATCACCTGTGAGTAGTAGAAATCAGATCCACACACTTATATTGGCTAATATTGATACTGATTTTGACTTTAATACTACACAGATATAAGTGGGATGAAATAAAGTTGTTTCTACCAAGGTAACTATCTGGTTGTAAAAGGCCATCATGGGCAATCAATGAGCATGGCCTTATTTATGGAAATAGTATCAAATTTAATGGCAATTTACTGTATTTATGCATAAATATGATGATGAACTTTGGTTTGTCTGGTATTTCATTAGTCAGAAACATTCTTCTCATCTGTTTATTTTTTCTAAGAATTACAAGATATTTTATTATATCACAATATTTTACTACTGTAATAAAATGAGATATACCATGACTAGATAACTAATAACTATGCCACTGTTAATCCACACCACAAGAGTTATAGGTACCCTGTGGAGTTTTTGACCACTAGTAGCATTATGGATTCATGTTTTGACCAGTCTGTAAACTGGTTTGGTTAAGCTCAATTCCAGATATTTAGGCTGTGTCGTAACTGTAAGGTATTAAGCCCGCACCGGGACCCCAGTATGCAGAAATATTCAAACACACCATTTTAAGAATAGGTGGAAAAAACACATTTATACTGTATGCACAAAACTGCATGGTTTTTGCCCCAAACTGCATGTGATTATCATAAAGTTGGCATATATGTAAATGGCAGACTCGTGGGTACCCATAGAACCCATTTTCATTCACATATCTTGAGGTCAGAGGTCACGGGACCCCTTTTGAAAATGGCCGTGCTAAATTTAGCCTAACTTTGGAGCATTATTTAGCCTCCTTCCCCATGCTAGCATGACATGCACTACATACATACACTACAATAAGCTACAAGAGTTATTATCACACTTAATAATCTAATTTAAAAAATATGTAGGAAAATACCAGTATGTTTAAAAATTGAAATCATTAGTTTGTGATTACTGGAGAGAAGTATTTTAGAGAAAACACACTCTACACGACCACATCAGTGGTAGTGATGTGAGTGTGACTAAACTCTCTGCTGTCTGTCCTGTGCTGTCAGTCCCCTGTCCCCCAGAGTCTCTGGCTCTCGTGGAGTCGACAGAAGGAAACTGCACGCTGACGTGGGACACACTGCCTCATGCTGACAGCTACAGGGCCTTCATCAAGAGAAGTGACGGCACCGAGGAGACCTGCAACACCACCAGCAACAACTGCACCTACCACTGCATGTGTGGCTACATGTACCTGATGTCTGTGTTCGCGTTCAACCAGGCTGGCAGCAGTCCTAACGGACAGGTTCTCAACTACACCACCTGTAAGTAGCTGCTGAGGTGACATGTTTTAAGATTTTGAGTCATTATGAGACGTATTTTCTTCCTCTTCCTGGTTATGATCATTACATGTGAGTAATGTGTTTCAGTGCCCTGTTGTCCAGAGGATGTGTCCGTCTCCACGGCGAGCACTGACACGCTGGAGATCACGTGGACGGCCTCACGGGGGGCAGAGCTGTACGAGACTCGCGCTGTAGACAGTTCAGAGGTCATCCTGTGTAACGACACGGCGCCGGTGTGCGCCCTCTCTGACCTCAGCTGCGACAGTTCCTACAGCGTGGTGGTGACGCCCTGCAATGACCTCAGCGGATGCAACCGTGCATGCAAAGCTCACACCAAAAACACAGGTAGAAAACTTCTGTTCACATATATATGTTTATATATCTATCCAGCAAATATCCAGTTACATTTTTCACTCAAAAGTTCTTAAGTTTTCAACTTCAGTTCCTAGATTTCACATGAAACAGCAGTAAAATCCTTATCCTATTAGACTGAAACTCCACACGAACTTTGTTGAGTACAATACAAATACTTTTTGTTGTATGACTTTATTTATTTATTTATTTATTTATTTATTCATTTATAGCATTTTCAAATAAGTTAGTAGTTTGATACAAAAGCACAAAAACCTTTTGCTTCATGTTTCATCTTGATTAGTAGCTAAAATATTTTGTTTGTTTCAAGGAATAGTTAAAACACTGACTGAACAGTTCATAAAATACTTTCTACCCGCATGAGGCAAAAAAACTTGTGGGTATCACATTTTATGCATGAAGAAAAAATGTAAAAAAAAAAGTTTTTTTAAAGGCCTATAGTTTGTTTTAACGACAGTATTGTAACAAGTGTATTTCCTCCTTAAATTACCAGAAATTACTAGTTTTGAATAACTGTCTATGGTCAAAATTGATCTGAAGGTTACCACCTAGTCATTATTTTCCCCTATGAGGTTAGACCCTCAAAGGTCTGAACATACTCAGTCAACTTTTTATTCCTTCTTTCCTTCGTCCCCGTCAGCTCCCTGCAGGCCGATGAATCTGATGCTGAATCCGAAAAACTCCTCCAGCATCGGCGTCAGCTGGACAGCCAACAACAGGGTTGCTACGTACACTGTGAGCGCATCAGGCGATGACGGCGTACACACCTGCACCACCAGCGGAAACAGCTGTGACATCACGGACCTTCCCTGCGGCTCCACTTATGAAGTCAGTGTCATAGCAGCCAGCCCCTTCGGCACGAGTTTACCCAGCTTCTCTGACTCTCTGGAAACAGGTGAGTGTGGTCGAAGGTTTGGATTGATCCATTCAATAAAAAAACATACAGCCAGGTATCAGGTTAAAGGAAAAAATAATATAAAAGCATGTTAGTGACGTGCTGGGCTTCCACGAGCCTCAAGAACAGCTACAATGCTCCTTGGCATAGATTTTAGAAGTCTGTTGGTCCAAAATCTCCAATAGGCAGTGATACAGTAGAAGAAATATTCAGATCTTTTACTTAGGTAAAAGTAAAAAGTACTAGGTTACAAGTAAAAGTCCTCCATTCAAAATCTTACTTAGGTAAAATACAAAAATGTAAAATACTCTGTTACAGGTAAAAGTAAAAGTATGTATCATCAGCAAAAGTACGTAAAGACTGATTTCAAGAATGGTGATTTCACTGTATAGGCTATAATGTATTTTTGGCATTTCAATTAATTCATAAATTGCAAATAATGAATGTAAATTAATTAAAAGGGTACTGCAGTGATTTTGTATTGCAGTATAAAGTATGAATCAAGCTCCAAATGCACTATATATAAATACAGTTTATTGTTAGATTAATACAGGTGCATGGTTTAAATACTATATTATTTTGGCAGCTAAGATATATGTATAAGGAGTATAAATAAAATCAATTTAATGCAGAAAAGGAGGCAGATCAGCCAGTTTCCCTGTATAGGCTATGTCCACGCCCCGTATAATCCAAAGACTGATATTTTTGCGACATAAACAGATGGCGATACAGATAGTAGCTTTGTGTTCCACCCCTAACATCCACAGATATCCTCTTCTTTTCCAGAGCCCTGTTGCCCGGTGAATCTAACAGTGGATCAGGTGACGCAGGCAATGACCAACGTCTCATGGTCTCACGCCAAAGGAGCGCATTCGTTCGTCACGTCTCTGACGTCGACGCGGGGTCACGCCCGCTGCCACACCCAGGACTCCCACTGCCTCATGGGATGCATCACCTGTGGGACCAACTACACCGTCACCATGGAGGCGTTCAGCCACAGCGGGCGCAGCTCCAACTGCACCTATCAGGGCTTCTCGTCCAGTGAGTGATGAAGTTCTCTTCCATTTATATTAAAACATTTATGTAATATTTATTCATGCACCTATCCTGTTTGCTTCTTACAATATGGAAGCAATCATGTACATATTAGTGACCTAAGAGCTTCCCATATAAGTGAGACTGCAACAGGAGTGTGGCCACTTTTATGCATTAAACTTAAAAGTATAACAACCGGACCAATAAACTGGCCATGCTGATCAGTAACAAAAAAATTGCAGTCAACTAATGAAAGATATGCTTGAGGTATCTGTTATCCGTTAGAGTTTGTCCACCAGAGAGCACTGACAAGTTTATTTTTTTACTGTAAAATTATTATTTAATAACCACATTTGGGGGATACTTATTGAAGATGTTTGTTTATGTTATGTATTTATGTGGAAAAAAATAATATCACTCGCGAACTCCGACCAAGCGGTCAAACTAGGCGCGGCTTTGGGTATCGGCCGATACCGAGTACAGATCGGATACCAGTGTTTAATTAATAAGCTGTATGCCTCACTGTGTGGAAGTGACTGGGATCATTCTTTTATGTGTAAGGCAACAACAGGCTTGACTTAAACATTGCTTTCCTAACTTTGTAAAACAAAATGTAACAAATAAATACATAGATAAGATATCATAAATTAAGTGAATTGTTATTTATTATTAAAATAATAAATCGTACAACAACAACTTGGCAAAATAATCTTCAAAATAAACAGAAATTATAATTCAGGTGTAAACTGTTTTAATGCAGCAACAAATTGCACAAAACTTTATACGTAACAGTAATTAAAATTACAGTATATAATGTATATAGTATGTAAACATAGAATTGAATTGAATAGATCGGCCCCATTGTCACCGATATCTGATTCAGCTATTTGAGTCAGTATCAGCCCGATATCTGATATCTTCATCACTGTCTCTCTCTCTCTCTCTCTGGCAGGTGCCTGCTGTCCGTCAGGCGTCAGGCTCTACAGGATGGCCGGTAACTCTCTGCGGGTGTACTGGCGCAGCGCTGGGAGCGACCACAGCTACATCACAGACATGGTGGGCAGCAGCAACAACTACACCTGCACCGCCTCTCCCGGGGAGAGCAGCTGTGATGTGGCCAACGTCCAGTGTGGGGACGTCTATAGTGTAGTGGTGGCTCCGCTCACACCAGAGGGCGGCAAAGTCCTGTTCTGCCATCAGAGGCTGTACTCAGGTAGATACAGTGTGGGATCTCACATCCTGGTGATGGAAAAGATTTGATTATACTATTTTAAAGTGTCAACTGATTTTTCACGATGGTTTATGTTGCAAATGTACCGTATTAACACACAGTTGGTAGTTTCAGTCATTTTATATACTGCTATGAAGGAATTTTATTAGCTTTATTTGAGATTGGAACATAGCACAACAGCAGTAAAGACAAACATTTTAGATGATCAGCAGCTACAGGACAAAAATGGCAATACACCTGAAACACTATGAATAATATGAAGCAGCATTTTATGTGAATTTGACTCTTTTTGTTGTTTGTCTCTGCTCCTTCAGTGACTTGTTCAGGGAGCAATGTTGGTACAGGTGAGTAAGTTAACCTGCATAAATATTTAGAACGCTGTTTGAAGTCAAAATCACAGAGTACTTACTTGTAACAAGTTTAACAAAACTTTTTAAATGTATGATTTTTCTAATGTCACTTCAACCTGTTCTTCTGCAGTGGTTTACAGAGGGAAGAGAAGTGTGGACTAGCATACGGTAAGTAAATATACAATAATTATACAGTAATGTATTACGTCTGTGGAAGCAGGATTTAGCAGCAAATGTGGTTGACTGAAAACAGAAAGTATATCGTTTTGTGAAGCCAGTGAGACTCCACTTCCCTCCTTGAAGCTATGGTTTTATTTATTATTCAGACTTGTATACAGTATACAGATATACCATTTATGAAAACACAAATATTAATGCATCACATGCAAGACATAACATGTGAAAAGACAGGTACACTAAGAACTCCAATATGAATTTCTTAAGACATGATAATTATAGCCATTACATAAGTTCAGGAACAACAATGAAACTTTACTTGCATTTTAAACTGATTACATCAAAATCACCAACACTGACTTGTGGCTTTGCTGTTAGAAAATGTCAGCTTTCAGTAAATCTCCTACAATAACTATTAAATTCCTGCAAACTGGATGTGACTGAATCTCTTCTCCACAGATGCAACAAACACCTCCATCTTCTTGCTTCTCCTCTTCCACCTGCTTCACTCCTGCCCCACTGGAATAAAACCATGCTCATACTGTAGATGAATAGAAGTGGTAACTAGAAATAAACATGCTTGTCTGTTGGCCATGATACATAGGTGATAACATGATGAATAATGAGAAATAAGTGTTGTAAACCTGCCTTTAGATGTTGTTCATGTATTACTGCCAAACTAAACCATCACTGTGCCCTCAACAATCACGATCAAGCACTTAAATATGACAAAAACAAGCGAACAACAAGAGTGCATTTTGTATGTGCTGCTCAAAATATGTATCATGAGACAAAATCATAGTATGGATTTGGTAAATGTAAAACAAATGTGTCATGGTAAAACATTTGATCCACAAACAACCAGAACTAAAGTTATATGGTGTACGGAGAAAGTTCTTATTTGGGTAATTGAATATTTTTTTATCCCTGAGCTATTGTGTTAAAAACCTCCAAAATTAATTATATAATTGGCAAATAAATTTTTGCAAAACAGTAACAGTGCCCCGACAGACATTTTAAACAATTTTGCCCATTAATTTTACAAATCAATAATTGGAGAATTGACCATATTAAAAAAAAAAAAATTGTAGCTGCAGCCCCAAGTAGGAAGCCTCCTGATGACAAGTGTCAGACGCTGACATCATGTGTCACCCTGCGGCGTATAATCTCTGCTGTTGCTTGTCCTCAGGATGAATTTAACTGTATGTGATGTGTCACTGTGGTTGTGAAAACCTGATGCATATGTCAGTTAATAAAGAATTCCCAGCATCATGTCTGTGTTTTGTGGTTTGTTTTAGACATAGATGTGTGCTTTACAAGATAAAAGGTTAATTTTAGTCATAATTCAGTATGCTAATTCACCAAAATCTTGTCTATTGTCTGTTTTTGTGCTGTTGAAATTCTCACCTGGGTATTTGTTTTTGCATGAAAATTATACGTTACAGCAATTATAAAAGAAAAACTTAATTTATGATAAGCAATAATCCATTCACACTTACCACATCTTTCTCCTGCTATAAAGAAAGAGGCCTGGTTGAAGACCTTTTATTTCCAGCATGTGTGATTTTAGCCATTCATAACTTGTCTGTAGGCTATATGCTCAGACACTATAAAGTATATAGGCCTACATTATATATAAATAATCTTTGGGCCTGAAGAGACCACCATCAACTGTAAATCATGAACAAATAGGATTTAAATCAATAAAATGATGTGAAGAATCTAAAACAAAAACTTGATAAAGATAGTAATCTTGAGGACATAAGCTACTGTACTCTAGACTTGATGTTTAAACACTTAATCTTTCTGATTTCAGAGGAAAAGTTGTTTAACGCGTTACACCGAAATCTATGGCCACCTATATCTGTGACCACAGAGAGTCAGCAACACATGAGGTCACCATTTCTGCCCCCACTGTACCTAATAAATGAGGCAAATATGTGACAGAAAACACACAAAGCTAAATTGTTTAAAAACATAAATGTATTGGGTAACACTTCATTTTACAGGTCTGCAAATTGCATGGTAATTAGGTGATAATTCGCAAGTAACCTGTTTGAAATTTCTTTGGAATTATTGCCAAATTACCCCAATATTTACCTCAAAATTGATCAAAAATTACTTTGTTTGGCTGTCTTGACTTGGGACTTGACTCTGGACTTTTATTATTATTATTTTATATCTATTATAAACATTATTTAATAATTATATTCCGCTATTTCCCAATAAGCAGTTATAAATAGCTGGTAATTTATTTAATACATTTCCAGGAAAAGAATACAAAGTTAATTGATATGCTTTATTTCCATGTCTGCTGGTAAATAGATGATAATTAGCAATAACTTATTTGAAATTTCTTAAAAAAATAATTCCTGAATCATTACATTAGCTACCAGGTTACATTTGTGTAGACAATAAGTCACACAATGGTGAGATTTGTGCCTGATCAGAAGTGTCTTCTATTAGTTTTGGTTTTACACCTCCGATGAAGAGCAGCGCACAGCCGCTTCTCAAGACTAAGGGCCTTATTTTAACCATTATATGCTATTTTAGCATAAAATTATCAAATAATGTTTATAATAAAGTAATTTTCGATAAATTTTGAGGTAAATATTGGGTTAATTTGGCAGTTATTCCCAAAAAAATTAAAATAGGTTACTTGCTAATTATCACCTAGTTACCATGACATTTGCAGACCTGTGAAATGAATTGTTACCATGTATTTTAATATTTTTAATTTAAAGATATATTCACAAAACTCTAACAGAAAAGTAAAAGATAGGTAGAGTGGAGTCACATTTTCTGACGACAGCCATCAGAAACAGTTATGTGTTGCTGGCTCTCTGCGGTCACAGATTTCGGTGTAACACCTTGTTTATCGATGTTCCTGGAATTAAAACAACTGTTCAAATATGGCAGACAAATCTGGCTTCAGTAATAACACCGATACTGTTTACTTGTTGCCAACAGTTTCTTTTTGTTGTTTTCTTCAGGCCCATTTAACATCTCCACATATTTGCCCTTTTTCAACTACAGAAAGTTATGGGACCTCCATAGATTTATATTATCAATAAAACAAATCAAATTGGTGGGATTGCACTCATCTCATCTGGTGACAATTAGTAGCCTATATAGCCTAAATAGGCTATATAATTATAAGACTGTAGCCTATTAGTAGCCTACAGTTATAGCTGTTCATTTAAATGTTGAAATGTAGCTAGGCCTACATAAAGAATATTATCTCATCTTATCAAAATAAAATAAAACTGTGTTGTTGTGGTGGGTGCTTTGCACCAAATAGCCAAAAGAAGATCGTGTTAAAACCCTTTCACACATACTGGTCAGTCACTACAGTGGACAGCTATCCAGTGGGTTTTGGTGTCATAGTTGCACATCATGCCACTACAGTAGTGCATCATGCCAAACACACTGACACCTACTGGCCAGAGGTTATAAGTGCGTCACAAATTCCTGAAAACCAATATGGCCGCTGGACGATTAGAAATGCCGAGCAGCTCAGGAATATCTTGCCCATCCTTCTCTAGTAGGAGACCCCTTTGCAGGTAAATAACATTAGGTAACATAAAGGAACAACTAAGGAGTAATACAGTTGTCAAAATGTCCAAGTATTGATTTTATTTTGGGAGAAAATGACGATTAATTGTCTGTCCACTGAAGAGGATATCATGTTTACAACACTACTATTAGCTAATAGCCTACTATTAGCTTATGCTACTGCGACTTTGTTTCATTGCTCTGGAAAATACTGGAAAATACTTCATCTGCAGTAATTTTTTTTGGCTGTAAATCAATTGATTTATGTTATTAGAATGCAACTTGCAGTGTTTGTAACAAAAACTATATTTTGACAATTTTTTTCTCAATATTTTGGCTCATGTGCTTGAAGAGCACTCAGCTTAAAGCTGCAGTATGCGAGATTGGCGCAAATATGATTTAAAAAAGTTATTTTTAGAAAATGGCCGCTATATCGTGACAGTAGTACATGAAACAGGTAACCTGAGTTAAATCCTGCTCCTCTGTGTCCTACTGTGTCCTCCGGTGCTCCTAACGGCATCTGAAGGATTTCACTTACCGGAGGAAAACAAGGTCCGCTGTCCAGCTGCCGTCTATGAGAGCCGGCTGTCAATCACTCGCGAATTCCGACCAAACGGTCAAACCAGGCAGCGCTGATCAAATATGTATCAATATTATGTTACTGTAATGCCTATTTCTCACCTCAAATGTTCTCAGAATCATCTTGTAGTGTACTGTTTAGCTTTAAAATGAGAAAGTTTGTGACGCGGCTGCCATTGTAAAATCTGTTGAAGGAAGCCAAGTTCTGGTCACATGACCGGAGCACAGCCAATAGGAACGCTCTCTCTCTCTGAAATGACCTGTGATTTATCAAAATCTGCCGTCACGGGCTAGATTTTTCTAAAGCCTGAAAACAGAGACATGATGAGGAGCAGAAGTCTAGTTATCTCTCAGAACACTTGAATTACAATATGCTGAAAGGTTATTATGGAATTTTTGCCAAATTATGCCAAAAAATTGTTGCATACTGCCACAACATGTTAGCAACTGATGTCGCAGTAAGTCCTTGACACCAGCACCAGGGGAGATTAGAAATGCAGGTAGAAAAACACACCCAGCCACCAGCATCACAGGGCACCCATCCCAGAAACATGTGCAGCCCTGCCCCCTTTTCACAACACAAGTTTCAGTTGGCTTAAGTCCCTGGAAACACAAAAGGAATGAGTCTGGTATCATCCTTGGTGCACTGTAAACAGTGTAGCTTATCAATAATGATACTGTGGTGACTCTCAGTGGGGAATAGTTGCCATTCCCAGCTTAAACGTGGAACATGACTCAGCCAAAGAGGTGGCATTTCTTTGAGACACAGAGGTCTTTAAGCAGCTTACGTAACACCCCACTGTCGGAAAAAACTACCAACTGAGATTGTTTAACGTGTCTGCTATAACTGCAGACCTCTCACACTATATAGTGTCCTTGCAAGACAGACACACATGTGTACACATTATGAACACCTTTCCTTTTTGGATTTTCTTTTTAAAGGGATAGTTCGGGTGTTTTGAAGTGGGGTTGTATGAGGTACTTATCCATAGTCAGTGTATTACCTACAATAGATGACGGTTGGTGTGCCCCCAGTATCGAGAAACAGACAGGAGCACCAGTGCTGACAAATAGAGCTACCCGCTCAGAATGACCTACCAGTAGCTCATCCTGTCAGACTAGTCTGATGGACCTCTATAAATGTAGTCAAGTAGAGTAGCTCATTCTGTCAGGTAGGAAAGATCTATCAGAATAACCTTCTACCTCTATAAATGCTGGTAAAGTTATGGGGCGTGTCCTCTGGAATATTTCTTTTCACCTCTGAAACGTACTGCACATGTGCACATCGTGTTGGTAGGTCATGGGCGGTAGCTCTATTTGTCAGAACACCGGCACCGGAGCAAAGCAATACAGAGCTGTGGACGGGAAAGGCAGAAAAACTTATTTTAGCCACCTAAAAGAAAGGCTCACCTAAAAAAAATCAATATCAGTTCAAATGTATGCTATATTTAGAATATTTAAAATGGGGAACTGAACTGAAAGTGAAGCTTATCTATACTCTCTCCAAAGCCAGCAGGCTCAGGTGACAAAAAACAGTATAGATATGTTTTGCTTTCGGTTCAGTTTGCCATCTGAAAATATTCTAAATAAAGCATACACTTAAACTGACAGTAATTTTTTTAGGTGAGTCTTTCTTTTAGGTGGCTAAAATATATTCCTACAGCATTACATTGCTTTGCTTCGGTGTCGGTGCTCCTGTCTGTTTCTGGATGCTGGGGCACGCCGACCGTCATCTACTCTAAGTAATACACCTACTATGGATAAGTACCTCATATAACCCCACTTAAAAACACCCAAACTGTCCCTTTAATGTATGAAAAAATCTCTGCTTTCCTGGAAAACGGATTTCAAATGATGACAGGCAATTATTTTGGACATAAAAGGAGTCAATTCAAACCAAACCTTGGTCCACTCAGGTTCCATTTTTACCAGCCGTGACAGCGACGCTGGTATTGTTTTCACCTTGTGAGTCTGTGTGTGTGTGTCATCCTGGCAAAACGTTGTCCTGGAGACACCTAATGTAGCGGGAAATACCACAGAGGCGGCTTTGAGTACTTTGCCAGGTGTTATACGTCTTTCTCTTTTGTCACTGTGATAGTGTCGAAACCGTGTAAGATGCAGTCACGAAACTTGATCAAAATGATGGCCGAGTTCGAAGATGGGTGTGGTCCGAGCAAGGGCGCCGAGTAGGGGGGTAGGAAGTGGGAAAGGTGACACACACACACACACACACACACACACACACACACATACACACACACACACATACACACACACACACACACTTTACGCCCCTGGCCTGATTTTGCAGTGGCGGTGTGAAAATGTGACATTTTTTGTGAATATTTTTAGAAAAAATGTCTTTTTTGAGTTTTATTTCGAACCATTTCCTCTCAATGGAGTGAGGCAGGGCTTGGATGTTAAAGGATGATAATGGGTTTGTCAGCTGGCAGCTCCCATTCCAGCTAATCTATTTAATTTAGCCACACGGTCTCAGGAGTAAATTCTGGTATCTGAGATTCTCAACCCCCTCATCCCTCACCCTCACTCCAGACTTTTGTCCTTTTACACTAGAAAGCACACGGATATAAAGCTCAATATTTCTATGAAGGCTGAACAGTCTCTCCATTTGTTAATTTAGTCATAGAAAATATTTTTGTAATGTATTTGCATCTGCATACAAATACACAGTGACAATCATGAGGTAATAATAATAATAATAATAATAATAATACATTTTTTCATAAACCTCAGACACTTTATATGAGTAAAAATTGACATAAAGAAAAACAACGTAAATACATAAAACACACAACATTCATTACACATTAAAAGCAGTTCTGAAAAGGTTGGTTTTGATTTGTGATTTGAGTGTGGACAGGTTTCGAGCAGTCTCAGATGTGTTTGGGGAGTGAGTTCCAGATGGAGGGGGCAGCTGTGGAGAATGCTCTGTCGCCCCAGGTCCGGTGCTTAGTCTCAAGTGGTGGAGACAGGAGGATGGCATCCGAGGAGCGGAGGCTGCGGGAAGGAGTGTGATGGTGGAAAAGGTTGGTTATGGAGGGTTTCGTGAGATGAATGTGCCAGAATGTTTAGGCCCTGAGAAAATAGCACAAATGTTAAAACAGAAACCTATTTTACAACATAAAGAAATTCATCAACGTTGAAGTCATTTATTAAGAAAAATAACAAACATTCCCTGGTTCCACCCTCTCAATGTAAAGATCTCCTCATCGTATTTTGTGCTGTGAAGAAATCCATCTCCATAATCCAACAAAGCAATAGAGCATGCTGTATTATACATGAAAAATATAGTTATAGTTAAACTGGTATGCAGTGTAAAAACCATTGTATAAGTCTGGAGACACAATTGTACTACCTTTGAAAGACAACCATGCCCACCTACATAACACCTCAAACAAATGACTGAACCAATAGCTTCAATTGGCCCAGAGCTCAAATCACATATTGACAGTGCATATACAGTAACCCTGGAAGCATTTATTTGGGGATTGGCAGGTCAAAATAATTTTAGGCATCTAGATTAAAAGCTGTTTAAATTTCTTTTTAAAATATTTTTTTTTTAGATGTCTAGAGGTTAAAGATAGGGTCTACGATGTTGGAAAGCTAGCATAATTTGAGAGTAGCATGCCTCAGGAGCTCCGTCTAAGCCCACCCCCCTCCCCTCAAAGCTCCTTCCAAGGCAACGCCCCAACACACATGCACGAGCACCGCCGCATCGTAACTACTTCACATTTTTCGTAGCTATTTCATCACTAAATTCACTTCTGAAAAATTTTGAGGCGAGAAATCAACTGTGTAGATTTAGAATATTGACAGTTTTACGATGTTAGATGGCGAATCAAACATTTGCTTCACCGTTGTCGGAGTTTAGAAGCTCCACAAACTGCCGGCACAGCTAGCTAGCTCCTGCCGGGATCGCCACCTCTCCAGCCGGGCATTCACTCACACAGACCCTGCTATGAGCTGGCTGGAGCTCTCTCAAGAGACCGGTCTCGTAGACGAGGGGCTTTTATTTCCTGGTTGACGGATAGTTCTTTTAAATATCACAACACAAATGTCCATTATAAATTAACATGTGTTTTTCTGCCTTTTTGGAGTTGAAAAGCTCCACAATCGCACGCGGGGGTAGCTCGCTGGAGAGCCGGCCACAGAGCAGCAGAGTGGCGAGGGAAAGAGCAGCCTCTGAGGGGGCAGTGAGATACCTGCTGAGACAACACGACCCTTTTTAACGTTACTCTAATATCTGGAGGGAGATCAGTCCACTCATTTGTTTCTGTAACTGAAAAAGCAGTTTGAGTAACGTAAATTTTGTCGAGCAATGTTTTATATCCGCCGTCTCCCCTCGTTGATAATCCTGTTTGTCTGACTTCACTATGAGCTGTTAGAATAAATTGTTTAAACCTGCAGTATCTTATAAAGTAAACTAACAGAACATAAACAACTAAATCAAAGTTGTATTTTTCGATAATATGGTAATAGTGGTACGAGTTCGTGCTCGTTGTCCAGTGTTTTAAGAGCTGAGTTTTCTCTTCCATTCTCCAGTAAACGTGCGGCGGCGACGCGCTTTGAGTTCACGCTGGTGCACGCTTAGGGTAGAGTACGAGCAGGGAGGCAGGGAGGCATCTGATTGGTTCTTTACAACTGGGGCAGAGGCACTGATTGGTAGACGTTTTTACAGGATTACAGCAGCTACAGATGACGGATCTTTTCCGGTCTTTTTTCAGAGCTCATAAGAAATGGATTGCTGTCGGGGTGTAAAGACCATTTCAACCAATATAACAAATAGTGTATACTGGATAAATCGCATACCCTGCCTTTAACATATAACCGTTGTTTAAACATCATTTAAATTACAGTAGTTCAATGTGTGGTTAGCTTTGCTTCACTGAAATATAGTCATTTCAATGGTTACATGTATCATTCAGTTGTCAAGCAAATTTATCCCACTTTTAACAACAACATCTAGACATCTTTTGGCATATAGAACACAAAATCAGCGCTTCCTCTCTACACACTGCTTAGTTCACTATTCAGTTCCTCTTTTTCATCCTCAAGAGCACTTTAATATTGTTTGTGAAACTGATTGAACAGCTAGCCAACTCTATTTGAATACTAATAACGCACGAGAGGAGAAAAAAAACAACCTAACTAGCGCTGTTTGTGGAGTTGCATCATAAGATGCTCAATACCTGTGACCTGTAACAGAGTCTACTTCAGAACAATATCACAGCCACATAAAAATACAATGAACTATCAAGGTGTTCACACCACTTGTCCTTTTCCACCGCGCTTCAAAATTGCTCAATTGTTTAAGGGGGGCAGCTAGGGTTTCCTGGCATGTTTATGGCCCGTATCCACTTTCGTGTTGACTTCCTTTTTTCTAATACATGATGAAGCACTCGGAGGTGGTAGCCCTTTATTCTCCTGTGATAAAAGATCCTTTTCAGCCCAGCATGTAGCCTACATAAAGCCAGCTCAGGGATTAGTCGATCTAGGTGCAAGAGCAACTTTTAATTTTTCATTGAAATCTATTACTGAACATTTTGAAACTTTCAAAAGCGAAACAGTTTCAGAAATACAACTTAGTAACAGTTCCGAGCAGGTGTTTTTTTTTGTAAGGACATCCCATTTAGACGGAGGCCCAATTCTCAAGTTTGCATTCTTGACTTCGGTTTCAGTGGCACTTGTCTCCGTTGCGCGGGCGGACCCTCCCAAGCCTTTATCTCCTCTCTTCAGGTCATTCACAGTGTTCTCATGTATTGTTAGAGGGATGAAAAAAAGACAGTTAACACAAAAACATGGCATGTGAAGTCGCAGCATGCCTTCAGATTAATGATATTTACAGTAACTTGGATTGAAAGCGACAGAAACAACCTAAATTTAAATATAAACATAGAGAGACAAATGGAAAATTAATGATACATATATAATGTCGTGTCTTGATAGCTTGTTTCTATTCAAAGGGGCTGGGGTGGCTAAGTAGGTCAGGGAAGTTCAAGCTGCGTGTAAACTTTGACCTCTGAATACAAAAGTTATGACATTGCTGCGATAAGATCAATGTTAGCCAGGCACCTGTGATCAGTTTGAACTGAATCACTGAAGTTTAAAGTGGATCGCCTCATTATTGGTTCCCTTGGGTCCTTTGTTCTTGTTGCCGCTGTTACATTTATTGATCAGTTAAGCTTATCAAAGTGCAGTTCACAGTTTGTTCAAGAGTTACCGTGTTCATGCTCTGTCTCAACTTGTAGCCCGACCAGGGCTGTGTATTGGCAAGAATCTGGCGATATAATATGTATCATGATACAGGGGTTACGATTCAATATATTGTGATATATTGAGATACTGTAAGCAAGGCGATACATTGCTTTATTTTAAATCTAATTTTAGGAAAACTGTCACAGTATAAAGAACAAACCATCATGCATAAAATCGGAGTAAAAAAAAGTCACAGTATGAAATGGCTAGTATGGGGACTAAAATCATCACATATGAATACAACTGGACTCATTGGATCCACAAGAGTCTCAGCTTTCCAGTGATACACAATTCCTGTAATTCCAAGACTGTTTAGGGACCCCAGTATGCAGAAATATTCAAATACACCATTTTAGAATTGGCGAAAATAACGCATTTATACTGCATGCAAAAACTGCATGTTTTTTGCCCCAAACTGCATGGGCATAGAATAAAGTGGGTATGTCTGTAAAGGGGAGACTCGTGGGTACCCATAGAACCCATTTTCATTCACATATCTTGAGGTCAGAGGTCAAGGGACACCTTTGAAAATGACCATGCCAATTTTTTCTCGCCAAAATTTAGCGTAAGTTTGGAGCATTATTTAGCCTCCTTTGCGACAAGCTATTATGACATTGTTGATACCAATGGATTCCTTAGGTTTTCTTGTTTCATGTAATACCAGTTCATTCACTCTAGCCTTAAAACTGCTACAATTCCACTTCCCTGTCTGTCTCTCTCAACATCATTATCAAATAAAGCAGAAATGCCCCCTAAAAATCTAAAACGTAACCCTTCCCTTTGTCACAAACTGGGCTTGCATATTTGATGGTGACAAAATACAGAAATGAACATAAAGCAATGTTATTCCACCAAATAAGGAAATAATTCACCTTTGAAGAAATACATATTCCATTTGTTTGCCAAAGTTATTCAAAGACAAAGAAATATATGTTATCATTTAAAGTGACGTTACTTATGTTTGGGGTCAACTGGAGAACAACAGGAAGTTAGATCTCTTATAAATGGACTGTTATAATACTCCAATAACAGAAATCCAAATGTGTGTGTACATGTGTGTGTGGATTTGGGACGGGTCATGCTGTATAAAAAGTACCGTAAACAGCAATCACTGATCTGGAGCACATGAGAAGCCACTGTATTTAACCATGTTTTACTTTCTAAGACCCCACATAGAACTAACATGCCATTTTTCTATGATCAGTTTTTGATAAATTCTCATAAAATTAGGAAAGATCATGAAGTATCAAGCTGATAAAACAATGATACGTAGGTTTTTTGAGCTATTAAAGAGGCTGCAGGACCCCCAAAACATAAGTAAAACAGAGGAAAGTGTCAGTCTTGTTTAATAAATGTATTCTAAAGTCTCATTAGAGATGTTGAACAATCTGTCTGTGTGGAAAAAAGCAAAGAAAATCAGAGGAACACATTAGTGCTGCTGGTAAACCTACTTTCACAATGAAACACTACAAGCAGGCAGACTGATCAATTATGAGATTAAATTGCCTTGATGGAAGTTATGCAAACAGATAGATGCGTGAGAAAGAAGGGCAGATAGAGGGACCTTCTTCTCATCCATGACTTCAGGTAACTTCACCAAACTCTCATCCATCCCTCCCACCCTCCGTCCCTCCCTCCTGACTGCCTGGGGCTGTTGGTGGGACAGCCTGGCCCCATTTGGGGCGTACTGATTGGTTCCCACGCACGCTGGGCTGAAGCTCAAAAGAATCCAGAACACCTTTTGTATTTGACTCCCTTCAATACTAAACTAGTTGTAATCCCGCACTCAACGTCCAAGATGGGATTGTTGGGAGCTTTAGCGTTTTTAGCGTCTTTAGCATTGGTATCTCCAGCTCAGGTAAATATAATGTTTTTTAATGTTAAAACCTGTAAAACTCAACAATATGGATATGATTTAGTATTAAAATATGTATAGTATGTTATTGATTAAATCACTTTTGTTATTTACAGATAAATCATAGTGCAGATGGAAAAAGTAAGTAAACCAGGACATTTAGTGTAAATAATATTTCAGAATATTTGTGTTGGCATAACTTGGATTTAAAAAAAAAAAAAGAAAGAAGTATTATATTATCAATATTTATAACTTACAAAGGATTACTGAAGCTAAAGACGTCACATCCAACATTTATGATGTTTTTGTGTATTTGTGATGTTGTTTATTGTTCAGTAACCTTCAATTACAAATGTTATGTTCTGTATTTTCACTGCCATGTATTTCCATCTCTTACAGACTGCAAAATCTTGTCAGCAACGTCCTCGGGCCCCTCGTCGATTTTGGTAAAATGGGAAAAATATGTTGGGGCAACAAACTATTTTTTGGACCTTCGGGTGAAAAACAATACAAATATTGCCCCGATTGTGGTGACCCTGACAGCGGCCTCGACAGAGAAGGATGTCAAGGGTCTGAGACCAGGAACCGAGTATAGTGTGACCCTCAAAGTCTTTCAGTTCTACTATGTGGTGTGTGTGGCTAAAGATGTTGCGCTCACAGGTAAAGAAGACAGTTAATACAACATTTATGCAGAATAGTTGTAACACGTTAAAATGTGATTTGGATTATTGTTATTATTTGTTTGTGCTGGAACACCATGCCATTTGCCGCCAGGGGTCAAATTGTGACTTGCAGTTGTAAATTGACATCATATTTCAGAATTTTATAAAAAGAGTTATTTGGAAAGAAAGGTATAATGTATCATGTAATTGCCAAAAACGCGCCATTACGCACGGACGCAACCATGTAGCATCCTAAACGATGCTTTCTCCCTTGCTCTCTCCTCCCAGTCCCCGCCACATCGCAGATAGTAGTTGGCCAGGCGATGTCGAGTACTTCGATCATGGTAGCGTGGACTGAGGTACCCTCGGCGGAGCACTACTTCCTGACGATTAGCTCTGTGGACACCGGACAGACGGTCAACCTGACCACCACCAACACCACCGCTGTGGTGGGAGACCTGCATCCCTCCACCGACTACGAGTGCTACGTCTACACAATTAACCAGGCCGGCCACGGAAGCAAAAGCAAAGTGAGGACCATCACGACCTGTGAGTGATCCCTTTCTCTACATTTGAAATCTTTTTTTAAGGGAAGGGTGGGTGTTATACATACATACAGTATAAAGATAAGTCTCTGTATGCACAAACGCACAACCTCAAAAGCCTGCTTATGTTCATGTAATGTATGTGAGTAATTACTGACCAAGAGAAGATATTATTCAGTCAAGTTTTTAAAAAACATTTTTTCTTTATTGAATCAAGGCTGGAAAAGCTCCATGTAGTCCACTGTCAAACTACTGTAGATCAAGGAGGGTCAAGTTATCATGGTTTACAGCTAAAGTAACCAACATGTGTGAATGTTGCATTAAACTCCCCCAGACATCCCCAGAGTAAGTAACAAGTAATATAAGTGCCAAAACTCTCCATTTAGTGTTGTTGATAGAAGTTACTACTACTGTTATAACATTTTCCTCAAAAATGGCCTAAATATGGGGTCAATTCAAGTTGACTTTATTCATATAGCACAAAATCACAAATATGTGTTCAGAAAGCGGGTAAAACATCGGAGCATCTATTTCTTACTATAGGAAAGTTACATGATATTTAAAGGGCCAGTTCACCCAAATCACACAAAAAAAACACATTTTCTCTCTTACGCTGAGTCGTACAATATATACCCATGCAGATAGTTTTATTTATAATATTATGTAGTTTCATATGGAGAGTTTATTTTTCCATGTTTTGAGATATCTGTCTCAGTTCTTGCCTTCACCTCAATACCGTTAATCTGAATGGATTTGTGTTTGTGGTGCTCCAAGTTCTGAGACGTTTCCAACTTTTCCAGAAACAATCTGTCCATTTACTCTGGATAATTCAAACGCACAAGTTTCATTACAGAATAAATAGTTCTTGCAAAAACAACAAGATGTGTGTATTATCAGTGACAATGTCTCTGGGAAGACATGGCGCTGTTGAGGTTTCAAGTGTAATATTTCAATTCTTTGAGCTGCATAAACAATACAGTAATCCTATTTTGAACTCCATTGTATTGGGGGGCAACTTTCAAAGGCAGTTATCTTAAAACTTTGGCTCATAAAGACACTGCTTTGAGTAAATTAGAATACAGGCATATGTATATGTATTTTTGTGATTTACGTGAACTGACCCTTTGACATTGGCAGAATATAAAATTGAAAGGAAGTGACCCTTTTTGGTTCTTGAGATCAAAGAAGCTGTTTCAAACTAATGTATCAAACATATTTCAGTTACATATATTATCAGATCCCCTCAAACTAAGTGCTTATGTCTGTCTGTAGTGGATCAGCCTCCGGTGGAAGTCACAGTAACACAGACCGGCCGGGGCACGGCGAGGGTAACGTGGATGCCGGTGGAGGGCGTTCTGTTATACAAAGTCGTCATCCGGGACCTAGATGAACCCACCAGCGCGCCGTCTGTATACGAAATCTCAGACACTAAGATGGATGTTGAAGGCATCCTCCCATGTTCCACCTATCTGATATCGGTGTCCTCATTCAACAAGTTCCTGATGCCGAGCGAGCCCACAGAATACACGTACACCACCAACAGTGAGTCGGCAGAGCCAAACCACTATCAATAACTTGGTGATTATGATCTAGGTCAGCTATTCTCTCCGAGGCGTTCCTTTTAGACATGCAGAATATGATCCTCAGGGGACAAAGGACTCAGATGCCCTGACAACCTACTTGTTGTCCAGGCTGTCACGTAAACATGAAGCTAAGAAAAACAGAAATCTATGGTGATTGTTTTAGTCTTTTTACAGAATATTAAATATGGGATATACAGCTTTGACAGTATATTGTCTCTATCAGAGATAATGTGATCATTTTGAACAGAACGAATCAACAATTTTTTTTCATAAAACAACTCTCCAATCAGGATTGATGTAGAAAATTGGTCGTGAATGATGGCGTACAACCAACAATCACCCCATCAGTGTTTCTTACCAGACACTTTCTGATATAAAATGTATATAAAATGTCAATCCACTTGTTTTCTCACGTACACTTAAACAAAAAACGAATGTTCTGTGTTACTGGCAGAGCTGAGACCAGTTTCATCAGTTTCCGTGGACTACACCTGCGCCACTCACTCTGCCATGGTGCACTGGACGGCCGTGTTCGGGGCCGACTCCTACAAGGCCGTGGCGACGGGTGATAACGGCACGCAGCTGATGTGCACCAGCCAGAGCACCAGCTGTCAGATCACCGGACTGAGCTGCGGCCAGAGCTATGTTGTGCATGTGACGCCCATATCAGAGAACTGCAACCACATGATGAACACCACCTCGGCCACTTTCCAGACAGGTGAGACTTAATTATCACAAACAAAAAAAACAAGTATCACTTAACTTATTAGGCGACCTATCTGACATAAACACCTATAAACACTAGGGCTGCCCCCTCTTAGTTGATTAGTCGACTAATCGGTCGTTTTGGTCTTAGTCGATTAAGATTTCTTTAGTGAATCAGTCTTTTTTTGGCTTTTTTTGTTTTCTCCTCCTCCAATGACTCAGCAATATCTGTTTAGCTGTAAATCTCCTTTCAAAGGAGGACAAGTCCGGGTCCTGAAGCTCAGTGATTGTTTAGGATTTCAAAAATAACCTGCTGGATAATATTCCACCAGACTTTAAGTACAAAGTACATAGAGGCAGCATTCTCTTCACATCTCAGTTTAAAATCGTCCTTGAATCATGTCAGGAGCTGGATTTTCCTCTCAAGTAAAGAATTGAAAAGTTTGTGTTAGTGAGATGCTTTAGTAGTGAATCTAATTCACCATCAATTTAACTTTTTGGCCATTTCTTTTTAAAGTCAAAGTCGAGTCGAGTCAAAGCCCTAACTACATTAGAAAAAAGCTGAAAACTGAAGCAGGAAGACGAGGAGAGGAAAAAAACGTAAACCGGAACAGTTCAAACCCTCTGGGTGATGTTGCCTTAAAGGCGTATTTCAGCAATTCACTATTGCACAAGTTAGGAAACATCTGACAGGCACATTAAAAAGAAGAATGGTCAAAATAAAAGCAGTAAAGGGTGAGATATCCTGTCAGCTCTAAAAAAAGGATGCTGATCACTATGACATGATCAGGGTTATTTTGTTAGACTTTGGAAAGCTCCTCCAGAGCCGTAGAGGACAATATACAACCGTTTCACAGGCCGAGTCGCACTCTTCATTACAAGTAAACTTAAGTTTGAATCTGGCGCACTTACATGCCTGACCTCAAACACAGGACTTTCAAGCAGGAGACCCGTGTTCAAGACCGATGTTTTGTTCTGCAAGTCACGTTAGTGATGTTTGTCGCGTGTTTTGTAGTGACGGTTGTCACACGTGATGTTTGTCACGTGTTTCCCCACTGACGTTACGTTGTTTCCGTACTTGTTTTACTTAAGCCCAACCTTGATGTGTTTCCTTAACCTAACTAAGTGTTTTTCTTGCCTAAACCTTAAAGTCAGTTTTTTGCCCCCTGCTGCTACTGCACGTTAATACAGGAGTGTAATATTCACGTCTCTGCGAGGCAAAACGTGACACTAACACGTTATCTGATGGTGAATAGGCGGGTCTATTATACACTTTGGTGTGATATCGGGTTAGTTACCCAGATGTTCTACAATATTCATTTCTGTTTACCAAATGGCACATTTATGGCAATGTGGAATACAAATTGAGATGAACAGCATGTCATTCAATAGGAAGCAGAAATTAAGTCTGAAAAAATAGCAAAAATTGTGAGAAAATGTGGTCAACCAGCAGATTACACTTGCCAAAAAGGCCAATAAACCCAGTTCTGGATTTGGTTATAATTTTCCAGAAGAGAAAGTCATCCAACCAAACAGTAGCCAACCCGTCAATGCCAGTCAACTGGCTGAATGGCTCTGTGTCCATTAATTTTTTGGCTGACGAACATTTTTACCGCTCCACCCTGACATCTATTTTGTTGCAGGCAGTTAATCCTTTCATCTCATGTATCACTCTATTCTGTTAGAGAGCCCGGTCGAGATTTTCTATCCTACCCCACCCCTGGGGCCACATTGTGCCACCGCTAAGCTGTGGTGACTTGGATGACGCTGATGAACATGATTTTATGACAATTAATTGTTACATCTCAAGTGTACAGCCATTTAATACTTGAGGGAAGATATTAAATAACTCCATCCGGTGACCGCTTTGGAAAAGCTTAAAGGCACAAACAAAAGGAAATGGCGTCATCTTCAGGTGATTTTGATTTTGTTGTGTCATAAATTATGTTACAGCTCTTATTGGGCTTTCGTAGCATTGAATGAAGACTTTTTACACTATTTTGAATGGTACAAAGATCCACATTTGAATTCTGACATTGAAATCACACCAAAGTGACAAATGATTCTGAAGATTAAATTGGAAAGTTAGGGATTTTAAGAAGATTAGGCTACATATTTTGTTAGGTTTAACTTCAGCTGCTTCTTTTCAATTGTTCTTTCAGTTTAACATAATACACCTTTAATCTCGTTGCTTTTACCTCAGAATAAGGATTACTGAGGTCATGTCAGTCAGGAGTCATTTGGGAATAGCTGTTTACAACTCCCCCCTCCTAGTTTTGTTTGGTGTCTACATTCACACGTTATTTGTGCATCACTAGGTCTCTCCCTTGAAAACTGGGTCTCCCATTGAGCTCTACTGTCTATATCATATTGTGTTGTGTTCAGGCTGCAAAGAATGAGCCTGTGTTTGTGTTAAACCTGAAACCTCATACAGTGAAAAGCAACACTGGAGCGTAATCTTCAGTATCAGGGCGTATTAACCTGAAAAGGGATTTGAGAAGCCCGCCTCTGATGTTGACATTTAACCCCATTTACTTCTTCTTTTTTTACCTCTCTTGTCCTTTATAATTTTGATAATCTCTATCTATCTATCTATCTATCTATCTATCTATCTACAATCTACCTATCTATCTACCTATCTATCTATCTATCTATCTATCTATCTGATGTGGATGTGACATTTAGAAAACTAATTTTAAATAATTGTATAAATATCCATTTCCTTTAAGTGCCCTGTCCGCCCAAGAACCTGGAGTTGAAGCGAGAATGTTCCAGCGAAGTCATTGTCTTTTCCTGGGAGTACACAAACAATACAGACCACTACTTGTCCCAGGCAGTGGACTCTCAGGTACTGTAGCCTATTCTGGACTATAAATATCTGCAGCCACAAATTTCTATGTAAAATCAAGTTATATGTAAGATGATTCTTTTGAATAAAAACTTTTCAATGCCTCATAAGTAGAAATTTCTAAAAGCTCACGAGTTCACCAGTTGTCACGTGTTTGTTGACGTCGAAAATGGCAGAGGCCATGGAAGTTCATTTTTCAGTACATAATAAGTGAATATATTGTAATTTTAGTTGTATATTATAATTCTTCGTAATTGTATAATATGTCTGAGGTAAATGTTGATATTCTCAACTGACTAATCTTTATCCTCTGTCATTATGCCTTTGCATTTCCTACATTATGTTACCCGCTTGCTAGCTTGCTAAACTGTTAGCCTCTGCCGCTTCTAGACGCCGACAGTAACGTTAATATTGCCGTTGCTTAGCAGCGGTGTTCTCACGACTTAACCACTTGAACGCCCAGCATATTGTGTACACGACTTCCCATGTTGTAAACACAAGCTCACAAGTTTCATTTGAAGGCACCATATGTTACTGAAGCTACAATCAGCAGCCAGTTAGCTTAGCTTATAAAGACTGGAAACGGGAGCACATAGTTAGCCTGGCTGTGCCTGAAGGTAAAAGCATCCACCTACTGACACCTATGAAGCTCACTAAGTAACGGCAGGTTATATCTTTTGTTTCATTCATACAAAAACCGCTGTGTTAAAACGTCGAAGTTGTGTTTTTATAGGGGATTGTGTGCCCGACTATTTCCTGGCTGAGAGCTGTGACTTCCTGAAGTCTCTGCTAGCCTAGCAACCTCACTGCAACTTGCTGTTTTCACACTTTGTACAGATTACTGTAAAACAAATGAAATGTAACGTGTTGGAAGATATAATGTGTCAATTAGTAAGCTTTAGAGGTGCCAGTAGGCAGATTTAGCCTGAAGCTGTAGCTTCATAATTAGAGTGGTATCAATCTTCTCATCTAACTGTTGGCAAGAAAGAAAATAAGCATATTTCCCAAAATGTTGAACTGTATCTGTAGTTTAGTGTACATATTAAATATTTTGTTATTTCTCTGTAGGGAGTGGTCCAGGAGTGTCTGACTGAAGAAACCTCCTGTGTTTTCACACACACGGTGTGTGGACGGCACTATTCCTTCACCGTCTACTCCATCGCAGGGCAGTGCAGGAGCCAGATCAGCTCTACTGTTGACATTCGCACAGGTATGACTACATTATCTCTACAGCAGTAGATACACACATAACCCACACATAGCATTTTGTATAACAAAACATCACTTTGTGTAACTTTTTTTTTTTCTAATTTTGCTTTATCTAGAGAGTTATTTGATAATTGTATCTACTCAAGACCCAGAAAGGTATTAAAATAAAACAAGCAGAGACAGAAAAATCATTATTTTTTTTAATTGCAAACATGTGCAAGTAGTGTCGAAGGGTTGCGATGTGTATAGCAATTTAATTTCCATAATTTGATGTTGTACAACTCAGTTTAAAACATTAGTGAGTAACTTTACTGAGCTCTCTCATGTGAGCGCCCTCTGTAGGATTCTCTTAACATCTGATCCAACTGCTGTCCTGTTTCAAAACGACAATATTATTTTAGCTCTTTTTTAGCTTGCACTTTTTCAGTTATTGTCTTTTATAAATTGCAAATAAAAACAAACAATTTAATAAAATAACTTTGCCTGCCTCCAGCACCCTGTATTCCCCAGAATCTGCAAACCTCAGCCGACTGCAGCTCAGATGTTCTGCTCAGCAAGTGGGACAGAGCTGAGGGGGCTCAATATTACACTGTGGAGGCCTTCGGCAACAGGGCAAACAGCCACTACAACTGCAGCTCCATGTCCAACAGCTGCGCTATAGAGGGCGTCCATTGTGGAGAGTACTTGACCATCTACATCACAGCTTTTGACGAGGAATGTGCCAGCCCGAGGACGCTGGGGCCTGTGGCTGAGACAGGTGAGGAGAAGCTGTTAGTGCCCATTTATTAGATATCAGCAGTGGTGGAAGAAGTATTTAGATAATTTACTATAAAAGCAGTTTAATTGTGTAATGGTAAGGAGGTACTGTATTATCAGCAAAATGTACTTAAAGTATCAAAAGTTAAAGTACTCAGTATGCAGATTATTCATTAGATTATTATTACTGATACATGAATGTGTAAGCAGCATTTTGATAAAGTGGAGTTAATTTGAATTATTATTATATATATATATATATATATATATATATATATATTATTATGTATATATATATATATATATATATATATATATATATATTATATATCTTAATCTGTACCTACATTCTACTTTATGCATTACTATAAATGGTGTGGTGTGTGGTGTTAAAAGTAAAATATTTCTCTCTGAAATGAAGTGAAGTAAAAATAGAATATGGCATAATATGGAAGGACAATAAAGTAAGTAACCTAAACATTGTACAGTACAGTACTTGCTTACCTGGTTGCATTTCACCACAGGATATAAGATATCTAATAAAATGATAATAGGTTAGTTTACGTAATTATTAAATTCAGTTTTCTACAGTGACAAGAATAAAGCTCTGATAAATCTTTCTGTATGGAAGTGGAAAAAAATATGATACAGAAAATTGACCAAAAAAAGAGAAAATCCTCCTTGGTATTGGCTCACCTTCTCAATTTCTCCATCACTTCACAAACAGCCATCACAGAAACTGTTTACATGGGTGTCGTTTGGAGCTGAAATAATTGGGTGATTAATCAATTAGTCAATCGACAGAAAATTAATCAGCAATTATTTTGATAATTGATTCATTCAAACTGTTTATAGCTTCTCAAACATGAAAGTTTGCTACTTTTCACTGTTTTATATCTTTATAAATTGAATATCTTTGGGTTTTGGACTGTTGGTCAGATAGAACAAGCACTTTATAGACCTCACTTGGGGTCTCACTTGCAGCTGTGAAAAGGTTTTAAGTTGGAATATATTCTCATGTAGCTTTGTCTCCTCTCCTCTAGTCCCATGCATTCCTAAGAACGTATCAGCAGTGAGGGAATGTGACGCACACTCCATCACAATGACCTGGTTAATGTCCGGCAGTGCAATTTTCTACATCGCCATGGCGAAGGACAGTAATGGCGTCATTCACAATTGCAAATCCACGAATTTGACGTGCAAGATCCAGGGGTTGAAGTGCAGCACCAACTACACGACGTACGTGATCGCCTCCAACTTCATGTGCAACAGCTCTGAGAGTGAGATGGTCACCATAGAGACAGGTACTGCGAGGGTGCTCGTTTTTCTTCTTCTTCTTCTTCTTCTGGGTCAATTTACAGTGAAGCCTTTTAAAAATCAGAACCTGAAGCTGCTGATTTTCATGATTACACTCTGTATCATCATGGTTTCATTTCAAAATGTCCAAAGTCTTAATAATGTTTAGTTTAATTCTTCTAGTTAACTGTCCCTCTGTCTCACTTTAGGTGCTTGCCCACCGGATAACGTCACTACCTCCCTGGACTGTGCAGCCAATGAGGCTCTGATTTCGTGGCGTAGCCAGCCCGAAATTAACTCCTTCACCGCCATCATCGTGGATAAAGATCAAGTACTTCTCAGCTGCAGCTCTACTAACTGGAGCTGCAGGGTACCCAACCTGAAATGTGACCAGCTCTATACAGTCACTGTCATGCACCACGATGGCGTCTGCCCCAGTTTGCCCTCTGTGGCCATCTCCATGCAGTCTGGTAGGAACATGTGATTTGTATATTTTAAAACTTCCTTTCATGTCACTATATCTCTGCACTCCTCAATAAACATGTGAAAAATGTTTAGAGGCTATAAACAGCACAGATAGTTTAGAATATAGCTGCTTAGACAAGAATACATTTCTGTTGTGTTGTTCTTTCACATAACTAAGACTATAGAAGTGTAAAAAATAGGCTACGTCGAATTAATTCCAATGGACATACGTGAGGGGGTAAACCCTTTACAGACCTGGCTCTGGTGCCACCATCAGGCCAAACTTTGCATTATTTTCCCCACTAGCAGTAAGGATTTAAGAATAGCAAAGCTGTCATTTTTTTATCCATCCTACATTTGTTTTCTGGTGTGCAATGTGTATTACGGCCTGGCTTGTAGTCTTTTTCTCATCTTAACTGCCTGCACATTAGCATCTAGACTTCCCCTTTTTCCTGAACACTGTGTCCACTAGATCAACCTGCATGTAGAAAGTCTGAGAGGAACATACTTCACCTTTCTCTCTCCTCTGTCCAGTTCCTTGTGGGCCCCACGTGGATGCCGACTTAGACTGCCGGTCACAAGCACTGACCCTCAGCTGGAACGCGACGAGTAACACAGACGGCTACGAAGTTGTGGCCTCAAACCGCAACAACACAATGTCCTACAGCACCACGGAGCCTGGGTTGACGATCACCACGCTGGAGTGTGGACTCGATTACACGCTGAAAGTGATGTCCTTCAACAGCACCTGCGTCAGTCGACCCTCAGTGTTATCTATCAGGGAAAGTAAGAGAGCACTCTGATAAATGTTTAGTCTTTCAACATACATGAAGTATCTGAAAATCAATCATAAAGATAAACATTTGTCTAGTGAAATGTAAGCAATTCCTTAAAATGTACTGAGCTGATCTGAGGCCTTCTCTCCCTCAGCGCCATGTGTGCCCACTAATGTGATGGCGACGAGAAACTGTGGCAAGAGTTATGCGCAAGTGACTTGGAATGCAAGCCGCGGCGCCCTACGCTACACAGCAGCTGCGATAGATGAAGACGGACAACGCCTACTGTGCTCTTCCAACGAGACGTCATGCACGTTGGAGGGCCTCGTGTGCAGCCAGGTTTACAGTGTTGGGGTGACCGCCATGGACGACAACTGCACCAGCAACGTGAGCTCCGTGAAGACACTACGCACAGGTAGAGAACGAGCAGGAATCAAGCTTTGAAATGTGGATATCCTTATCATAGTCCAACTCATGCCATCCATATGCTCCTCTGCAGCGCCCTGCCCTCCTTCTGGGTTCACCGCCTGGTTGAACTGCACCAATAACTCTGCCACGTTAACCTGGCTCAACAGCCCCAACGCAGTGTCCTACACCGGCAAGGCAGTGAACGCAGACGGAGAAGCTGTGACCTGTGACGCAGGGATGAACCTTGTTTGCCAATTGGATGGTCTAAGCTGTGGCGAGGAGTACACCTTCACTGTGTCGGCCTCAGATGGCGACTGTCAAAGTCCTGACAGCGAGGCGGTCATCCATAAGACTGGTGAGTTGCGTTTCTTCTTCCTAAACCTCCTTTCTTACAAATCCTTGTCTCTAACACTAATAGTGCTTCTTTATCTTCCTTGCATGATTTTCCTCCCCTACCTCCTCCTTTCTATGAAAAACTAAAATCCCCAAAATAAGTAATTTCAACAAAAGATCCATTTAGCAGCTGTTCTGGAGCTCCTCTGGAGGTCAACACGTAACCTTAACCATTCGAGGTCAACACCTAACCTTAACTATTCAAGGTCAATGCCTAACCTTAACCATCTCGCAAGAGTTTCGCAATTAGCATGTTACCTTCTAGCCACGACCACTTTTAATTAATTGAGCAACTACTACAGTTATTTTCTTACATTTGTAATCAAACTCCCACTGAGTCTCACTCTTTGCCTCCTGTCAGCCCCGTGTGCTGTGGAGAGTGTGCTCAACACCCTGAACTGTGACACCAACACACTGACCGTCAGCTGGGCGCCTGGATCCATGGCGTTAAACTACAGCGCCACCGCCTTGGCTGGAGACGGCACTGCACTTCGCTGCTTAACGGAGGATTCAAGTTGTACGATGACTGATTTGCAGTGTGGACAGCAGTACACTGTGATGGTCAAAGCCATCAGCAGCACATGCGTAGGACACAGCGGTGTACCGGAAATAGTTAACTCTGGTAAGTTTGTCGGTTGAACCGACAGAGCACAGTATGTGAATACAGAAAATGCAGCAAACTAAAGAACATGATCTTTTGATAGTAAAGTGGTTCTCTCTTTCCTCCTCATGTGCCTCTTTACGACCAACATCATTCCTCTCTCAGTTCCTTGTGTTCCTGTGAACGTCGGAGGCGTCGTGGAGTGCGCCACTAATACGTTTCAGGCATCCTGGGATGCAGCTGCCGGCGCAGCGTCCTACATCTCCGTGTTGAACGGAGTTGGAGGTTTCTCTTCTTCCTGCCCCACATCTGACCAGAGTTGCTCCTTCCCTGATCTGCAGTGCGCTCAGACGTACATGTTCAGCCTGGTGGCGGTAAACGACAGGTGTAACAGCTCTGAGAGTGCCGTTATTTCAGCAAGAACCGGTAAATGCATTTTTTTTAGTTACAAAGAGCCTTTTATTTTGGGACAACCACGTGAAAGCTATTAGTGTATGACTTCTTTTTTCTTGGACTTCCTGTTAAGGATGTTTGAGTGTCTGGAGGCATTTAGAGCAAAACATTTGATGTACTTGCTAGAACTGTCAAAATATACAAATAAAAGTTTAATTCCATAAGTTAAGTAAAATAATTCTATCAAGTCATAATATAAATGCAGTAACGATGCTCATCTCCCTCCTCCAGCACCCTGTGACCCTACAAATTTGTACCCTTTCCTGGACTGCCTCTCTGATGTGGCGATGGTGACTTGGTCGGCCAGCGCTGGAGCAAATCATTACACAGTCCTCGCTGAGGCCGACGGACACGTCGACTCCTGTAATTCCAACGGCACTTCCTGTGAGCTGACCGGGCTGCAGTGTGGGGAGGACTACACTGTGACTGTACTGGCGGGGGACGAGAAGTGCAACAGCTCCATACTCGCCAAAACCAGCGTAACAACAGGTAAAAAAAATGCACCGTAGGAGTGTGGTTTCAATTTACGTGGAAAGCATTGTTGCTGATTCTTTTGAATATATTGAGTAGCCAGTTTTAAGATTGATGTTATAAGTTACAGTTTCTTCATTCAGCTTTGAAATCACAGATTGCATTGTCAGTACAATCACTGATTTCACTGTGACAGCTATCAGTGAATTCAGCTGTATGTGCAGGACCGTAGCCAGGATATTAGAAACACTGATGTCACGAGTGCCCCCAAATGCACCCCTCACCAATCTCAGAAACCAGAAATCAAAAAGATTTTTTTTTTCCTTTTTTATTTATTCTTTATATGTTCATTATGATTATATTTTCTGTATGAAAATATTTCCTAAAAGATGAAGGTCAAAATGGTGCGAATTAATTCTAGTGGAGACATGCTGTCATGTTGGCCTAAAAGTATTCAAATGTAAACATATGGAGTCTAAAAATTCTGGATTGCAAAAAATCCCCCAAATTCACAAAAAGAAATAAATACCAAGGACCTTAAGTGACCTTAATGTTTTCAATGGGAGCCACCACCCTACTTATGTGATATAGTCCTATCTTTGGCATTTTGAAAAATAACTATTTTGATGAAAGAAACTTAGTTCGATGAACTGATAACTTGATAACTGCCTCTTGAATGCTTCCCCCTTTTTAATTCTGAAGCCTCTTCAAAGTAAACATTTGATTTAAAGTGGAGAGAAAAAGGGAAATGACTGAGATATTTGAACGGTGAACACCTTGAACAGTGAAAAATGATTGCTAAGATGAAAGTTGGAAAACAAGCAATGAACAACCTGTAACTCCCAGAGATCTTCTGCAATTTAGAAAGTTCTGAAGAATGCACCTGTGTGTAAGGAGAAGAGGTTTTGTACACTCAAAAGATTCCTCAAAAGAGATAAATTCATAATGTGTGACAATCCCTTGCACAGCCCCCTGCGCTCCAGTGATCCAGGACCACTCCCTGAACTGTGTTTCCAACCATGTCTCGGTCACCTGGGTTGAGGACGAGGATGCCAGGAGCGTCTTGGTCAGCGCGACCTCCAGTCAAGGACATCAGACGTCCTGCAGCTCTAACACCAACAGCAGCTGCGTCCTGGATGAGCTGCGGTGCGGATTCACCTACACTGTCCACGCCGTTGCACGAGGATACCATTGTTCGAGCAAACCCAGCTCTTCTTTTCAGATTGTCACAGGTAAGTTATAATTTAGACTTTCTTTGTGTTAAGGCTGATGTCGGCGGGGTCGTATGAAGTATTCAGGAGGTATTAAAGTATGTGGTGTATAAGAACTGACTGTGTAATCCTCCCTCACCCAGCGCCATGTACCCCTGCAAACGTGGAGTACACATACTCCTGTGAGACTGGCATCGCCTTCATAACCTGGGACGAGGCTTTGGGAGGAAAGCATTTCTACGCCGCCGTCTATGCTGAAGACCACATTGCCTCCTGCAACACCACCGAGACCTACTGCTCCCTGCCCTCGCTGCTCTGTGGTCACATGTACGACGTGAAGGTGATAGCTGTGGCTGACCACTGCAACAGCAGCACGCCAGGTGTCATAAAAATACAGACAGGTAAGAGAACGAGGATTGGGTGATTCCTACCGTTTCAGACATTCTTTGGTTTCTATTTATTTCTGTATGGTATGAAAAACATTTTTTTTGTCAGTGTTTGATTATCATAACTTTTTAAAACTTTTTAAACTAAAACTTTTTAAACTTTATTACAATCATCATATACTGTACATACAGGTACTTACATAAAATTTGATCTCTGCATTTAAACCATCCTAAGCATTTTAGTAGCAGTTAGCTACTATAAAGCGCCCAGGAGGCATAGTAATGCAGCTGCATATTATTGCAGATAATTAGAAGATTAATTTGAAAAATCTGAATTGTTGTTGTAACTGTAATTATTTCTTGATGGCACTGTGATAAATAACACAATTCAGAGAGGTTTCAAGGGTCTGCTAATAGATTTTTATCTAGGAAAATGAATGGAAGCCAAGGATGTCTGTAATGGTACAAAAAAATGCGTTCCTATTTCTTAAATCTGTAGCATTGTTCGCAAAATGATTATCTGTATGGGTTAAAACGAGGTATGGTCCATTAAAAGTCATCATGTTTTGCCCGGCTCGTTAAGGAGCAGAACAAAGAAGGGAGGTCCACACAGTAACAATTTATATTCATTAAGGATAACTCAACATGAGTGAACTGTAGGAGTGGGAGTGGGTGTTAGGTGATATGAAACTGTAGGTGCTAACCTAACCTACCTGTAGCATTAATATAGGATAAAGTAAACACAATCAAACAAAACTAAACTAAGCTGGGAGCAAAACCAGCAATGACTATTCTACACCTGTGGGAGGCAGCAATGCACTTAACCGTGCCTAGTCTGCTGGAAAGAAGAAGTCCACAGAGAGGCTGTCATATATATTCTCTTATTTCATATGGCCCAGGGCCTTCACAATAATAACATTAAACAGTTCATACTTTTCATTGTTTACAGGGTAAGAAATCACAGATAGCATAGGCACTGTGACACAACCTTGTTATAGCTAATAGCTAAAGGTGCAACTATTATCTAAAACATGGATTTAGCTAAACTTCTGGTTCATAGTCATGTAAAATGGAGGGGTGCAACGACCAGGGTCATCATCAGGTAATGTGTGTGCAACTCATGTCTACCTTAACAAAAAAATAATAGAACTGACACTACAGTATATGGGATTAATACTTTACAGACACAGTGTATGATTCAAGCTAGCAATGACAGGTGGGTAGATAGCATTGAAGCTAATGCTCTCAGCAGCTGGCTGAAACTGTTTTTTGTAACATATCCATCAGTAAGACTCTTAAGAGAACAGACATAGTAGACTGAGTCTGAGTCTCTGAGACTCCCCCAGTCTAGAAAAAATGCAGTAGGCAAAGTTTTCCTAAAAATGCATTAAGTGATCATTCGTACTTTCTATAAAGACTCAATGGTGTTTCCCCTTTTGTTTTCCCATCAGCCCCCTGTGCTCCCAAGAATATCAATGCCTCCCTGGTGTGTGTCAACAACACGGCGGCGGTGAGCTGGCAACACAGCCCCGGTGCAGTGTCCTACAAAGTGATGGCGTCAGGCAGAGACGGTGATTCCAAAGAGTGCACCACAAACACCACAAGTTGTCTCCTACCCAACATGCACTGCGCCCAGACCTACACGATCACTGTCGTCCCCTTCTCTGTTCGCTGCAAGGGCTTCGAAAGCTACCCACACAATTTTGTTGCAGGTGAGGTGGAAAAAGCACTTTGACACACTCTGATGTGATATGAACATTGAGTTTGTCCTCAGTAAAACACCCAATATTATTATATATATGAAAATATTATACCTGTTTAAATACTGTCATTCTATTAAGGTAAAAGAGGAAAACAACTTGTGCTCCATTGTTTCTGCTGGGTTGATCATTAATACTGAACGTTGATGCAGTTCCTCTAGATGCCACCAGATGTCAGTGGTAGAATAATTTACTCAAGAACTGTACTTAAGCACAATTTAGAGGTAGCCTACTTGTACTTTACTTGGACATTTCCATTTTATGCTATTTTATTCTTCTAATTAACTATATTTTAGAAGTAAATATTGTACTTTTTACTCTGTTAATGTAATACCTTTAGTTACTTTTCAGAGACAGATTAGTACTACAAAATATGATAAATAAATAATGATAAATGATGAATTATTATCAGTGAAAATAAGATTTTATTGACCCACCAGGGAAATTGACAAGATCCTCAGAAGTATATAGTATATAAGTGATTAAAATGAGCTCCACCTTTATCAGCTGCAACATTAAAGTGATGAACATATTAATGCATCAATCATTATAATCCAATAATATAATATAAATGATTCTGAAATGGGCCATTCTGCATAATGAGTACTTTTACTTTTGGTACTTGGTATTTGGATGCAAATACTTTTGTACTTTTACTTAAATATATTTTTGAATGCAGGACTATTACTTGTAACAGAGTATTTTACACTGTGGTATTACTCATTTTACTTGAGTACTTCTTCCACCACTGACAGATGCCGGCTCCGAGAAAACTCTTGACCACTCGATGACTAATTTCACTTTTCACTGATAATTATTGTTTTACATATTGGGCGATTAATTATTTTCTTTAAAATAATAACATATATAATAAAATATTTAGTGTGTTTGCTGCAGCCCACAGTTATCATAGTTCTTATATTAAATTGAATATTAAATGTGTTTTTGCCACATGCTCACTCCACTTTAACTTCCCTCTCCCCTTCTTCTTTTTCTTTCAGGCCCCTGCCCTCCCACCAATGTGGATGTGTCCCTGCAGTGTGTCGGTAACGTGGGCCATGTGACCTGGACCGCCGCCCTACATGCAGATCTCTACGTGGCCACAGTGGATGGCCACGAGTACACATGCACCTCCAACGGAACGAGCTGCTCCCTCACAGACCTCCGCTGTGGCGAGACGGCCGCCGTCAGCGTGGTCACCATAGAGAGGGGCTGCACGAGCGAGCCCAGCCTGCCTTTTACTTTCCAGTCAGGTCAGAGAATGAATATTGATGATGAATGATATTAACAGAGTAATTAGTCATTTTTGTCAAACTTTTTTTTTTGCCTTCTTGCTGAGAGTTATAGGAGAACATTGATACCACTCTGGTATCAATGTTGGATAAGGAAAATGTCAATCTTTTCCTTTAAATCTTGTAATTTGTTATAAGTGTTGAATGTAATGTTTTTCAAAGCAGTAAAGAAAAAACATAATAATTCTCCTTTCAGGCTTTACATATAATTTGCTATTTGTTTAGATCTTGATTGTCAATAAAACCTAATTGTTAATGAAGGTAATAGAAAAAAACGTTGATTTAATTTCATAAATTTGAATGCAACTTAGACTTTAATCTAATTCATCACTGATCAATGATTCTTATCCTACATGAACCATTATCTTATTGGTTTTGATTTGCAAAAATCTGTATTTGAATCAGTTCATTTATAAGATTTTCTCTCCCTCTTGTTCTCAGTCATCTGCCCACTGACCGGAGTGACCGGAGTGACAACTTGTAGCAACAATGACATCACAGTAAGCTGGGACCCGAGTCCAGAAAGTGGCGTTGACTACGTCGTCCACTCTCAAGAAGATGGCGGGGCCAGTGCCAACTTCTCCACACCCCAGTTGTCCCATGTGCTCACCGGGCTGCAGTGTGGCGAGTTGTATACGCTGACAGTCGCTGCCATGGACAACGAGTGCACCAGCGTCCTCAGCGATTCTATACAAACTGAAACAGGTTAATATCTGGCTAACTTACTTACAATAATGCAGAGCTGTTTCAGTGAGGTAGTAATTCTCAAAGTACCAGCAATCAGTACTCGTTCATTTCTCTAAACTAAAGACAATTTTCTGTATAATTTTCACTCCCAACTTGGTCTGTGAATGCAATTCTTTTTGCGTATTTCTCTGAGGAAAACAGAATTATTTGTTCCTAAATCTCTTTCCCGCAAGCTCCGTGTCCTCCGACCGGCCTGACTGCCAGAGCCGACTGTGGCACCAACTTGGGAACGCTGACCTGGGCGCCGAGCGTCCACGCCATCTCCTACACAGCTACACTGACTGGTACCCACGGCCATGTAGTTTCCTGTTCATCCAACACAACAACAACGTGCTCGGTGAAGCTGGACTGTGGACACCAGTACTCAGCAGTTGTGGTTGCTTCCAGTGCGACGTGCAGCAGCAGCATGGGAGCACCCTTAACTTTTGACTCAGGTAAATAACACCTGCAGATGTCTGGGTTTAAATGTTTTGAAGCTCAACCAATGAATGAATGATTTAAATCGATCATCATCTTCCCCTCTTACCCCTTCCCACAGCTCCCTGTCTGCCTGACAGGTTGGTAGCAGACCTGGACTGCGATGCCAACTCCTTTGCGGTGCAGTGGAGGGCGAGCGGCAGCGGCGACGTCTCTTACACCGCGATTGCCATCGGCAGTGACGGCACCCGTGCAACCTGTAACTCCACAAGCACAAACTGCAACATCCAGAACCTAAAATGCGGTCTCGCCTACAGCATTGTCGTCACTACATCATCAGTCGACTGTGGCACCATCGAGGGCTCCGACTACACGATACAGTCAGGTAGCAAAAGATCAAGACTCTTCATCTACGTAAAACTCACATCTCCTCATCCTTTAGTCTTACATCCTACCTCTGTTATTCATCCACCTCTTCACCCTCAGCCCCATGTAAACCAGAAGGGGTGTTGGTGGATCTGCAGTGCAGCACTGACGTGGCGTCGGTGACCTGGGGAAACTCGGGGCCAGACCAGACCCAGGTGGTGTCGGCGATGGACAGCAGAGGAGCGATCACCACCTGCAACTCCAACAGCTCCAACTGCACCTTCAACCAGCTGACCTGCGGGGAGAGCTACGCCATCAGTGTGGTCGGCCACACAAACACGTGCAGCAGTGAACCAGCTGTTGCAGACAGACTCAACACAGGTACTAATAATTTAGCAAATAATAATCTACACGAGCTATCAGCATTACATGGTCTACACTAAGGCAGGACTGAAACCAGAGGAACATAAACATGTAATCACAAGCAGACACTCTTAAAATTACTTTTAGAAGAACACAAAATGAAACATGCTAAGATGTAAATGATGCAAGATTCTGCTGTGAATAATGCACTTGAGTGCACAACGGAGCTGGATAATGTATATTTATATACATGCGTTTTATGTGAAGAGACATGGCCTCCAAAATATTTTTTTTAAAGTTTCAGCACTCCTTTTTTGAACCAAAGATCCAAAGTTTTGTACTCACAGCCACTAAATTTATTTTCTAAACTTGGTTGAGATGCTGCAAATTACTGTCATTATAAAGCTCTTGTTCACTTGTCTGTCAAAACTAGGAACTCAACAGTGGTTGAAGAGTAATTCAGAATCTTTACTTAGGTAAAAGTAGCAATAATATAAAGTAAAAATAAAAAATTACTGTAAATCCATGCATTTAAAGTTTTGCCTAGGTTGATGTACAGAAGTATAATGAAGTATAATATTAACAGAATTATTTAATTAATATTACTGATACATTTATGTGTGTGCAGCATTTTCATGTTGTAGGTGATGGAGGTGTAGCAACTTAAGTAATTTAACCCATGTGTACCCAAAGACTGTATTTAGTATGATAAGGAAAAATGCCACAACATTTGATCTGATTGGTCAAAAGTCTTGAAATTTGGGACGGACATACTACAGTAACGCTTTTATCAATAGTCAAAACCAGGATTTTTTTTTTTTTCCTAAAATATAATGGAGTCTATCGCAAAAACAGTAGTCCCATGTGCCCAAACACTAGATATAGTATGATAAGAAAAACTCACTTTTCAGCCAAACGGTTTGACCGATTTTGAAAATGTCTTCACATTTGTGCTTTAGGCAAGCCCAGAGAACACTTCCACCAAAGGAAATTAAAAATTTCAGTTGAAGGCACAATTGGGTTTATCTATAACACAATTTCTTATGAACTTCTTAATAATAAAAATACAATATATTGCCTCTAAAATGTAGTGAAAGTATGAAGTAGTATAAAATTGAATATTCAAATAAAGTACAAGTTCCTCAAAATAAGCCTTTTTCACAGAAGACATTTTGACTGATCACAATTCGAAAAGCAAAAGTGTAAATAATAAAATATGATGGCTGAATTCTATTTAGCTGCTTCAGGTTCAGGTCCTGGTATTGTGCATGCTGACTCACTGTCACACTGTCAGGACCTTCAGAGGGAACTTGAACAGAACAGAGCCATCGTTAATAGAATATAATAGAATATACTTTGTCTACTTTTTGCGTGCAAAAGGCAGAAATTTGTCTTTGGTTTGCATGTGCAAAATCTGCTATTAAAAACATTAAAACACAACATATGACATCCAGACTTAAAACACATTTACATAAAAACACAATACACAAAAGAAGCTACATTAAAAGGAGCACCGCATACTTGATGGTGAGGACTAAATCAAGGTAAAATAAATAGATATAAAATGCTGTGTGCTGAGGTAGCAAGCTGGCTTCTACCAGCAATATATATTGTTATTAGTAGCACCTGTACTATTGTTATTATGTCAGAATGGCTGCTGTGAAAAAGGCCCACTGTTGAGTAAATATACTTACTTTCCACCACTCGTACTAAACAACTGTAAAATAAAAACTGGCAATATATTACAAGCTTGAGTGATCCAGGAATAATGTGCTCAATAGTTACAGAAAACTAGTTACAGACCCTGCCACATATCTACCTCTCTCTCTCTCTCTCCACCAGCTCCGTGTGTTCCCACCCACCTCACAGCACGAGTGGACTGCATGACTGGTATCGCCGTGGTTACATGGGACTCAGCACGTGGCGCCACATCTTACACCGTCTACGCTCGGGGTAGTCTCGGCCACAGCGACGAATGCGAGAGCACCGACACCAACTGTGATTTCCGTAACCTGGCGTGCGGGCAGGACTACAACATCACAGTGATCGCTCGCCACGACTCCTGCGTCAGTTTGGTCAGCGAGACCATCAGCGCCAGCACAGGTAATGATACAAGAGCAAATCAGACGGTGACAGAGATGCTGCTTTGTGTCTCGGCAATGTGACAAAAGCAGCCATATGATCTGATACAAAATTGAAGGGCTTAAAGGTGCAGTCAGTAATATTTTACTGGCTCTTTGAACAGCATAACCAGAATATATGAGCCGAGGTTTGCTCAATTGTCGCTGATCATTGTCACAGCTTTGTCATCTCAGTACACGCTCAAGCTTTATGAAGAGGCAAGATTAACCAGCCAACCTGAACTACTCATCGTAAGCTACAGTACGCACTTGACATAGTCTCTAAAACCTGAGTGAACTTTGCAGCACTGTGGAAGGAACTTCAGACTTTGAAAAAACCTGATGCAATGTTGGCATTACATTTCTTGGACAGGGAAGCAGCCTATGATCCACTACAGATAACATTGCACATATGCTCTATGTGATGCATTGATGGCCATTTGTCAGGAAAATAATACACTAATGAAAGTCTAAGAATGTATTCCTGTTACTGTACGAGCGGTGTGACGCCACTTTACCATAGATATAAATCAGTAGATGTGACATGTTGTAATGACTTGCCATTCCAGGATGGTACCTTATGTACCCATCTTACCTGGGTACAGATTTAAACTTGCCGTATTTGGAACCTATGGTGAAAGAGTTGTCTTTATAATCCTTGTATTTTTCTACCAATACACAAATACTGTTTTTATTCAAAGTAATGAGCGGGAGACAACTGTGTCTGTTGAGAATTAACAAAAACAAAAAAAAAAATTTGGCAGAATTTTGATTATTATTTGCTCCAAGAGAACAAATCATGCTTTCAATCATGAAGATAATCTCCTAATTGTGCATTTATATCGCAGACAATGATTTTATTTTTTGAATTTTGAACTTAGTATGTAATAATTAATGTGTTTTCTATCTATGTCTTTACCTGTCAATTTGTACTTGGTGCATGTACTTGCCAACAATAGGTAAATATGCAGCCTGTTTTATTTTATTGTTGTTTTATTGTTTTTTTATCCGTTACCTGTGATAAGCTACAGCAACCTTAAAGAAAAACTTGATGGTTTTACAGAAATTTGTCAGTGTTGTTGCTGTTTCTTATGGCTGCCACCAGGTGTAACTAAAGAGACATATTTTATGGGGAGCATTTTTGAAGCGTCAGGGGCATGAAGAGTTCTCATAAAACGCATTTTAATTCCAACTACAAATCAACAGAAGCTGTTGCACTTGACAGAAAGAGTTTTCATGTGATGATCATTCCAAACAGTCTAAAAATTATATTTTTTATTTTACGCATCTCATTTTTACTTTACACCATGCATACTCCCATGACCATCTGTCTATGTATTTACTTTCCCCTCTCTGTCCAGGTCCTTGTCCCCACAGCGGTCTGAAGACCACCCTGGACTGTGACACCAACACGGCCGTGGTGTCTTGGACGCCGGGCAGCGGCATCCTCCACTACGACGCCGCGGCTGATGCCTTTAACATCATACACCTGCAGACCTGCTCCACCAACGGCTCCTCTTGCAACATCAGCTCTCTGCGCTGCGGTGAGAGCTACAGGGTGAGCGTCAGCGGACAGGGAAGGAACTGCCCCAGTCCCGCCCAGGACTGGCTCCGCGTCAACACTGGTAACTCTTTATACTTTCTAGAGTTTGGCTGCCAGCCACTTTCAGCTTCTCAACAGTTTATCCATTGCTTTTAACTAGCAAATTATTTCAACTGTATATCAACTACTTTTATCTAATTATTATCTAATATTATTTTCCTATAACTTTTCCTATTTTTAACCTATTTTTCCCACTGTATATCCATCATTTTTTTTTGTACCAGAAATTACTTTCAGCTAATCGTTTCAACTGTTTTTCAATGACTTTAGCTAACTATTGCAACTGTTTATCCATTATTTTTTATACCAAAATGTTTCAGCTTTTTAAAATGACTTCTAGCTAATTATTTCAACTGTTTATAAATTGCTTTCAGCTAACTATTTCAACCATTTATCCATTACATTTGGCCTACTATTCCAACTGTTTATCTATCATTTTAACCTTATTTGTCAGCTGTTTATAAATTATTTTTATCTAACAATTTCAACAGTTAAGCTTTTAATTTTGTCTATTAATTCTATGTCATTATTACAAATGTTTATCCGTTCTTTAATCTAACTATTTCAACTGTTTACAAATTACTTTTATCCTCCTTCTCCTTAGACCATTTATCCAGTACTTCCAGCTATCTATTTCAACTCTTCTGCTTGCAGTTACTGGGGCTGCAACTAACGATTATATTCATTGTCAATTAATCTGTTGAATATTTTCTTGATTTTCTTGATTTATTAGTTATTAGGTCTATAAAATGTCAGAAAATGGTGAAAAATGTCTATCAGTTTTTCCCAAAGCCCAAGATGATGTTTTGTCCACAACTCAAAGAAATCAGAAACTGATTGATCGATTATCAAAATAGTTGGCAATTAATTTAATAGTTGACAAATGATCAATGAATTGATTAATCGTTGCAGCTCTATTGCTACAGTAACTAATGTACAAATTAAGTATATCAGGTAAAAAACTTTTAATTGTACAGCATGCAAGCTAAATAACTTGACAGCAGGGAAAAAAAATCCCAAAAATCAATAGGATAATGTAAAAAAACATAATCAGGATTATTGAACTTAAGTTTTATGGCTGCAATCATTCTGCCATTTTCTGAAGTCAGTGTCTATCTCTTAAAAAGAAATATAAATTATCTTTCACTCCTCCAGCTCCCTGCCCTCCAACCCAGCTGAGGGTCAACTCTTCCTGTAAATCAAACGACATCTCGGTGTGGTGGCAGGCCTCGCAGGGCTCCTTCTCCTACATGGCCGTGGCTGAGGATGCACAGGGCCGCCAGTGGTACTGTGAGACCAGCAGCACCAACTGCCAGATATCTGATCTGCCCTGTGGACAGCAATACCACGTCTACGTCGCAGGTGCCGATGAAAAGTGCACTGGAGCCAAGAGTGACGTTGAAGTGATTCATACAGGTAGGTATTTAAACCCAAGTCATATTTGGTTTATGTTATATCTATGGTCCCTTGAAAATGCATATTAATTGTGTGAATTGTGATTAGCTTATCTTATTCACATGTCTTCTTCTTCAGCTTTCACATACCTCCCTCCCTCATTAAAGCCACTACATTTGAAAATGTTCTTCTTTGTCGTCCCCTAGTCCTGTCAAATCCCCTAGTGGTTGTATCAAAAAATAAACTATTCTGCTACACACTTCGACTTATTCTATTTATGACATCTGAATAATTTGAAAGATGCTATAACCAATAAAGCTTCAACTATGTTTTATTTTATGAAATGTGCAAGTTGATGCTTTTACATTTATTTACATTTAGACTGAATCCATATTCAACGTTTCTCTAATTAATTATTAATTTTGGAAACTTATTATACTCAATTGTTGTTGACACTGTGTGAGTGAAGCATTGATTCATCTCTTAATATCATTGCTGCTCCATACATGTAAAGCAGGTAGACAAAATATTTGAAACATTTTTAAAAATAATTGAACAACCCCTCAAAGTAAGCCTCAAAATGTAACATGCATTAGAACTGAGTCAACACATGGTGCCTTCAAATGAAACTCGTGAGCTTGTGTTTACAACATGGGAAGTCGTTTACACGATATGTTTGGTGTTCAAGTGGTTACAGTAAGTCATGAGAACACCGCTGCTAAGCAACGGCAATATTAACGTTACTGTCGTTGTCTAGAAGCCACTGAGGCTAACAATTTAGCAAGCTAGCAGGTGGGTAACATAATGCAAGAAATGCAAAGGCATAATGACTGAGGAGAAAGATGAGGCCGTTGGGAATATCAACATTTTCCTCAGACCTATTATACAATTACAAAGAAAAACTATATACAACTAAAATTCCAATATATTCATTTATTATGTACCGAAAAATTTACTTCCATGGCCTCCGCCATTTCTGAAAACGTCAACAAACGCGTCACAATTCGTGAACTCGGTGCTTTCAGAAACTTTCCACTTACGAGGTCGTGAATACCACAAGAGGGGGGCGTTCATATGGACTCTTCTCGTGAACACGGTAAACACGACTCCATTAGAAGGCACCAATAGATAACTAAAGTAGTCGTTTCAACAAAAACTGACCATTTTCAAGGTAGCATTTATTGCGGGCCTACTGAATTGAGTAACATTGTGCAGGTAGTCTCTCAGTATATGGCACAAAAGCCATGTTTATCATATCAACTGTAAGTAAATACGGCAACATTTGTAATTCAGGTAACATAGTGTATTGAACATGTTTTCAATTTCTTATTCCACCTCTATTTTTTTTCACTATTTTATTGCCTGTTTATGCCGATTGTACGTACCGGTAGTTCAATTTTATTCTTGTTGGGTGATTATTTAAATTACATGTCATTTTCCCTGCTATCTACTGTTGCAATAACTTTATTTAACCTCAAGAATAATTCAAGTTCATCCAAGCAGCTCACAACAAGTGAGAGACTAGCAGTTCATTATCTCCCTCAAAGACTCAAGTGGATCAAACCTGTGACCACACAGTGACATGATGTTTTCTCTAACCACTCCCTTTGCTCTCTCTGTTCAGCTCCGTGTGTGCCACAGAACGTACAGACCGACCTTGACTGTCTGTCCGCCGTCCTCAACGTTACCTGGCAGTCGACCGGCAACGTTTCTCAGTTCCGCGCCTCCGTGGTGAGCAGCAAAGGTCACGTCAGCATCTGCCAGACGAATAAGCATCACTGTGTGGTAAGCAACATGCAGTGCGGTCTGACCTACGACGTTACAGTGGTGGCCCAAGACGAGGCCTGCAACAGCTCCCACAGCCCCACAGAGCAGGTCCTTACAGGTGGGTAAAGCTCCAGGTGACTTTTTCTCTGTGCCATCTGAATGTTGCTGCTTTGTGAAAATCTTCTCATCTTTTTAAGTATAAAAAACTGTATTTGTTTCCTGACCATTGTTCATGTTTGAGTTGAGTATCAAACCATAAGAAAACCAGCAAAAAATGCAAAGTTGAGTCATCATGCTTTCAAATGACAGAAGCCATACATTCATATTTCAATTTTTTTTAACTTCTATGATCTGTTTTCCTATTTCCTTTCAAGAAAATAGTCAGTCCATTTCTTATATGAGGTTAGTTTTACTGTCTTCTTTTATCCTCATCTCCTCTACTCCTCTTCTTCCTCTCAGCTCCCTGTCCTCTCCCGACCTTCCTCCCCGTCGTCGACTGCGCCACCGGCGTTGTGTCCGTTACCTGGAACAAAAGCGTGGCGGGGGTCGTGCACACCGTGTCGGCGGTTGACGCCACAGGTCGCCAACACAACTGCAGCGGCACAAACAGCGGCTGTGATCTTAGCATGCTGGAGTGCGGGACGAAGTACAACGTCACCATCACACCGTCCCGGGACGCATGTGTGGGCAGAGACAGCCCCACACAAATGATCAAGACAGGCAAGGATCAATAATATTTTAGTTTTACTTGAAAAGGTCTACACTTCTTTGTGCAAATATTCTTCTTTTAGTTTTCTGCTTTATTCAATTTTAGCTTATTTTGTCTTCTATTTCATTTTATTCTTTTTAGATCCAATTAATGTGTCTTTTTATTCCGCTTTGAGTTTCTTTAGTGCTTATTTATTTATTTATACTGTATGTACAGTACTTTGTTAAAAGGTGCTTGTTTTGCTTTACAAAAAGGAAGAGTTTACATTTCTGTGTACAGGAAGGGTGTGCCTTCACCTCCCGATTATTTTAGAATACATGTCAGTTAATATTTTTTTTTTTAAATTTTAGGATAAGATTAGAACTTTGCATGATTTTTAGTTCATGTTTTTATACGTAGTAGTCGTGACTGTAGAAGTAACGGTTCATGAAGGCTGCATTCTTACCAGACAGCCATTTGCCACTGAAATGTGTAATAGTATATAGTCATTATTCTAACACACAGTAGTAATGTTCTCCTACAACTTTTTGACAAAGTGAAAACAGTCAAGATGAATAAACTTCGCTGTCAGGGTTTAAAGCACACTATGTGTAATAAAAATGACCTGTTCCTGTTTGCCTCCAGTTCCCTGCGTACCTCGTCTGTCTGACGTGGAGATCGACTGCCTCACAAACTCAGCCTGGGTGATGTACGAGGAGTCTGCCGGGGCTGAGGAGTACGTCGTCATGGCGACGGACAGCCAGGGTGACGTCCAGACGTTTGAGTGTAACTCCACGTCAGACGGGACGTGCGCTCTGCCGCCGCTGATGTGCAGCCAAAACCTCACCTTCACCCTGAAGGCCCGCGACCAGCAGTGTCCCAGTGCACCCAGCAATGCTGTCACAACTGAGACTGGTAAATGAAGATTTCAACTATAGACATCAATAAATATTAAAAACATTATTTATAATTAAAAAACAGGAAGTCACTATTATAACACAGACGTATTGAGCTGTAACTGTTGAAATTGTCAATGTCTAACTACATTGTTGGTGTAGATTGGCTTTATTATATTGTTAAAATTATTTCAATAAAAGGTCTGCGCTCAAACAGCTAGAGACAAGGCAGCTAGGAAAAGAAGAGATGCAGAACCTGCTTTGTATAAAAGTATAGCTCTGTTTACTTATTTGCTTTATTTATTCATTTAAACATGATGTTTCAGATTTGATTTGAATGCCATATTTTATTCAGTCTGAAATGTCATGTTTTGATGAATACTGTAAATAGAGGAATATTCTTCTCCAGACCAAGTTTTTCAACTCCTTTTTTACCCCCTGAAATGATTACAATGAAATTAGTTTTGGTATAAAATACGAGTTAAAAATACTTTGTGCAGAATTTGAAAATGTCCAACTTGCTATAGTGTGGTAGCATCAAAAAAGATGATATGGCAGACAGAAATGCATCTTCCTCCATATCTGACCCTGAGATGAATGCACTATTTTTTTTTTTTTTTTTTTAAAAACAAATTGTATTCACTTTTGCACCTTTGGAATATACATAGCTTCTTTGTCAGGAAATGTATAAAGGAACTATTCACAGTTCGGCAAGCAAACATTATAATTATAATTGTACTGTAAATCATGGCATCATGTGCATCCACATAGAGAGGAGTCTCAAAAAAATATAATAATAATAATAAAATAAGAAGCGGGGAGAAAGAAGGAAAAGAAAGAAATAAACAAACAAAAATACCCTAAAAGAGACAGATACTCATTTTGGCCAAATCCATAATCAAATCGGTACAACATGCACCAATTTTAATCAGCATTGTCTAATTTTTCTCCAAAGTAAAACTAATTCCATTAGAATAACTTGTAAGATGCTACATTCAAAATTAATCTATAATCTATACATAGTAGCTTTAGTAGTAGAAATGAAGAACATATTAGCTACTCTTGAGGGGCAATGGATGGTCTGGAAATATCACTAAAGTTAGACAATTTCAGTGAAGTATTCAGTCAGTAAAGGCAGCTAAATCTATTCTCTCAATCTAATGTTGCTCTCATGAGGGTTTTCAAGTGAAATGTAATTTTACACACAGTCGTTAACACTTTTTAGAACATCCAGCCTCTAATAGCTTCTCCATGTTGCCTTTGTTCCTCTTTCTAATCCATGTACTTTGGCTGTAAATTGACACACTAACAACTGTTTTTGTAGTATTACAGATCCAAGGTTAATGCAATAGGGTGATGGTCAGGAAATTCATTTTAAATTGAACCTCACGGCGCTCCTCCTTCCCCAGCTCCCTGTCCTCCTGAAAACATAGATAAGTCAGTGGGCTGCGACAATCGCACGGCCAGCATCGCCTGGTCGCCCGTTCCTGGTGCGGTAACGTACACGGCCACGCTGGAGCAGATAAACGGAGGCACCTACTGCTGCACCACGTCGGACAACGGCTGTGACATCGGCGACCTGCCGTGTGGAGAAATGTACATTTTGCTCGTCATGGCCGAGGGACGAACATGCAACAGCTCCCAGAGCGAAGGGGACATCCTCAGGACAGGTGAGAGATATACTCTACATGTCACACACGCATACACACTACTATTTTAGAAATCGTGGAAAGATTTTGGATCAGAGAATAAAATAGTTACAGCTACAGAGTTCAGGATTTGTGAAATAAACAATTAGAATGAGCAAATGCATAAATACATGTTTATATATCGACCTCTCCCTCTCAGTGCCATGCGATCCTCAGAACCTAGAAGTCAGTCTGAGCTGCAGCGACAACGTGGCCTCCATGTCGTGGGAACACAGCAGGGGAGGACAGCTTTACAGGGTGAAGGCTGTGGGTACCGACGGCCACGTGGACGAGTGCAGCTCCCACGAGAACCGTTGTTCTCTGACAGGTCTGCGCTGTGGACTGCATTATACAGCTACTGTGATGGCAGAGGACCGGGACTGCAAGAGCAATCGGAGCGACAGTGTGACATTCAAGACTGGTATGTAAAGATTTTCACCGTTGAGTTCTGAAATACTATTACTTCAACGTTTTTACAAAGAAGTCACCCAGAGCTGCATACAACAACACATTTATGCTATTAATTTCTACTTTTTTGTTCATGAAGTTTCTGCAGGTAGTGCTCACATTTTTTTCTTTTCAACTGGAGTAAGCTCATGCTATATTTTTTCTCCCCCCCCCCCAGTTGAAAACAGCAGATATACAGTAAAAGTTTTCCCAAATTTTGTGATATCAAATGATTATTGCTTTAAAAGAATAGCTTGACATTTTGGGAAATAAGCTTTTTGTTTTCTTGCTTTAGAGTTAAATGAGCAGATGGATACCACTCTCATGTCTGTAGGTGAACATAAAGCTGCGTTACCTCTTTTTGTTCAATCTGTACAAAAAAGTGTAAAAAACAACAAGTTGGGGTTAGCAGAGACTCCAGGAAGTAACTGCGCCTGGCCAAGAAATAGTCAGGTTCATGTAAAACCAAAACTTGTGGTATTTATAATACGTTTTTGGTGCTGGTAGGTGGATTATGTTACCTTCTGAGAGAGCCAGGCTAGCTGTTTCCCCTTGTTTCCAATCTTTATGCTAAGCTAAGCTAACTGGCTGCTGCCTGTAGCTTCATATTTAGCGCACGGACATGATGGTGGTATCGATCTTCTCATCTAACTCTGGGCAGGAAAACCAATAAGCGTATATATGATGTAAAATAATTTCTGTTACACTTGTGACAAATGAGGACTTAAAAGCCTTCTTCTTCTTTATCTCTTCCCCCTAGTGCCGTGCACCCCTGCAAACATCTCCTCTGTGGTGGACTGTGAGGACAGCACTCTGATCGCATCCTGGTCTGAGAGCTCAGGAGCCGACTCCTACATCGCCACAGTGCAGGACAGTTACGGTCAGACCACAACCTGCCAGGGCACGACCGAGGGCTTCTGCAATGTGACAGGAGTCGGCTGCGGTCAGATGTACCGCGTCTCCGTGATCTCCTCTGATGGATACTGCGACAGCCCGCCCACTCCTGAGGTTGAGACACCTTCAGGTACAGAGAGTCAAATGACAGACGTGTATCTTAAAGTTGGGGGCTAGACTTAGACTATAAACAGATTTTAAGGCATGAAGAGGAAATGGTTTATACTTGTAATAAAGGCTTTCACAGTTTCAGAGGAGATTTTTTGACCCTTTTTAGGATTATGAAACCAAATACTAAATTTCTCAGTAAACTAAATATTTTTTTCATATTTGTTAATTATGAAACATTGATAATGCTGTTAGAATTAAAGGTTTAGACAATGCATTAGCAACATAAACTACACTCACTGTATATGTATCATCATTAACAAGCTTGTCTTTCTTTTCTAGTTCTATTAATGTAGTAATGTATTTAAAGCAAACTGAAGTCGGAACTGTCTTACCTGTCCCATCAGTTCCCTGTAAGCCGAGTCTTATCAAGGCAGTGATGGACTGCTACTTGCAGACGGCCGTGGTGTCGTGGCACCCAAGTGATGGAGCTTTGTCATACATGGCCATTGCCACCACGGCGTCTGGCCACAGCGTCACCTGCGAGACCAACGACACCAACTGTGATCTGGAGGGGCTGCTTTGTGGACAGAGCTACTCTGTCTCTGTGAAAGCCTTGGGATGGACCTGCAGCAGCTTCGCTAACATGACAGGATGGCTGGTCACTGGTGAGCGACGGCACACCAGCTGTCTTTTAATTATTCACTAGGTCACTAGTTTATTCATTAGTCACTTCACTTGGATGTTTGACCTTCACTTTGCAGAACGATGAGTCTTATTTACTCATCGACACTGTCCTCTCTTCCAGAGCCGTGCATCCCGGAGCACATCACCAGCACGTACAGCCTGACGATCGGCCAGGTGCTGTGGGACATTACCGCCGGTGCTGAGTACTACACAGTTGAAGGTGTAACAGAGCAGGGCCTGATGGTCTCCTGCGTCACCAACGACACCTACTGTCCCATGTACGACATGGACTGCGGCCAGATGTACAGCATCAACGTCACAGCAAACAATCACGTGTGTAAAGGCGTGTCCACCTCGACCGAATCAGTCGTGATTACGACAGGTGAGAAAACGCATTGATAGAACTTGATAAAAGATGCAGCAGTGTGATAATGTCACTGTTGAGGAGATGAGGGTTGGGATTTGAGAGATTGAGAACTTTATAATTATTAATTAATTGATTAGTTTTTAAATAATCTGCAACTATTTTGCCATTTGTTTAAGTTAATTATCAACCAAAAATACCAAACTTTTGATATTCCAACTTCTCAATTGTGAGGATTTTCTGCTTTTTTTGTCCTCTATGATAGTGAATTAAATATCTATAGGTTTTGGGGTTTTGGTCGGACAAAACAAGTAATTGAGAAGATTGTCAGCAGATTAATCGATAAGGAAAATAATAGTTAGTTGCAGCCGTAGGACAAAATAAATAAGGGATAATGTACAGCGAGCCAGTCATTGTTGTGAAATAAACCCTGACATGGCGATGTCGCATTGAAGGGGTTTATTTCACAAAAATCACCCACTAGCTGTACATTATCCCGCTTATTACACAGCTACTTACTTAAGAAATCAATAACTTGACACAAAAACCAGAGTCCAGAGTCCGATATCAGAACTGTGCCCATAGCAACGGTCTGCTATACATAGCAACGGTCTGCTATAAAGAACAGACCGTAGAACGCCGCGATTGACCAATCAGAATCGAGTATTCAACAAAGCTGTGTAATAAGTGCATGTAAATAGGCCTAATGTGTCACTTTTGGCATGTTTTTAGTGCTGTTTATGTAAATATTACATTTCAAATTATTTAAAATATGAAGATTCATTTATAATGTAGCGTATTTGTTGGTTTTTATTATGCAGTATAGATGACCAATAATATCGCCATCCTTAAACCTGCCTCTTCGTCTGCCTTCAGAGCCTTGCCCGCCCAACAACGTGCAGACCAGCGTGCAGTGTCACAACGACATGGGAATAGTGTCGTGGGAGACCAGCTATGGTGCGGTGGGCTACGTGGCCAGTCTCAGCGGGCGCGACGGCCACTCTCTGTCCTGCTACGCTACTGACACGTTCTGTTACGTAGAAGGCCTCCACTGTGGAATCATCTACCACACCGCCGTCATCGCCATCGGAGAGACACTCAACAGCAGCAGCTCCACTACTGTCCTGCTGGCCTCAGGTACGGTGTACACACACACTGGCTTCATTTTATCAAAATATTATACTGAATACTCTTTGCCACACCTTTATACCTTGACCTATTATACTACAGTGAATCTGTTTGATACAGTAGGTATTTCAAGTGAAAATATTAGATGATATGAAAATACATCTAGGTTAAAAAATGTTCAATGTGCAATCTCTTGCATTTCTCCTGCGTAGAAAACGTGTAACTTCGGTTTAGAAACACTAACAAAGCAAGATGTTCATGTTTTAAAAAAACAACAACCCTCTAGTTAGTTAATTACCAATAGAGCCCCATCCTCAGCAACTGAGCACTGTTTGCCTATATTAAAGGTACCCTGTGGAGTTTTCTTTCAAATGCATTTTTTTTGATTGTCAATAATCAATAAAACAGTAACTATACAGGGAAAGGATTTTGTTTTTTCTCAACAACACTCACAACAAATCCATCTGCCTCCACAGGCAACCACAGCTGACCACAGAAGATATATTCTAAATTATGGATAAATAAAGTTAAGATTATATACAACAACACAGAGAGAATATCTATAATATACCTCAATAGTAACAGAAAAAGTCAAGAAATAAAGGAAAATGAATAAATAGGATAGGAAAGAAAAAAATGAATAACTAAAAAGCGCTATGGAGCAATGTTTTGAATAGTTTCGTGATATTCAGCTGGTGAACAGATGGCGGAAATGCTCCAAGAAATGTAGCATTGTGCTTGCAAAACGCAGGGCAGACAAAGATTGCAAGCTAGCAAAGAAAAATATAAACGATGCAGGTTTCAAATACTAAAAATTAGCTTTTCAAATGTTTTGAGGAAGGAAATGCACTCAAAACTGTGTCCTCATGGATACACACGACGCTTTTTGATGAGAAACAGTGTAAACATAACTTTATTTGCCTAAATTCTGATATTGGGTATGGCTATGTCTACATCCCCCCCCAAAGAAATTAGGAAATAACTCTTAAGAACACAACACAATCTTTTAGACAGCAGTGAGCATGCTCCATCCAAAGAAAGCTGAAGCCAGAAAACTTGTCATTAACCTTGCATTTATTATCAAGCAATGGGGTGGTGTTAACATGAGCGCATTATTTTTCAACTTTTAAGACCTAGATTTTGGGACTTGTTTTCCAAAATAAGAGCCTATCTGTATGTGTGAAGATCAGTGCAGCTTTAAAGTGTGATGAATAAAATTGCATCCATGTCCTGTATGTTTTTCTGTCCCTTCTGTCTCCAGCTCCCTGTACAGCTGAAAACGTGGCAGCTCATTTGGATTGCTACAACAACACAGCCGAAGTTTCCTGGATTTCAGCCGAAGGAGGAAACTCCTACATGGTGACTGCCGTGGGAGAGTACGGCCACCGGGCTTCGTGTGAGACCGATGAGCAGCAGTGTGACTTGACTGAGCTGCAGTGTGGTCAGATGTACAACGTCAGCCTCACGACCATCAGCGACCACTGCCGCACTGAGACGCCCACCAACGTCACCTTCAGCACACGTGAGTTGAGCAACATGTCATCCCAGAGTAGTTGGGAGTCGAGTGAATGGGATCGCTGATGCTTAACTGAACATGTTGTCCAGGGCCCTGTAAACCTCTGCGTGTTGGAGTGGAGCTGCAGTGTGGGACGAGAACGGCCAACATGTACTGGGAGGAAAGAGAGGGAGTGGAGCTCTACATGGCCACCGCCACCTGCAGCACGGGAATGCCTCTGCAGTGCAACTCCACCAACTCCACCTGCCAGTTCTCCAACTTGTACTGCGGGGAAACCTACCAATTCTCTGTAACTGCATACAGTTACATGTGCTACAGTGAAATCAGCAGCACTGTGGAGATTCAGACAGGTAGAGCTCATTATCATCAACTAATTCTCTAGTTAGGTAATCAATCGATGGATTGATTGATTGAGAGATTGGGTTTTTAATTGCATAAAGATGGAGATAGAATTATCCTTTTGATCGTTCAGTTTAACAAAATATTGTCAGTGCTAGAGTCTGCATTTGCTTTTATTACTTTTTAATTTTATTGATATAATTTCAATCCTTGTGTTTCTTCTAATGTGCTTTTTAAGAAGGTTTCCCTCTACTCTATTCATGTTCTCTCATTTTGCATCCATCAGACCAAGAAGGACATACAGGTTTAAATGTTTTCAAAGGTTTCTACAGTTCTCAACATCAGCTCTATTTCTTTAAAACTGTGGAACCAAAATACCCAAAATGTTACAAGAGTTAGAACGACTCTATAGAGAATTTAAAGAATCCATACTTCCATATTTTGTATATCAAGTTGCTGTCTGTCCCCCAACTTTATCCTATCCTTAAACAATCCGTTTTGAGTGAATAATCACTGCAGCGCAGCTAAAACGATTAATCGATAAGTCAAACACCAGACAATTCAGCTGCAATTTTAATAACTGATTAATTCTTTTAAGTAAAAATACAACAAATTTATTTATTATGATCACATCATTGGTATGGTCCTACCCAGATTTGGTCCTGTTCGCTGTCATCCCTGTCAAATCCCAGTTACAAAATACACAGAAGTAATGGTATTTCAAATACAAGTAACAGAAATACTGCCCATCCCTGATTGTAACCCTTTCAAATATGAAATAATTGTTGTCACTAGGGCGGATGGTAGCCCTTTTGAATTTCCAGGATTTTCCCTTTGGATTATTCAGTAACACTTTTTGTATGACAAAGAGGATACCTTTAGGTGTACAATATAAGTAAACTAGCTTTTGTTGCAATTTGTGTGAGGTCAAGTTTCATTATGACTAGACCATGTCAGAAGTGGGAGTTCAACAGCAAGGGTCAAAACGTCTGAATTAAAATTACATTTTGTGTCCTTCACCAGGGCCCTGCCAGCCAACTGGCCTCACAGTCAGCGGGTCATGTGACAATGATACGGTGGTGGTGGATTGGTTGGTAGCTGAAGGGGCATCAGTCTACGTGGTGACAGCCACAGGAGACCTGGGATACACCACATCTTTCCAAACCAACGAGACAATGGTAGAGGCCGAGCTGCTTTGCGGACAACTATTTACCTTCACTGTAAAAGCTCAAGATGAGCGATGTGACAGCGCTTGGAGCCCGTCTGAAGAATTCAAGACAGGTACGTGTTTCATTTATGCTTTTTGTCTAATGCGGTGTACAGTGTAGTCGGTTTATGATGATGCAACAATACACCTTCTCCCCAGGTCCCTGCGTGCCCGAGCACGTCGAGAGCTTTACACAGTGTGTGGACAGCGTGGGCTCGGTCCGCTGGGCCGAGAGCGACGGGGCCGAGTACTACATGGCCATCGCAGTGGGACCGGACGGCCACACCCACGTGTGCACATCAAACACCACCGACTGCACCTGGGACGACCTGCACTGTGGCAAGCAGTACACCGTTCACATCATCGCCAACGACGATCTGTGCAGCAGCATGCCGAGCAACAGCACTTCAATACGGATGGGTAAACAAGCTGTTGTACCGTGCACAACGAGAAATGAAACTGCCCCCAATGTTATATGAAAAACTGGACGTTTTGAGGGAGAATTTTACAGGGCCACACTTGAGTAAACAAACTACAGAAGGGAAAAGGAAACTTTGCATGAACTAGGAAATTAAAGGTTAGAGAGAATCAGGCGAGAGTGTTGAAATGATACAATGTGAAAAATAGACATTTTTTATTTTGATAATCAGTTAAGTAATTTTTTAAGCCGAAATGTGTGGAGGACCACAAAAGTCACCTAAATAGTAATAAAGCATTTAATTGATGATACTAACTAATTGTACAATAAAAATTGCCATTAAGCAATTTGTTTACAAATTGGTTTATTAATCTATGAATAAATGGACTAAATTACAAAGTAATTAATTATTTTAACTATTTATTGATGGATTAATATTTCATTTGAAAATTCTTTTTATAATTCTTCTTTTTATTGCCCATTAACATGTCAAATAATGAATTACTTGGTAATTCAGTCCATTTATTCATAGATTAATAAAGCAGTTTGTAAACAAATTTATTAATGGCTATTTTTATTATACAATTAGTTATTAATCAATTAAATGCTTTATTACTATTTATGTGACTCTTGTGGTCCTCCATAAATATGCCAAACATCGGAAAAAGTCATTCATTATATCATTGTAAAGTTAATTATCTGTAGTTTTGAAACTTTTTGTAAGACAAAACAACACATTTGATGACATCACCTTGGGCTCTGGGAAATTGTGATGGACATTCTATCAACCAAATGATTAATCGAGAAAATAATCAGCAGATTAATTGCAAATGAAAATAATCATTATTGGCAGCCCTTATCACGACCAAACTTTTGTCTTTGTCTCTGTTTTTAGCATCCTGTATTCCTCAGAACTTGCAATCATCTCTGAACTGCACTATGAAGGTGAATATTTTACTAAATGTTTCTCTCAAAGTTCCTCATCAGGAACTATTCCGTCTACATTTCTGCTCAGTGAAGCACTTTTGTTTTGAAAGAGGCTATTCAAATGAATTAATTACTATATAAACTGAAATTAAAACTATTGTTATCTGTTTCTAAGGTGGGATCGCTGACCTGGAACGCCAGCGACACTGCTGAGTTTTACATCGTGACGGCAAAGAGTGACAGTGGCCACAAAATTGGGCTCAGCACCAACGACACCTGGGCCTTTATTTCTGAGTTCAACTGTGGGCAGGAGTACGACCTGTCTGTTCAGGCGGTGGACGCTGTGTGCACAAGCCTCCCCAGTCAGCCTTCAAAGCTCCAGTCAGGTACATTCATATTCCATTCACCCTAAAACACTGGTTCTCAAACTATTTTCTTAAGGCTCGACGATATTATGTGTTGTTATTGTGTAACTGTTACTTTGCTACAGTGTTACTGTGTTTACATTTTATGCGAAACTTTACTATGTTCTTATTTCCTTGAATTCAATTATCTATTTTAATTATTTATTGTTTTCTTTTAAACTCGTTCTTTTAGACTTTCAAACCACTTAAATTTGGGAGATATTTTACTGAGAAACTGTAGTTGACAGCGATTGGTTAACATTTTTGTACTGGTGATCAATTTGGCATCTTTCATGACCCATTGTCAAATTTATTCATATATCCCAAAATCACAAATTTGTCTCAGAGGGATTTAAGATCTGTACAACGTACAACACCCTCTATCCTACAGAAAAGAAAAAGACAGAAACAAATTTGTGCATTGCTCACCAGACTTGAAAAAAACAAACAACGACAAAAATGTCCTCTGCAGCACTGATATTGCCTAAATTTCCTTCGGGATCAATAAAGTATCTATCTATTGACCTCATATCCACACACTAGGGCTCTTCTGCTTACTCTAAAGTCAGCCTTCACTAACAGTCTGTTCTCCTCCATTCCCTCAGAGCCCTGCCCGCCCACCGCCGTCTCCAGCTTCATGAACTGCTTCTCCAACATCGCCGTGGTCTCGTGGACCGGCTCGGCCGGGGCAGACTTCTACACCGCCACGGTGACGCAGGAAGACGGCCAGTCGCAAAGCTGCTGGTCTGACAGCGCGCACTGCGGCATGCCCAACGTCCACTGTGGACAGAACTACACGGTGACGGTCGTCGCCTCGAACGAGATGTGTAACTCTGACCCCAGTGAGGCCGACACACTGCAGTCAGGTGAGACAACTTTATTCTCTAAACTTCTTTGATCCATTTTCTCTATACTTCTTCCATGCATTTTTTATTCTGCAAACAGAAGGCGTATAAATCCTTTTGGTCAAGAGTTTATTGGGCTTTAAGGGAAGAAAAGGGACATAATGGGCGCCCCGCTAGCTCAGCTGGTGTGCGGGCGCCCATAAGGCTGTGTCCCGCGGTAGGCCCGGGTTCGAATCCAACCTGTGGCCATTTCCGCATGTCGCCCCCTCTCTCTCCCCCTTTCTACACTATCCACTGTCCTATAAATAAAGGCATAAAAAAAAGCTCCAAAAAATAATCTTTAAAAAAAAAAGAAAAGGGACATAATTGTCTGCAAAATGGTCCCAGTATTGTCTTATTGTTGCCTTAACTGTGATTGTTTTCTGTACTCCGTTTATTTGTTATCAGACATCTTTAAAATGAAGGCTTGTTTAGATGATCTCAAACTTCTTGTCACTCCACGATTAGATAATTAAACTCACCACAATCTCCTCCCTCTGCCTTTCTCCAGTGCCTTGTGTTCCCACTGATGTGGATGTGACGATAGACTGCTCTAACAATCAGGCTCTCGTGTCCTGGAGTGCCAGCGAGGGCGCTCTGTCCTACAAAGTGGTGGCTAAGGGCACAAATGGAGACATGTCCTTCTGCGAGAGTACAAACGTAATGTGCACCTTGACCAACCTGACCTGCGGGCAGGACTACTCTGTCCAGGTGGTGGCGGAGGATGACATCTGCTCAAGTCTACCGAGCCCAGTTACAAAGTTCAAATCAGGTAGAGAGAACAACTGGATGGACGTGAATCACTGTTGGATGTTTATGGATGTGAATGTGTCACTGACTCCAGTCCTCCGATTCTTCCCTCCCTCTCTCAGCTCCCTGCACACCCGACATTGGCTCTGTGGTTCTGGACTGCTTCACCAACTCAGCCCTCTTGGACTGGTCCTACGCCAAGGGCGCCCTGAACTACACCGCAACGGCCCGGTCCTCTAGCGGCCACGTTTCCACCTGCGACACCAACTTCACCAACTGCGAGCTGAAGGACCTGCAGTGTGGTCAGAGCTATAATGTAATCACTGTGGCCTCTAATGAGGAGTGCAGCAGCCCTCCAAGCACCCCGTTGCAGTTGGAGTCAGGTGAGCTCTCTCAAAAAAAAATGTATTCAGTAAATTCAAATTACAGTTGTGGGGAAAGGATTTTAAATACAGTTCAACACCAACTGAAATTTAGTTTTACTGACCTGTAGTGGCTGAAATACTCATTTTGCTGCAGTGTAAGGGTGTGTTCACTTGACATCGCTGTTATTTTTCTCATTTTAAGAACTTGAATGCAAAATGAACATAGTAATTTTAAGTGAAATTATAGAGAAAAAAATAAATAAATATAGGCCTAGCCTATATCGCGATAGAAACGATATAGAAAAACATATAAGATAGACATTTTTATATCGTTTTGACGATATATATCATCATATAGCCCAGCCCTAAGTCAGAGATACACTGGCTTGAAAATTTTAGCCAGAGGAGGTCAGCCAATAATGCTTTTTAGCTTGGTGTTAAATTACTATATAAAGGCGGGTAAATCAATTTTCAATAAAAGACATCTTATAAATGACCCTTAAGTCATCTCATCTGAACCTGCAGCATGAAAGCAACATCAACACTCTCTGAAATCAAATGGGCCCGAAATTCAGTTTTTAAAGTCAAAAATGTCAACTGACACTGATCAAAAACCTCCTTCGTGATTTTTTTTCTTCTCACTTTCCTCCCCCAGTGCCTTGTCCTCCTGAAGACGTTGTGTCCGTAGTGAACTGCTCTACCAACACGGCCCATGTGGAGTGGCAGCCCAGCAGAGGGGCCGATTCCTACATTGTCCAAGCCTTCGGCGTGGAAGAAGACGAATCTGGCTGCGAGACAGACTCCCAGTCCTGCGTCCTCCCAGACCTCATGTGTGGCTTCACCTACAACATCAGTGTGATTGCCGTCAACAGCGTGTGCAACGTCTCGCGGAGTAACATGACACAGCTGCAAGCAGGTGAGGATGATCCGAGAGATTTAACATGTTGAGACGTTGGCAGTATGATGGACGTCTGTGTTACAGATTGGGCTGATTTAAAAGTGCTAACTGTCTTTTTCTATTAATATTTGGAAATACTGTGTTTTCTCTGGTAGCACTGATATTGCTAATAATGGATGATTACTGGACCTATTTTGTTCCTGAAACATTTTGCAAGCTTAATATTTCTCTGTGTGCTTGTGCAGTGCCCTGTGTGCCGCAGCAGGTGGAGGCCCGGGTGGTTTGCAAGTCTGGCGCTGTGGCGGTCTCCTGGGAGCCCAGCAAAGGGGCATCATCGTACACCACAGTTGGCCAGGGCAACGGCGGCTATGCGTCAGTGTGCGTAAGCAATGGGACAACATGCCTGTTAGATGACCTGATGTGCGGCCACAACTACTCCATCACTGTCAGTGCTTCAGATGAGACGTGTAGCAGCGCTGAAAGCTCTGCTGTGGAGCTCAGCACAGGTAGAATATTCACGTGTAAGGCATGTTGCATGTCATATTAAAGCTCTATTTGTACCTGTCTTCATTCGTACCTGTCTGTCCGTCTGTCTGTAGTGCCGTGCGTGCCACAGAATGTAACAGCAGAGATGGTGTGCAGTAACGACACAGGCGTTGTGTCGTGGGAAGAGGGAGAGGGTGTGTCCTCTTACGTGGTGCGAGCTTTTGGGCCCGATGGTCACAAGACTCAGTGTAACAGCACCGCAACCAGTTGCCAGCTACCCAACATGCATTGCGGCCAGCTCTACAACCTGACAGTGACAGCTCAGGATGGACAATGTGACAACAGCCGCGCCTACCTCAACCTGCAGTCAGGTAGGTGTTTCAGTATGACAGGTGTCATTTTCCATGAGTTCAGTACTGTAGTTTGAGTGACAGTTGGTAGTCTAATAGGACATTTCTGGGATGATGTTGCTGTTAGAAGTAAAGGAATGTCAGTCCAAAATAATAATAATAAACACATTTTGTTTACTGACACCATGAATTTAGTCTAACTAACAGCAAAACATCTGGAAGGTCCATTTTGGATCTGGTTCCAAGTTGGTGGAATATCCAGATTTTTTAAGGTCAAAGTCTTTTATTTTATCGTCAAACGTAGAGCAAAATATAAAAAAGGGGCCAACCTAAAATACCATATGTGGGGCACCATTGTTACTGTTGCTGGCATTGTCAGAAAGCTGAACTGGAATTAAATGAGTTTGAATGCATTTTATCAAACATCAGTCCTGTATTGCATTGACTCCATAGCCTTTCAAAATTAACCTTATTGAATATATTTACATTTAATTTTCAACAAATTGTCCTTAATAACTTAAATATTTTTGAATCAAAGACAAAAGATTGATAATTAAAGAACTAAAACTGAAGATATATTTGAAGATATTATACATATTACCAATTAAAAAGAGAGATGAAATTAAAACATCTAAATTAATAAAGAATTCTTCAGAAGTTTGTTGTGTGTATTGAATCCACTTTGGAGAATCAGGGAGGCAGCATTTAATATGATAATTATCTTTGTCCATCAGTTTTCTTTTCAGGCTCTTCTTAGGAAGAACAGATAATTGTTCAATATTTGCTTACATAGACAGAACCTGACAAATGTTTTGACATTTTAGTTACGTTAGACTTGTGAAAGGATTTCTAAAGGGTCATTTTAAATGTGTTGCTGACGTGAATTATCTCATCTCTCATTTTATACATGTACGTATAATAATATTAAGCAACGGGAACTCTGTCGTCTCACTGCACGTCTGTCCTCTCTGTCTCTCCCAGTGCCTTGCAGGCCGACCAACGTCAAGGCTGACCTATGGTGCTACTCAAACTCCGCTGCAGTGACGTGGGAGCCAGCCAGCGGAGCGCTCTCCTATCTCGCGGTGGGTGTTACAGCAGACGGAAGCCACCAGTCTGAATGTAACAACACCATGACCTACTGTGATCTGAGCGACCTGCAGTGTGGACAGACCTACAATGTGAGCGTGTTCGGCCGGGATGAGTCCTGCTCCAGTGTAGAGAGTGACAAGGCATACGTGCGGACAGGTATTGTAAACATGATGGTGATGAACATAGAAATATCCTGAGTAGTTCAACAATACTATATTAACCTGCCCTCCCTCTGCCCCCCCCCCCTCCCCAATCAGCCCCCTGTACACCCCAGAATGTGACTGTTGATGCACAGTGTGATGATGAGGCCATGACCGTGTCCTGGTCGCCCAACCCCGACGCCCAGTACTTCCATGTGGAGGCAGTGAGCAACACCGGGGCGAGACTCCACTGTAACTCGAGCGGCACTGCCTGCACCCTGAGCGATCTACCGTGTGGACAGCACTACAACGTGACTGTGCAGTCTGTGAGAGACGACTGTGAGAGTACGCCCAGCGCCGTGGTACAGACTTCGTCAGGTAAGCTTCAAGCAGACATCCATTTGTTCAAATACAAAATTTACACGTGTGTTAATGACTTGATGCACTGGATTTGGCTTTGCAGCTCAGAAATTCATTCACTTAAACACACTTTCAGCAGGTTTCCAGATCCTCCACCAGGGGAAGCTATTATCAGTCCACTTCTAAACATGCCAACCTGTGTTACCTACAGGAAAGGACAGAAATAGCTGCTACAAATTTAACACTTGCACCAACCGCAGGCAACGGCCCAATTCCAATCCCACTCCATGACGGAGTGAACTTCGTTTGTAGTCACACTCGAACTTCCCTCTCTCCAGCAAAGAAATAAATATCAGAATCAAAAATACTTTATTGACCCTTGGGAGGAAATTGGGTTACATTTTGCTCCCATTCTAGAATAGAAATATATAACATAGAGAAATTATAATATAATAAATAAAATATAAATACGAAATTTGTAGATATTTTCTACTACAATATATAACAACAGTGTAAATAATAATGCTGAAAAATGCAAGAATAGTAAAAATAAATAAGAATATTAGTTTAAATGTACAATATAAATAAATACAGCATTAATGTCAGAATAAACTAAAAACGTGTTATGGTTTGTGTGTATAGCTGCTGATAGGGGTAAAACATAATGAATATATGTTGTATATGTATGTTGTATATAATTATAATTATACAACACTTTGCAATCGAATGAACACATCTATCGTTTTCTAGACGAGACATATTTGATCCTAAATACAACGTAACCTTTAAGTTGTTAACGTCTGTATGACAGTATTAAACGTCTATGTTAGTTTGAGCAGTCTAGTTTATACCGGTAGTCGCATTTTACAGATCGTGTTTCATGACGAACACAAAACGGTGTTGCACGTGGTCAGTAAGGGCAGATGGTTAAGTCGGCATCGATGCAGGCTCGCTGTTGGAGGGTTTCATAACCCACTAATTGGTTTGGGATGGCACTTAATATGGCGGACCCTCCACGCGAATGCACAAACGGAGTGGAAGTGGGTAGGGAGAGGGTGCAGGGGCCAGATTGGAATTGGGCCAATGAGTGTTACAACAGCAGTTCTTTATATAGCTCTGTGTGTGTGTGTGTGTGTGTGTGTGTGTGTGTGTGTGTGTGTGTGTGTGTGTGTGTGTGTGCGTGTGTGCGTGCGTGTGTGCGTGTGTTTCTTTTGTGTGTTTTACATTTAAAGGATCAGTTGAATATTTTGGGAAATACACTTATTCAATTCATTTAGATGAAAAGACTAATATTATGGTCATGTGATATTAATGCTAATGATATTAAAGTCTGGAGCTGGTGCCAAGAGGCAACTATCTGACAGTAAGTTGCGTACTGTGACTACCAACACCTCTAAAGCTCACTAATTAATATGCTGTATCCCGTTTGTTTAATCCACACACAAAAGAAATACATCGAGGGGAGTTACGTGCTGTAACTATTTCTTCTTATTCTCGGAAAGATGGTGAATAAGTGGATTTCTTTTACTGCCTGATTTAAAAACTTAAATAATCGATACAAATGTAAAATGCTTGTCGGTGGTGCACATTGGCATTTCTACATATATATGACAAAGGTTATCTGCTATTGACATAAAAAAAAGGCAATGTGTGTTTGACATAATATAATTCCTGCCATCCCTATGCGTCTGGAGAATGTCTTCAAACAGAGGAGGGAATAAGAAGTAAAGCGTGGAGGTATAAAACTCTGAATTCCCTCCACAGCTCCATGTGTGCCCAGCAACACTAAGGGCCGTCTGGATTGCGTATCAAACGATGCCTGGGTGACGTGGGACCCCGCGGCAGGAGCCCTCGGCTACGATGTGCTGGCCCAAGGGGTCGGAGGTCACAACTCCAGCTGCACAACCACCTCCTCTCCCTGTAATGTCCCAGATCTGAAATGTGGGACCCTTTACACCTTCCACGTCACTGCCTTCAACAAACACTGCCGCAGCAATCACAGCACCACCTTTGAGCTTGAGACAGGTATTCAACAAGAATCTCTACTCTCAATGTACCGATTTTTAAGTGCTTAAAGGAGCAGTGTGTAACATTTCAGGGGATCTATTAGCAGAAATGGAATATAATAATCACAACTATGTTTTCTTATATCTTATATTATGTATAATCACCTGAAACTGAGAATCGTTGTGTTTTTGTTAGCTTAGAATGAGCCCTTCATATCTACATAGGGAGTGGGTCCTCTTCACGGAGTCCAACATGTTGCTCCACCATGTTTCTACAGTAGCCCAGAAAGGACAAACCAAACACAACACACGTTACCCGGAGGCCACCGCAGTTCTCCGACACGCTTGCGAAACTGCGGTAAAGTGAGCCGCAGAGTGCAAAACCGTGGCTTCCGTTGCTCTAAAGTAGTGTTATTATGGTAAGGATAGCCTCTGAGCGAGGCGAACGGCGCTACCACTGTTTTGTTCTTGGTGGCTCACGTTACCGCAGTCTTGGAAAGGGAGGAGTGAGCGGAGGGGAACTCAGTCGGTTGCAATCTGTAACCACACCACCAGATGCCACCAAACCCCAAAAACTGTACATTTAAGTGTTGTCTTTCAAAGGCTACAAGGAAAACAAAGGAGATTTTTTTTTATCTTAAAAAACTTCCATCTGCTGACTCAAAGGGAAAGGAGCATCATGAATATTCAAAGGAGTATAGTAGTATCTGATTGGTTTTAAAGGGTTTGTAAAGGACTAATGCTATGAGGCCTTTTAACAAGGCAGCCTTTCTGAAAGATTAAGTAGAACAAGAAATGAGAAGGATACAATGCTTAAGTTTTCTTAAATGTACTTGACTTTACAGCTTTTCAAAGGCATTTTTGAATTATTTCACATCATTATTTCATATATGCGTCCTGTCCTGTAGGTGCCTGCGCTCTAACATCCATTAGTGCAGTGACCCAATGCAACAGCGACACGATCCTGGTTGAATGGGAGATGACGGAGGACACGCCGCTCTACCTGGTGACCGCTGAGGGCCGCGACCAAAGCTTGACTTACTGTAACAGCTCTTCCACCTCGTGTGTACTCGAGGATATCGAGTGCGACATGCATTATAGCATCATAGTATCAGCGTCTTCTGATATGTGCAGCAGCCTCAGAAGCCCACCGAAGAAGATCAAAACAGGTATTCTTCATTTTTTTGTCTCATCCACTGAAGCAGATTCCTGTATTCATTACTAGTTTTATTTAGAAATGACATGATAAACAACGCATGACATATCTTGCAGGTAATGGGGATCTAAATATACAAACAAAGAGAAATATTTAAGGTTATTCTGTCCTCTTTAGCGCCCTGTGCCCCAGTCAATTTGACAGTGGAAGCATCATGTGAGGAGAATGGAGCCACAGTGACGTGGGGACACTCCCCTGTGGCTACATCCTACCTACTGACCGCCACAGGGAGGGATGGACATGTTGTGAACTGCAACACCTCAGTGAGCAACTGCACACTGGCTGATCTGCGCTGCGGACAGCTGTACAACTTAAGTATCACCGCCCGTGGAGACAACTGCACCAGCCCGCCCAGCACTTCGACTTTCAGATCAGGTAGAGAGTTTATTTCATCAGGATAATCCACTTAGTATCTATTCTGCTTTCCATGGGCACATATAGTATTTTTAAAATCAAACAAGACAATTAAAACATCAAACAGCGGCTTTTACGTTGCCTGAATCTATTTAGGTTTTGGACTGTTTTTTCGGACCAAACAAGGGCGAGATGGGCGTTTTTCAGAATGTTCTGCCATTGTGTAGACAATACAAATAATCAATTAATTGCCAAATTATTCAAATTATTACTTGGAGCCCTAAAATAGTCATATTTTAAGAACAGAAGAGGAAGCTACCTAATTGGAGCAGAGAGCCCTCTGGGAAATCGTGCAAAGACATCCTCCATTATGATACTGCAATATTGTTTTCTTTTCATGCTATAATGCATTAATAATCAATTCCTGTTCTGTTACTATACTAATAATCATAATATGTACTGTCTAGCTGCTACTTTCTACAGTTTGGTTTCTACGTTACCATCAACTTAAACTGACGCACTGAAGGAACAGTAGAGCGTACTGGATTTGCTTCCTGCTTGAATCTCTAACTATTTCCTCTCTGTCGTCGCAGTGCCCTGTAAGCCCTCCGGTCTCGCAGTGGATATTGATTGTGAGACCAACTCTGCCGTGCTGTCTTGGGCTCCCAGTGAGGGCGCTGTGGAGTATTTCGGCTGCGCCCAACCTATGTCCGGAGGCGCGCTCTACTGCGACAGCGACGTCACCAACTGCGCCATCGAAGGCCTGGAATGTGGCGACATTTACAATTTCTCTGTTGAAGCCTCAAACGGCGTCTGCAACAGCTCGTTCAGTGCACCTCTGCAGGCGGGAGCAGGTAAATATTAAAAATATCACAGTTCACCATAATTAACAATGCTCCAATTAGTTAATTAAGCACAAAATATGTTGATATGTGTTATCTTGTCCTACGTATTTGCAAGAATTATATTTATTTTACTGAAAAGCTCAGTGTTTCAGGATGTGTTTATTGAGTATATTACATAGATATTAAAAATGTTTAAGTCTTGCTCAGGTATAATACAATAATCAGTACTCAATAAATTGGTTGTTACTTCCCTGCCATTTTGTTTAATAAGTACAATGTAGTACAGGTAGTCTCGTGGTAAAGATATTGGAAAAATCAGTGTATCCCACCAAGAAGTCCAGAGATTAAGTTATTTTATTCTTTACAATGTGTTTTCAAAAGACTAAATTTAACAAGTGGTATGCTGGTAAACTACGCCTGAAGAACAAGAGCTAAAAATGTGTGTGGGCTAATAAAATACTTTCTTAATCTCTAATCTCTTTCCTCCTCAGCTCCATGCGCTCCAACTGCTCTGAAAGTGCGAATGCAGAAGATAGGCCAAGCTCACTGGGCCATGATGTCCTGGGACAGAGTCAACTGTCCTGATGTTAAGTACATTGTGGAGATAACCGGTCGAATCCAAGACAGCCCACAGGCCCTGATGAACGTCTCTTCTTACTGGTTGCCCATGACGTACTTTGAGTTCCCGATGCCTTGCAGCACAGCGTATAACATCACAGTTCGCTCCGGAAACTCAGCCGGAGTCAGCGAGCCGTCCAGTGCCGTGACTGGAGTCACAGGTAACTTTACACTGCACTCAAACCTGACTCTAGAGAAGGAGGTGAAGAATGTTTTTAGTGTACTGTACATATTTTTACAAAAATGTTCTTCCTCTCTCTTTTTGGGTTGGGTTTATGTGGAGCAAATACAAATTGGCAACACTTTACTTTAAGTTTAAGTTTATTTAGCATTTATTAGCAGCATAAAAACATGTAATAAATGGTTTAAAACACACTATAACATTAAGCAGATTATTAATGTATTTGTCAACAATTATACCATAAATGGAGGCTGGTGTATAAAAATATAATGTATGATTGATGATATAGTAAAATTAGGGCTGTAAATTAATTAAAATACTTAATCACGATTAATCGCAGATTAATCACACATTTTTTATCAGTTCAAAATGTATCTTAAATGGAGATTTGTCAAGTATTTAATACTCTTATCAACATGGGAATGGGCAAATATACTTGCTTTATGAAAATGCATGTATATATTTATTATTGGAAATCAATTAACAACATAAAAAAATGACAAATATTGTCAAGAAACCCTCACAGGTACTGCATTTAGCTTTAAAAATATGCTCAAATCATAACATGGCAAACTGCAGCCCAACAGGCAACAACAGCTGTCAGTGTGTCAGTGTGCTGACTTGACTATGACTTGCCCCAAACTGCATGTGATTATCATAAAGTGGGCATGTCTGTAAAGGGGAGACTCGTGGGTAACCATAGAACCCATTTACATTCACATATGTGGAGGTCAGAGGTCAAGGGACCCCTTTGAAAATGGCAATGACAGTTTTTCCTCGCCAGAATTTAGCGCAAGTTCGGAGCATTATTTAACCTTCTTCGCAAAAGCTAGTATGACATTGTTGGTGCCAATTCCTTAGGTTTTCTAGTTTCATACGATGCCAGTATCTTCACTCTAGCAATAAAACTGAGCCCACTAAAACCTAAAAATCACAAGTCGCCTTAATACGTTAAAGTAATTAGTGGCGTTAACACAAATTAGCGTTAACTTGATATTATCACGTTCAATTTTACAGCCCTTTGTAAAATACAGTTTTAATAATATAAAATATGTCCTCATGGGAGAAGTTATAATTGTCGAATGAATAAACATTTAAGTGTCGTAATATCTGCTTACAACTACATTATAGTGTGTTTTAAACCATTCATTAAATGTTTATATACTGTGTAGCGTTCATCATTCGCTACAACTGCTTATAAATGTGAAATAGGGGGACTTATAGTAAAGTGTTAACTAAAATTGATGATGCATGTTTTAAATACAACACCTTACTGTCCTTCTGTTAACGGCATGCTCAATGTTTGTTTCCCAGTCCCCTGTGCTCCGCAGAATGTGGAGTACACTGGTGACACAGAGTCTGCTGTGCTCACCTGGGATGCGTCAGTGTTTGCCACGGGGTACAGTGTCTACAGTGTGTCGGGGGCAGGCCGTGTTGAGCTTTGCAGCACCACCACCGAGCTCGGCTGCCAGCTGACCAACTTTGATCCTAACGCCACTGAAGTGACAGCCAGCAATGCAGTGGGAGAGAGCATCCCTAACCGAGAGATTATAGGTACAGACACAGGGTGAAAACATCTGCAGCACAACACAGGAAACCATCATCAAAGTATTTGACCGGACCTCACAGGAAACAACGCTGAGTAGTTAACAGCTACAGTTTCCTCACTGCTGCCAAATCCAACCAATGTTCTATTTCATTTAATCATTTTTTTCCTCTATATTGCCATTTTAAAATCCAGTTTCTGACATTTGTAACAAGTATTTCTCACCTTCCTCAGGTCAAGTAGGAGCTCGCAGAAGAAGAGATTTGCCGGAATTCAACGCCAGTTTAGACAAAGGTAAGTGTGTTGCGCCCCACCCTTTGGCAGCCATATTGGGGCGAACAACCCTCCAACCACAGAAGACAACTTTAAAACACTCAAATCCATAAGATTTATTAACAAAGAAATACGAACAAGACAATATAAAAATCATAAGCTGAGAGGCAGCAAAACCAGCAGTCCACACACCAGAGGCCTCTCCCTTCTGCTGCTGGCACAGGAGCTTTTAAGCACTTCCTTCCGAACCTCGGTGAGCAGTGCAGCACACCTGGGCAGAGCTACTGGAGAGGGAAAAGGGACAACAGCAGAAACACCCACATATGTTTCTTTCTGCTGTCCTACTGAAGAAAATACATTTAAATGTCACATTGTACTTTCCCTGTGTTCAAATTTACGTCACCATCAATTAACTGACTCTACTGTCATAAAATAAGTCGGTTTATATACAGTATATTACTTCTACATGACCTTGGCCTCACGGGAGCCAGGCTGCAGCACCTGAAGGCTGACAATGACTTTAACCGTTTTCCTAAACCAGGGGAAGAAAAAGGCGTAGATTAGAGGATTAAAAGTGGAGTTAAAAAAGAACAGCCAAAGCTGGGCTAATAAACTGCTTGAGGTGTCCTGTCCTACTAGAGAAGGGATGTAGTACGGACAGATACAAAGTATAAACACAAGAAGGATTATACCAAGAGTTCCAGCGGCCAACAGTCACTTTTGATTTGACAGCTGCAATTTGAGAGCGCATGGCCCGTGCCTGTGACACCGCCACCACAAATACTCTCATATACAGAACTATGATAACAGTGACGGGGCCAAAAAAAGTCAGGAGCAGGTCTACTGCCCCTGAAATATAGTCCACGACAACTACACATTCCTGATGGCAGGAATTAGACAAATCTATTTGTGATAAGTGATCTTTCAGTATTAAGAAGGTGAAGACGACAGAGCAGAACCAACACAGAGACACACAGACTTTAACCCTGCTTGGTGTTATCATGGAAGAATAGCGCAGAGGATCACAAATGGCCACGTAGCGGTCCACTGATATGAGCACCATGTTCCCTACAGAGGCAGAGGTGAGGCTGAAGCTCAACAGGTAAAAAACGGCACATGTAATTTTACCCATTATCGCACAGGATTGCATCGAGACAATCATAGCCGGCATCACTGAGAGGCCCACGAGCAAGTCAGACACAGCCAGGGAGAGGAGGATGATGTTGGTGGGGGTGTGGAGCTGCCTGGAGGGAGAGAGATTATGATTATTAGAGCATCATATTCAGTGCAAATGAGTTAAATGTTTACTTTTAGAGACCCAGCAATATGAACACCAAACTCTGCATGGCCTATATGTAAAGCTCTATAATATCATGATTACTGACATATTAATACAGAAAAACATATTGAAAATGACAGTTTCATTTACAAATGAATGTACTGAAGTCAAAAACCTTGTATAGAGGGTGGACTAAGAGCTAACGTTGGTCTTCTAAACTCATACACACTATTAGCTGTCATATTTCAAGAAAAGTGTCTGTGCCTGAAGTGGGAGATGGAGGTGATGACCAACAAGTTGAGCATCACGGTGAGCAGAGTGATGCAGCACAGCAGTGTTTTGATGAGCAGAGCCTGCGGAGTAACAGACATTGACCTGCAGGAGGTGTTGAGAGGAGGGATGCAGAGGTCAGCTGCTTCCAATGTCTCAATCATCATTAGAGATGGAGACTGTGGATCTGAACAGAGAGCTGCTGAAGTCTAGCAGCCCTCTGATCAAACTTTTCTTGAGATGAGATATTTATCTCTTAACTTCTTTGATTCCATCATCTCTCCCGTTGCCCTCCCTCTCTCTCCTCCTCTTGTTACTCTCCAGACACGTTCTCCCATCAGCTTGTTTTTCCCATAACTCCTGATCATTAACTCTTCCATTAAGTCATTCACTCCTCCACGCCATTTTTTTCTCCCTCCATGACAACATATAGAAAAGGGAAAAGGCAGATGAATTGGCAGCGAGCCAGTAAATAGCGAAGTGGTGCGTTTCATTACTTTGTATTCATGTAATAAATATACACAGCAACAAATACTTGGTTATAATAATCATCCGCTTATAGTGATCAATTTGACCCAGACAGACGTGATCACTATAAGCAGTTTCCACTGTACAAACAAATGCTGAATAAGACACTTCTAACCAACCAAAATGTTATAATTAACTTTCATGAACTGAAAACACACTGTGAAAAGGTTAAAGCTGTAAAACACAGACAACTCCCAGACCAGACAACGCCGTGGTAGCGACCTGTCAATCACAAGGTAGCCACGCCCTAAAGCATACCCTGCTTTATGGTCTATTTGACTCTAAATGGGACCATAATTTACTAAATGAACATCATGCTGTATTGAAGAAGACTTGAAACTAGCGATTGAGACCATAAACTCATGTTTACAATGTTTACTGAGGTAATAAATCAAGTGAGAAGTAGGGTCATTTTCTCAAAGACTTCTATACAATCAGACTTCTTTCTGCAACCAGAGGAGTTGCCCCCTGCTGGCTGTTAGAGAGAATGCAAGTTTAAGGCACTTCAACATTGGCTTCAGACCCAGAGGTTCACTGTGTGATACATAGTAATGAATCATGAATCTGAAATCATCATAGGTAGTAGGCCTGTACTATGAAACAAGTGTTAATTTCTCACCCATCTCTCTCTCAGATCTTGAAATCCCGAAAGTGCTGACTGTAAAAGTAAGTGGACTTTCCTTGTATGTGAATTGGACGACAGTGAAGGACGCAACAGAGTACACAGTCTTGGTTCAGGAGCAACACAAGACCAATCGGCCTAGAGTGAGAATCGTGGAAGGAGATTTTTACAAAGAGACTGACCTCAAGCCGTGGACCACCTACTGCATCAGGCTGGCAGCCAAAAACACCATCAACCAGAGCAACTACTCCAGGCCAAAGTGTAGAACCACTGGTGCCTCCTAATGAAACACCACAGATCCACTTACATAGACACTAGACTCAGCAGAAACACCATCATAAGGGTTATATGTTTGTTTCCTACACTCTTTAGCATCCATAACACAATTGTTAACGGTTCAATCTCTAAGAACTTTAGCAGGAAAATTGTAAAAAGAAAGTAATTACAACCACAAAGCTACAACAAAATTCTTCTGTTAGGGGTTCGTCTTGCATGTCACAATTAAATTATGATCAAACCTGAGGAGGACCTTCTTAGATTTGAATGCTTATGAATCTTTGTTAGCAATAGCGTATATACATTTTCATAATTACAGCTGGTATCGTAGCAGCATGTGGCATTAATAGCTGTCTAACAAAATATTGCTGAAATTCTATTTATCAAAAATGGTTTTATTTTCGAGATATAGGCTATTAGATTCTCTGGATGATTGTCAAACTAAAAAAAAAGTAGTGTAAACAAATAAACTGATAATTTATCAAGCAATATTTTTAAAACCATGCTGTATATTTTCTTTATGATGCACTATGTGACTTCTCATTTTGTGAACACTTTGACAGATCTTTTTTTTTAACAATCCTGGAAATGAAGGAATAAAAATTATCTGTGAAACATTAAAACACCACTTCTGTGTACATTTTTTTTTAAAAATCTACATGTATGCGTGTCTATTTAAAGCTGCGACTAATTATTGCAGCCCTAGATCGACACACAAGTACCTGAGGAACACATCAGTAACTTACATTGTTATCATGGGCCTCCATTACTTTAAGGGAACACCACCTACATTAAGAAGTCCAATATGTTATTCCCCCGGCCTAGTTAAGTTCAATCAATATTTACGAACATGAGCTGCTTTCTCTCAAAGCCAGAAATCAGAGAAGTAAATCTCAAACTGGTGATGTCATAGGGTATAAAGTTAACAATGAATGGGAGACTGATTTTGTGGACTCACAGGATGTTTATTTTCTTTTTTATACCCAAATGAGCTTTATTCTACTGTAGTGTTGTCAGTTGTGAAACAGAAAATGTGCCCATATACTCAGAACACACCCTTAGGTGCTCTCAGTGTCATCTAGAACATCTCTCCCCTTTCATTGTCTATGGAGCAGCTCCACACTTTATACTCTATGACATCAGAAGTTTGAGTTTTAGCACTCTGGTTTTTGGATTTGGGAGAGAGTTGTTCATGGTTACTAATATTTTTTGGACAGTGTTAGACCATAGGAATATCATGTATGAATTTTGGTGAATGGGCGTAGTTCCACTTTAATATTGGCATTAACTCTGTTTGGCCATTTGATCAATTCATGCCACATAATGTAGTTTGTTTTTTCTTTCTTTCTTGCAATGATAAGGCTACACCTACTACACCTCATTCATTAGGGGAGACTGTTCATTTTTGAATTGCACTAATATTAAAGACACTGACAGGAAATAACTCAATAGCTTTTCTAAACCAAAACTCCATTATCTTAACTGGCAAAGGTCAAATGTATAGTGGTTTACATACATGGATGCTTTTGCAACTACGGTCCCTTTTGACTCTCCCAACAAAAAAAAAAAATCAACTTCTATGAATCTTAATTTTAACCATCAGAGTATGTAATACATATAAACAGGCACACAAAATGACATATAGTCGTTAAGATTTTAATCTGTAACATGTTTATTTTTTATGGTTTTCTTACAGTATAGGAGCAGTGTAACCCTCGGCTACACAAAACTGAAACTAAAGCTGGCAGTAGGCTCTGTAGTCTAACTGTTTAAGTTAGTTTGTCATGTATCCCCCAGCAGCCCTAACGTTACCTGCAGCAGAGGACAGGAGGAAGGACTGATACTGACTGATAGAGGACAGAGGACAGGAGGAAAGACTGATGCTGACTGATGGAGGACAGAGGACAGGAGGAAGGACTGCTACCGACTGATGGAGGACAGAGGACAGAGGACAGGAGGAAGGACTGATACTGACTGACGGAGGACAGAGGACAGGAGGAAGGACTGATACTGACTGACGGAGGACAGAGGACAGGAGGAAGGACTGATACTCACTGATGGAGGACAGGAGGAAGGACTGATACTGACTGACGGAGGACAGAGGACAGGAGGAAGGACTGATACTCACTGATGGAGGATAGAGGACAGGAGGAAGGACTGATACTCACTGATGGAGGAGAGAGGAGAGGAGGAAGGACTGATACCATAAAAAATGGATTTATAGGGCAAACAACAGCATTGCTTTGCATTTTGTGTCTTTTGAATAAAAGGCTACTTTTTCAGTCATGTATTTTCATAATTCAAGTTTTGTTAAAATTCTTGTTATAATATCGTATCGTATCGAGATCGTGAGCTGAGTGAATCGTCACACCCCTAGTAACCATAGATGTCAGTCTTCATACACAAAAAATATAAAATATGTTGTTTTTTTATGACAGATATTGCAATTCTGATGTCTAATGTCTTTACAACATGAAGATGAAGAGGGACATGGAGAAAAGTGGTGTTTGGATCCATAAAATGCTTTGTACATTTTATTAAATCACATTATTTCATAATTATCTTGCATGTCAAGATGAGTAATAACACCGTGTATATACTTATCAAGCATTGCACTGCAAACTTAAACATGAATCCAAAATTTCATTGATGGGACTTAAAAATGCCCATAGTTGCAGAAACACCCACATATGTTTCTTTTTGCTGTCCTACTGAAGTAAATAAAACTATATGTCCCATTGTACTTTCCCTGTGTTCAAATTTACGTCACCATCAATTAACTGAGTTTACTTTCATAAAATAAGTCAGTTTATATACAGTGTAATACTTCTACATGACCTTGGCCTCACGGGAACCAGGCTGCAGCACCTGAAAGCTGGCAATGACTATAACCGTTTTCCTAAACCAGGGGAAGAAAAAGGCGTAGATGAGAGGATTAAAAGTGGAGTTACAAAAGAACAGCCAAAGCTGAGCTGATGAGCCGCCGCTTGAGGTGTCCTGCCCTACTAGAGAAGGGATGTAGTACGGACAGAAACAAAGTATAAACACAAGAAGGGTAATACCAAGAGTTCCAGCGGCCTTCATCTCAGATTTCTTAACTGTCACTTTTGATTTGACAGCTGCAATTTGAGAGCGCATGGCCCGTGCCTGTGACACCGCCACCACAAATACTCTCATATACAGAACTATGATAACAGTGACGGGGCCAAAAAAGGTCAGGAGCAGGTCTACTGCCCCTGAAATATAGTTCATGACAACTACACATTCCTGATGGCAGGAATTAGACAAATCTATTTGTGACAAGTGATCTTTCAGTATTAAGAAGGTGAAGACGAGAGAGCAGAACCAACACAGAGACACACAGATTTTAACTCTGCTTGATGTTATCATGGAAGAATAGCGCAGAGGATCACAAATGGCCACGTAGCGGTCCACTGATATGAGCACCATGTTCCCTACAGAGGTAGAGGTGAGGATGAAGCCTAACAGGTAAAAAACGGCACATGTAATTTTACCCATAAACCCACAGGACTGCATCGAGACAATCATAGCCGGCATCACTGAGAGGCCCACGAGCAAGTCAGACACAGCCAGGGAGAGGAGGATGATGTTGGTGGGGGTGTGGAGCTGCCTGGAGGGAGAGGGATTATGATTAATAGAGCATCATATTCAGTGCAAATGAGTTAAATGTTTACTTTTAGAGACCCAGCAATATGAACACCAAACTCTACATGGCCTATATGTAAAGCTCTATAATATCATGATTACTGACATATTAATACAGAAAAACATATTGAAAATGACAGTTTCATTTACAAATGAATGTACTGAAGTCAAAAACCTTGCATAGAGGGTGGACTAAGAGCTAACGTTGGTCTTTTAAACTCATACACACTATTAGCTGTCATATTTCAAGAAAAGTGTCTGTGCCTGAAGTGGGAGATGGAGGTGATGACCAACAAGTTGAGCATCACGGTGAGCAGAGTGATGCAGCACAGCAGTGTTTTGATGAGCAGAGCCTGCGGAGTAACAGACATTGACCTGCAGGAGGTGTTGAGGGGAGGGATGCATAGGTCAGCTGCTTCCAATGTCTCCATCATCATCAGAGATGGAGACTGTGGATCTGAACAGAGAGCTGCTGAAGTCTAGCAGCCCTCTGATTAAACTTTTCTTGAGATGAGATATTTATCTCTTAACTTCTTTGATTCCATCATCTCTCCCGTTGCCCTCCCTCTCTCTCCTCCTCTTGTTACTCTCCAGACACGTTCTCCCATCAGCTTGTTTTTCCCATAACTCCTGATCATCAACTCTTCCATTACATCATTCACTCCCCCACGCTATTTTATTCTCCCTACATGACAACATATGGAAAAGGGAAAAGGCAGATGAATTTGCAGCGAGCCAGTAAATAGCGAAGTGGGCCGTTTCATTACTTTGTATTCATGTAATAAATATACACAGCAACAAAAACTTGGTTATAATAATCATCCGCTTATAGTGATCAATTTGACCCAGACAGACGTGATCACTATAAGCGGTTTCCACTGTACAACCAAATGCTGAATAAGACACTTTTAACCAATCAAAATGTTATAATTAACTTTCATGAACTGAAAACACACTGTGAAAAGGTTAAAGCTGTAAAACACAGACGACTCCCAGACCAGACAACGCCATGGTAGCGACCTGTCAATCACAAGGTAGCCACGCCCTAAAGCATACCCTGCTTTATGGTCTATTTGACTCTAAATGGGACCATAATTTACTAAATTGACATCATGCTGTATTGAAGAAGACTTGAAACTAGCGATTTAGACCATAAACTCATGTTTACAATGTTTACTGAGGTAATAAATCAAGTGAGAAGTAGGGTCATTTTCTCATAGACTTCTATACAATCAGACTTCTTTTTGCATCCAGAAGAGTCGCCCCCTGCTGGCTGTTAGAGAGAATGCAAGTTTAAGGCACTTCAACATTGGCTTCAGACCCAGAGGTTCACTGTGTGATACATAGTTGTGAGAGAGCTGGAAAGCATCTCCCTCACTCAAGGTGGAAAGAACACACACATGTACAGTGACAGTGTAAAGTTGGACAAAACAATCTAATACAGGAAGTGATTATGCTTATGTTGTGCTTTTATTTTGTTAAACTACACTCTCTCTCTCTGAGGTCTCCAGCTGCCATCAATCACATAGTTAGACCAAACCAAGTGGCAGGGAAGAGAGAGGGATGATGGTATGGGGTTTCTTTGTTAAGTTGGGATTGTTGGATGTTTCTTAAGTTTATAATGCTTCCTAGTTAACTTGTGTTCAACTGTATAGTCATGTGTATTTTGTATATATTAGTTTAGTGATGATTTATTTGTAAATACTGGTAATTCATTCATTTGGTGTTTTCAGGTGCACATTATTGTTGGGAGGGTCCATTTGCTAATTAGGCCAGCTGGAAAAGAAGCTGGGAGAGTAGAGAGCTAATTTGTGAGAGCAAGCAGGTTGAATGTGTTTTCAGGCATTGATGTCTGTGTTACCTGAAAGAAACCTATATGAATCTTAATTTTAACCATCAGAGTATGTAATACATATAGACAGGTACATAAAATTACATATAGTCGTTAAGATTTTAAACTGTAACATGTTTATTTTTTATGGTTTTCATCACTTGTTCTTATACTAAATGTCCTTACTGCTACATTACAGTAACACTCATTTTATGCATTTTCCTTTGTAAACTCTATAATATTTTTAAGACATATAAATTCATTTGCATCAAGCTTTGTGCATCATTGTAAATATTGATATAAAAACAAAAACAAAAAGAAATAGGGGATTTCATGATTTTCTCTACACCCTGAAAATGTAGACAGTAACCATAGATGTCAGTCTTCATACACAAAAAATATAAAATATGTTGTTTTTTTATGACAGATATTGCAATTCTAATGTCTAATGTCTTTACAACATGAAGATCAAGTGGGACATGAAGAAAAGTGGTGTTTGGAGCCATAAAATGCTTCATACATTTTATTAAATCACATTATTTCATAATTATCTTTCATGTCAAGATGGGTAATAACACCGTGTATATATTTATCAAGCATTGCACTGCAAATTTAAACATAAATCCAAAATTTCATTGCTGGGACTTAAAAATGCCCATAGTTGCAGAAACACCCACATATGTTTCTTTTTGCTGTCCTACTGAAGTAAATACAATTATAAGTCACATTGTACTTTCCCTGTGTTCAAAGTTACGTCACCATCAATTAAATGAGTTTACTTTCATAAAATAAGTCAGTTTATATACAGTATATTACTTCTACATGACCTTGGCCTCACGGGAACCAGGCTGCAGCACATGAAAGCTGGCAATGACTTTAACCGTTTTCCTAAACCAGGGGAAGAAAAAGGCGTAGATGAGAGGATTAAAAGTGGAGTTACAAAAGAACAGCCAAAGCTGGGCTAATAAATTGCTTGAGGTGTCCTGTCCTACTAGAGAAGGGATGTAGTACGGACAGATACAAAGTATAAACACAAGAAGGATTATACCAAGAGTTCCAGCGGCCTTCATCTCAGATTTCTTAACAGTCACTTTTGATTTGACAGCTGCAATTTGAGAGCGCATGGCCCGTGCCTGTGACACCGCCACCACAAATATTCTCATATACAGAACTATGATAACAGTGACGGGGCCAAAAAAGGTCAGGAGCAGGTCTACTGCCCCTGAAATATAGTCCATGACAACTACACATTCCTGATGGCAGGAATTAGACAAATCTATTTGTGACAAGTGATCTTTCAGTATTAAGAAGGTGAAGACGACAGAGCAGAACCAACACAGAGACACACAGATTTTAACTCTGCTTGGTGTTATCATGGAAGAATAGCGCAGAGGATCACAAATGGCCACGTAGCGGTCCACTGATATGAGCACCATGTTCCCTACAGAGGTAGAGGTGAGGCTGAAGCTCAACAGGTACAAAAGAGCACATGTGATTTTACCCATAAACCCACAGGACTGCATCGAGACAATTGCACCCGGCATCACTGAGAGGCCCACGAGCAAGTCAGACACAGCCAGGGAGAGGAGGATGATGTTGGTGGGGGTGTGGAGCTGCCTGGAGGGAGAGGGATTATGATTATTAGAGCATCATATTCAGTGCAAATGAGTTAAATGTTTACTTTTAGAGACCCAGCAATATGAACACCAAACTCTACATGGCCTATATGTAAATCTCTATAATATCATGATTACAGACATATTAATACAGAAAAACATATTGAAAATGACAGTTTAATTTACAAATGAATGTACAGCAGTCAAAAACCTTGTATAGAGGATGGACTAAGAGCTAAAGTTGGTCTTTTAAACTCATACACACTATTAGCTGTCATATTTCAAGAAAAGTGTCTGTGCCTGAAGTGGGAGATGGAGGTGATGACCAACAAGTTGAGCATCACGGTGAGCAGAGTGATGCAGCACAGCAGTGTTTTGATGAGCAGAGCCTGCGGAGTAACCGACATTGACCTGCAGGAGGTGTTGAGGGGAGGGATGCAGAGGTCAGCTGCTTCCAGTGTCTCCATCATCATCAGAGATGGAGACTGTGGATCTGAACAGAGAGCTGCTGAAGTCTAGCAGCCCTCTGATTAAACTTTTCTTAAGATGAGATATTTATCTCTTAACTTTTTCCTTTCCATCATCTCTCCCGTTGCCCTCCCTCTCTCTCCTCCTCTTGTTACTCTCCAGACACGTTCTCCCATCAGCTTGTTTTCGCCATAACTCCTGATCATCAACTCTTCCATTACATCATTCACTCCTCCACGCCATTTTTTTCTCCCTCCATGGCAACATATAGAAAAGGGAAAAGGCAGATGAATTGGCAGCGAGCCAGTAAATAGCGAAGTGGTCCGTTTCATTACTTTGTATTCTTGTAATAAATATTCACAGCAACAAAAACTTGGTTATAATAATCATCCACTTATAGTGATCAATTTGACCCAGACAGGCGTGATCACTATAAGCGGTTTCCACTGTACAGCCAAATGCTGAATAAGACACTTTTTTTTTTTTTTTTAAAGATTATTTTTTGGAGCTTTTATGCCTTTATTTATAGGACAGTGGATAGTCTAGAAAGGGGGAGAGAGAGGGGGGTGACATGCGGAAATGGCCACAGGTTGGATTTGAACCCGGGCCTACCGCGGGACACAGCCTTATGGGCGCCCGCACACCAGCTGAGCTAGCGGGGCGCCCATAAGACACTTTTAACCAACCAAAATGTTATAATTAACTTTCATGAACTGAAAACACACTGTGAAAAGGTTAAAGATGTAAAACGCGGACAACTCCCAGACCAGACAACGCCGTGGTGGCGACCTGTCAATCACAAGGTAGCCACGCCCTAAAGCATACCCTGCTTTATGGTCTATTTGACTCTAAATGGGACCATAATTTACTAAATGAACATTATGCTGTATTGAAGAAGACTTGAAACTAGCGATACAATCTTCTATACAATCAGACTTCTTTCTGCAACCAGAGGAGTCGCCCCCTGCTGGCTATTAGAGAGAATGCAAGTTTAAGGCACTTCAACATTGGCTTCATACCCAGAGGTTCACTGTGTGATACATAGTAATGAATCATGGATCTGAAATCATCATAGGTCGTAGGCCTGTACTATGAAACAAGTGTTAATTTCTCACCCATCTCTCTCTCAGATCTTGAAATCCCGAAAGTGCTGACTGTAAAAGTAAGTGGACTTTCCTTGTATGTGAATTGGACGACAGTGAAGGACGCAACAGAGTAGACAGTCTTGATTCAGGAGAAACACAAGACCGATCGGCCTCCTAGAGTGAGAACCGTGGAAGGAGATTTTTACAAAGAGACTGACCTCAAGCCGTGGACCACCTACTGCATCAGGCTGGCAGCCAAAAACACCATCAACCAGAGCAACTACTCCAGGCCAAAGTGTAGAACCACTGGTGCCTCCTAATGAAACACCACAGATCCACTTACATAGACACTGGACTCAGCAGAAACACCATCATAAGGGTTATATGTTTGTTTCCTTCACTCTTTAGCATCCATAACACAATTGTTAACGGTTCAATCTCTAAGAACTTTAGCAGGAAAATTGTAAAAAGAAAGTAATTACAACTACAAAGCTACAACAAAATTCTTCTGTTAGGGGTTCGTCTTGCATGTCACAATTAAATTATGATCAAACCTGAGGAGGACCTTTTTAGATTTGAATGCTTATGAATCTTTGTTAGCAATAGCGTATATACATTTTCATAATTACGGCTGGTATCGTAGCAGCATGTGGCATTAATAGCTGTCTAACAAAATATTGCTGAAATTCTATTTATCAAAAATGGTTTTATTTTCGAGATATAGGCTATTAGATTCTCTGGATGATTGTTAAACTAAAAAAAAAGTAGTGTAAACAAATAAACTGATAATTTATCAAGCAATATTTTTAAAACCATGCTGTATATTTTCTTTATGATGCACTATGTGACTTCTCATTTTGTGAACACTTTGACAGATCTTTTTTTTTAACAATCCTGGAAATGAAGGAATAAAAATTATCTGTGAAACATTAAAACACCACTTCTGTGTACATTTTTTTTTTAAAAATCTACATGTATGCGTGTCTATTTAATGCTGCGACTAATTATTGCAGCCCTAGAACGACACACAAGTACCTGAGGAACACATCAGTAACTTATATTGTTAACATGGGCCTCCATTACTTTAAGGGAACACCACCTACATTAAGAAGTCCAATATGTTATTCCCCCGGCCTAGTTAAGTTCAATCAATATTTACGAACATGAGCTGCTTTCTCTCAAAGCCAGAAATCAGAGAAGTAAATCTCAAACTGGTGATGTCATAGGGTATAAAGTTAACAATGAATGGGAGACTGATTTTGTGGACTCACAGGATGTTTATTTTCTTTTTTATACCCAAATGAGCTTTATTCTACTGTAGTGTTGTCAGTTGTGAAACAGAAAATGTGCCCATATACTCAGAACACGCCCTTGGGTGCTCTCAGTGTCATCTAGAACATCTCTCCCCATTCATTGTCTATGGAGCAGCTCCACACTTTATACATCACAAGTTTGACTTTTAGCACTCTGGTTTTTGGATTTGGGTGAGAGTTGTTCATGGTTACTAATATTTTTTGGACAGTGTTAGACCATTGGAATAACATCTAATCAATTCATGCCACATAATGTAGTTTGTTTTTTCTTTCTTTCTTGCAATGATAAGGCTACAGCTACTACACCTCATTCATTAGGGGAGACTATTCAGTTTTGAATTGCACTAATATTAAACACACTGACAGGAAATAACTCAATAGCTTTTCCAAACCAAAACTCCATTATCTTAACTGGCAAAGGTCAAAAGTATAGTGGTTTATATACATGGATGCTTTTGCAACTACGGTCACTTTTGACTCTCCCAAATTAAAAAAAAATCAACCTCTATGAATATTCATTTTAACCATCAGAGTATGTAATACATATAAAAGGTACAAAAAATTACATATAGTCGTTAAGATTTTAATCTGCAACATGTTTATTTTTTATGGTTTTCATCACTTGTTCTTATACTAAATGTCCTTACCGCAACATTACAGTAACACTCATTTTATGCATTTTCCTTTTTTAAACTCTATAAAATTTTAAATTCATTTTCATCAAGCTTTGTGCATCATTGTAAATATTGATATAAAAACATAAAAAAAAAAAAAATAGGGGGATTTCATGATTTTCTCTACACCCTGAAAAAGTTAGTAACCATAGATGTCAGTCGTCATACAAAAAATATAAAATATGTTGTTTTTTTATGTCAGATATTGCAATTCTAATGTCTAATGTCTTTACAACATGAAGATGAAGTGGGACATGAAGAAAAGTGGACCCATAAAATGCTTCATAAATTTTATTAAATCACATTATTTCATAATTATCTTTCATGTCAAGATGGGTAATAACACCGTGTATATATTTATCAAGCATTGGACTGCAAATTTAAACATAAATCTAAAATTTCATTGCTGGGATTTAAAAATGCCCATAGTTGCAGAAACACCCACATATGTTTCTTTTTGCTGTCCTACTGAAGTAAATACAATTATATGTCACATTGTACTTTCCCTGTGTAAATTACTTCTCTCTACATGACCTTGGCCTCACGGGAGCCAGGCTGCAGCACCTGAAGGCTGACAATGACTTTAACCGTTTTCCTAAACCAGGGGAAGAAAAAGGCGTAGATTAGAGGATTAAAAGTGGAGTTACAAAAGAACAGCCAAAGCTGGGCTAATAAATTGCTTGAGGTGTCCTGTCCTACTAGAGAAGGGATGTAGTACGGACAGATACAAAGTATAAACACAAGAAGGATTATACCAAGAGTTCCAGCGGCCTTCATCTCAGATTTCTTAACAGTCACTTTTGATTTGACAGCTGCAATTTGAGAGCGCATGGCCCGTGCCTGTGACACCGCCACCACAAATATTCTCATATACAGAACTATGATAACAGTGACGGGGCCAAAAAAGGTCAGGAGCAGGTCTACTGCCCCTGAAATATAGTCCATGACAACTACACATTCCTGATGGCAGGAATTAGACAAATCTATTTGTGACAAGTGATCTTTCAGTATTAAGAAGGTGAAGACGACAGAGCAGAACCAACACAGAGACACACAGATTTTAACTCTGCTTGGTGTTATCATGGAAGAATAGCGCAGAGGATCACAAATGGCCACGTAGCGGTCCACTGATATGAGCACCATGTTCCCTACAGAGGTAGAGGTGAGGCTGAAGCTCAACAGGTACAAAAGAGCACATGTGATTTTACCCATAAACCCACAGGACTGCATCGAGACAATTGCACCCGGCATCACTGAGAGGCCCACGAGCAAGTCAGACACAGCCAGGGAGAGGAGGATGATGTTGGTGGGTGTGTGGAGCTGCCTGGAGGGAGAGAGATTATGATTATTAGAGCATCATATTCAGTGCAAATGAGTTAAATGTTTACTTTTAGAGACCAAGCAATATGAACACCAAACTCTACATGGCCTATATGTAAATCTCTATAATATCATGATTACTGACATAGTAATACAGAAAAACATATTAAAAATGACAGTTTCGTTTACAAATGAATGTACTGAAGTCAAAAACCTTGTATAGAGGCTGGACTAAGAGCTAAAGTTGGTCTTTTAAACTCATAAACACTATTAGCTGTCATATTTCAAGAAAAGTGTCTGTGCCTGAAGTGGGAGATGGAGGTGATGACCAACAAGTTGAGCATCACCGTGAGAAGAGTGATGCAGCACAGCAGTGTTTTGATGAGCAGAGCCTGCGGAGTAACAGACATTGACCTGCAGGAGGTGTTGAGGGGAGGGATGCAGAGGTCAGCTGCTTCCAATGTCTCAATCATCATTAGAGATGGAGACTGTGGATCTGAACAGAGAGCTGCTGAAGTCTAGCAGCCCTCTGATCAAACTTTTCTTGAGATGAGATATTTATCTCTTAACTTCTTCTTTTCCATCATCTCTCCCGTTGCCCTCCCTCTCTCTCCTCCTCTTGTTACTCTCCAGACACGTTCTCCCATCAGCTTGTTTTTCCCATAACTCCTGATCATCAACTCTTCCATTACATCTTTCACTCCCCCACGCCATTTTGTACTGCCCACATCTCCCTCCATCTTTAAAAATATCACTGTCCACTGTGCATTGATCCACTGTGCATTTTTTGACAAATAAAACCAAAACTATAACTATATGGCTGAATACATGAGCTAAAGCTGCTCTAATCAATATTTTTATACAAACAATGGATCAAATGACTGTCTGTAATGGGAAAGGACGAGTCGCTCTTATTGTCTTTTAACCAAGCCCCCAGGAAGCTTGCTGGGCTTTGAAGCAAATTTTGCATCATGGCCAAACGGTGCATTTACTACTTTACGTCAGTCATGTGATGTCATTGGGCCCAAAAATACTTTTTCCCAAAGACATATATTTGGAAAGAGACATCTGTAAATTTTTAGGTAAATCAACTTCCCAGTACAAACACTTAAAATGCACTAACATCCGAATCCAGAGTTATTTTCCTTCCTCCGTTCATATGAATGAGCCGAGACTGAGGGCTGGGAGCCGGGATTAAATGAAATGCTAGTGTGCTTGCTCTATGGCCCCATGGATGCAGAAGCAGTGCGGAAGATCTGGGTAAGTTAATACATTTTTGGCTTCATGCGCCACTGAGCATCTTTCATAGGAATGAACGGAGCCCCGCCTCCAACGCCGTGTCCAGTTCTCTTAATACATCCATGCATCATATCCTGATACTCTGTAATGGATGCATGTGTGAAATTTGGTGAGGAACTTAAAAGTGACCATCTGACTGATCACAACAAACAAAAGTTATAGAAGATGAGATGCAATGTTTGACGTCCCCAAAAGTCTATTAAAATGATCTTAAAACTGGATCAAACCTTTGAGTACTTCAGGGCAAGGGTACGAGGAATCTTTATGCTGAAAAACACAAAGTTTAGCTTCAGCTCAGGGTTCTACTGGTTTTATACTTCAAGACTTTTATTCCATCATCATTCCCTGTCGCAGATGGTAATAAGCTCTGTAGAAAACAAAGAGGACATGCACACAAGAGAAAGCTGACGTTATACAGTCTCAAAATTAATTTAGATTTAATCCCAAATCGGGGAAATTTTATACTCGGAGGCCGGACTCCAACGCTGTATCCAGTTCTCTGCATCGATGCTTTTAACACATTAATTTTGATGTTACAGCCCACAACTTCACTGTTTTGGTTCACTCTCATAGCTCTCATCAGCTGTTTGAAGCGAAAAAGCTCTGATAAACCCACTGTGCACTATCTGCTGAGCGACAAACAGTTGATTGACAAAGTCAGCAACTACCTGGTGCACATAGTGAAGCATTAAGCAGCTAAAGAGCCAGATATTTCCTTCAGGAGATGGTGGGCACCAAACCATTGCAAAGCATTAAAAGGAGAGGAAATCTTGGACTTACAGATACGATTACAGCTCAATGCTGAATGTTGGTGAATAAAATAAAGGTGCCGCCATTGGTGGGTTGCTGAAATAGGCCTACTCCACTACAAACTCTCGTCACTACAACACATACTGTAAGTTGATTTACCACGTTTTGTTTCGCATCAACTCTGCACACTGGTAGCGGCATGCAACGTGATGACCGTCAAAAATGATATTCTATCGCAATTCTTTAATTGGCCCTCGCTGTCTACCATCGCTAAGGTTACGCTCACCAGGAGAATTTCACACTAACTGCAAAGAGAGTCTGCAAGTGTGTGTCGGCACATTGCCGGAGTAGATCAAACTAAATAGGAAAAATTCAGAGCACAGTGGAAGTACGTTTGCGCTTCACAGAGAAGGAGGTGAGGACATGGATGTATAAAGAGAGGTGGATACAGCGTTGGAGGCGGGGCCCCATTCATTCCTATGAAAGTTGCTCAGTGGCCCATGATGCCAAAATCGCTCGACTTCCGACTGGAAAAGTACCCGGATCTTCCACATCCATTGGGCCCATGGTGCAGGCGCAGTAGCGTCCGCCTGGTCACATGGCTCGGTCACGGGGTCACAGCCGTCACGCTGTCTTCACGTTTTGCTAACTCCGCCTCCCAGCCCTCGCTCCAGCCTCGGTCTGGGTCTCATTCACATGAACGGAGGAAGGGAAATAACTCTGGATTCGGCTATTAGTGCATTTTACAACTTTTAGGACCTAATGATTAAAATAAGGGCTATTCAAGTGTTCATACTGGGAAGTTGAGTTACAGACGTCTCTTTCCCAATGTAAGTCTATGGGAAAAAGTCTTTTTGGGCCCAATGGCATCACATGACGGCCAGGGAAGTTGCAGTACCACCGTTTGGCCACTACAAAAATTGGCATCAACGACTGGCACTCTTCCTGGGGGCTTGGGTGAGGAGACACAATAATATTATGCTTTAAGACTTGTTGCACTTCCCTCAAGTGGCAAAAAATCAATGTAAAATGTCATGTATTTTTGAATTTGGGTGAACTGACCCTTTAACAAAGTAGTTTTAGTTGCTTAAAACATAACCACTCCCTTGAGGTGTTTTCACTTATTCTGGCTGATTAGACCTTTGCTCAGCTAAAGGTTGAGTAAAGTTATGCTATAGGAATTACAGGAGATCACCAGACTCAGTGCACTAATATAAATGATTAATTTGTTTCACACTAACAGGTGTGAAATGCAAACAGGAGAATCTGGGAAATGTCAATCAGGCACAGGCTGTATATGCTCCCAAAGAGACCTGAGCTCTAATCAGGCAAAATGAGTGAAAACACCTGTGTCAGGGTTAATGGTAGGGTAATATTACATTCTTGTATGATTTGGTACAAATGTGCAGTTCATGTTGGGCATTGGTTAGCCTACTTAAAACTTTATTGTTATAAGATACAGCGCTGAGTGATGGTTTGGATGTTCCAAAATTAATCAAAAAAGTAAAAAAAAATAAATAAATTGAATTTAGTTATAGCAGTTTAGTGTTCATATTGTATAGCCTATATGTGTACTGCATTGTCCCAAATTTAAATTACTGGCTCATGTTCACTATGGTCTATTGTTCCTTTGCTTTGAGCCATGATTTTGGCCTTGTGACCCAATATGAAATCAGTGACTGAAATGCAAAACAGCCCATATTGTTTTGGGGATACAACTTTCCCTGTTGCCAAACTATTACATCATGTTTTGATGAGGAGAACTGTATGATGTGTTTATGTTAAAAGGTGTGTTTTCTTCGCACCTTTGATTGGAGGCGTGCCCCTGTGGTTTGAGACATCATCATCTATCAAGAAGGTGTGAACAGGCTGCAATGCAATAGGGACCATGGTAATTAAGACACAATAAGTCCTGCTGGCGCTAAAGGAAAAGTCAGGGGATCACAAAAGTCAGTAGGACTCTGTACAAACTTCCATAGTAAACTTCTAGTTTTCTTGAGATTTGTCTGGCTCAAAGTTCAGGACCCAGATTGCCATCTCTAGAGGCTAAAATACATTAAAAGTAGTAAGAAAATGGGTCATTACTTGTACAGATCTTTCTCAAGTTTGCAGTCGTCGTCCAAAATAAAATATAATACTTTTTTTATGCTTTCTTTATTGAACTCATGCTCATTTATACATGGTGCCTTCAAATGGGGTCGTGTTTACCGTGTTTACGAGTTGGGCCCATATGAACGCCCCCTCATGTCGTATTCACAACCTCGTAAGTGGAAAGTTTCTGAAATTTCCAAGTTCACGACAAGCCCCGAGGAAGAGCGCCTGTCGTAGATCCCAACTTTCACTTTAATACATTGTAATTTTAGCCGTATATTGTTTTTCTGTTGTTCTGTTGTTCTGTTGTTCTTCACGACATAATCAATTGAACGCCAAGCATATCGTTTACACGACTTCCCATCTCGTAAACACAACCCCATTTGAAGGCACCAAAAGGTACAGATACATAGACAGTAAAACAAAACAAAATTATAAGTCTTATAAGTATAAGTCTTAATAATAATTTGTGTATTAATGAATCCAAACAGTATAGCACCATCATACCCAATATTAAAAACAAAAAAGTCATTAAGGCTTGTTTTTAATATAGAGTGTAATGGTGCTATACTGTTTAAATTCATTATTAAAACGCAGGAAAGTTGGCTTGGTTCCCGATCATTTTGTCTAATGGATATGAAATTTTCCAAAAATAATAAATAATTGTATTATATACAGCATATTATTTCCAATCTTATTTTGACTAAAAGATATCATTACATCAAACATATTTATTTCAACATTCATCTTAAGTTTCTTTTTCTACATCCATCCGGAACATTCTTGTATGTATACAGTGAAAGAATAGATGTCTACAGAAATAATACTGTACTGATAAAATAAAAACAATACCGCGTCATCACACAAAACAGCGCCATCTTGTTTCCGGTGGCGGTAACTAAGGTGAAGATGGACGTAACATTCAGGCCGCCGCTTCACAAGCAGAGGCATCAGCTTGTTATCGACTTTGTCAAGAGGAACAAACCCAAAAAGGTAGCTAGAGTCTTACTGAGAAACACACATTAGCTTTACGCTTTGTTTGAGTAACGTTTGTGAACGATAATTCATTCAAAAGGTAACTTTTTCACCGAACCAGTGGAGCTAACGTTAGCTACATGCTAATGAGCTTTATATGTTCTTCAGAGAGGTTTGGGTTCTTTACCGTAATAACTTTAACACTCTAAAGTAACGCACCCCGAGCTACCGTCTTAATGGGAAACAGATTTTTGCGTTATCTCATTTTATCTCTTTAACTTCAATGTTTGTTTGAGCAACGTTTGCTAACATAACACAATTTTTTCACCGGACCAATTAGCTACCGACTGCGGTGGAGCTCGCCGTCACTCGGTGGTCAAACGAGCCGCCGCTGAAGTTGAAGTGCACCCGTATTCTGACCGTTATGGTAAATGCAATGACATGGCTTCCGGTTTTCAAAATAACGTGGTAACTTTCTCCAAAAGAAACTTAAGATGAATGTTGAAATTAATTTTTTTTTATGGAAAGATATATTTTAGTCAAGATAAGATTGGAAATTACATGCTGTATATAATACAATTATTTATTATTTTTGGAAAATTTCATATCCATTAGACAAAATGGTGGGAACCAAGCCAACTTTCCTGCGTTTTATTAATGAATCCAAACAGTATAGCACCATCATACCCAATATTAAAAACAAAAAAGCCTTAATGGCTTTTTTGTTTTTAATATTGGGTATTTTTTTTAAATTATTAAAGATTATAATATGATATATATATAACATAAACTCTGGCATTATGAAATGTAGCTATATGTAACTATTTTTTTTTGTTTTTCAGTTGTCTATGTATCTGTTTGTACCTCTGTTAATGAGTATCAGTTAAATAAAGAAAGCATTAAAAAAAAAGATGCAACCTAATGTCAAAGAATGCTAATATGAAAAAAAAAAATCCTCTACACTTCCGCCATTTTTGACTGAAGGCAACTACCGGACGCCATTAAAACGTCCGCTTAAAAAGTGCCATACAAAAGTAAAACAAAATTATTTCTATTTCATTGTCATATTCAACCGAAATGGCCTGTGCTGAACAATAATATACTACAAATGTAATAAGCAGGCAGCGGCTGTTGTCAAAAAACACCGGAGTTTCGTCTCTTTCCTTCTATACTCTTTGGTATTATAGACCATTTCACAGTTGTAAACGTAAATATTCCAAATGTGTCCCAGTTTATTTCCTGTTGCAGTGTATGTGAATGACATAAGCTGACAGGAAGTAAACATGGACCCAAGCTGTTGACAAAATACATATATGGAAATAAGATTAATTGGATATTCACAGGAAGTGTAAGACTGATAAATTTATATTAAGGACAACTCTTGACTACATACAATCTCAAAATCAAACATTTTTATGATATAGATATGGAGAATTGCCAAAAGTCCTGCATATGTACCTTGAAATGCCCTCCTTTCTGAAACTTGAGGGGCTGTAAAGACACATTGCTCCATAATTTCTGACAAAGAATGATAAAGTTCAGGACATCTTTGACTAGATACAGACTGATTTCAATTTATAAAGTTCAATTTATAAAGTTCAGAATACGGGTGCACTCCAACTTGGCGGCTGGGTTGACCCACGGAAATGCAAAACGCTAACGGCTGGCTTGACCGCCATGATTAACATCATAGAGCTAGTGGTAGCTTTCACACTAAAGCTACCTAGAGTTAAATCAAGTTATTAGCATTAATTGTTCTTAACGGCTCCTACCTCGATAAGAGACTGTCCTCTTCTTTCTCCATTCTCCTCAGGTGGTGGACTTGGGTTGCAGTGAGTGCAGCCTTCTCAAACAACTAAAGTTTCACCATGAAATTGAACTGCTGGTTGGAGTGGACATCAACAGTGCTAAAGTACAAAAAAAGATGTATGTATTTTTATAAAATCAAAAGCGTGAGTGAATACTTCATCACCCAGGGTTGGGCACCAGTTTTCTTCTTTCTGATAACACCACCTGGTACAGTATGGCAGATATATGCAGAGCTGAAACAATTAGTAAATTAATTGATGAGTTCATCAACAGAAAAATAATCAGCAACAATGTTGATGATCAGTTTATCGTTTCAGGTGTTTAATCAGGCAAAAAATATTCTCGCTGGTTGTAGCTTTTCAAATGTGAATATTTTAAAATATCTTTGGCTTTGGACTGTCCAACCAATAGAACATGTGGTGGCATTTTTCACTGTCCTCTTGACATTGCTAAGTCTTAATGATTAATGGCTTAATATGAAAAAAACATCAATAATAAGAAAAAAATCAAAAAGCCCTAGATGTATGCAAAGTCACCTAAAACAGTAAAATTGATGATCAATGCAATTAACTTTTCCACCACCATGCATTTTACCATATCCATATCAGACAACTCTTCATCATCACTAAAACTTCAATAACATATTTTATTATAATACTGTTTGCTTGCAATCATTCATTTGGATAATATAATTTTGTAAAACAATAACACCATTTAATCATATCCCTATTATATGTAGCGTTTAACCACTCTACAGGTTGATAAATTATTTTACTGAATTATCACCCAGCCCTTTTAGCATTAATCTGTTAACTGACTGAGAGCCTAGGTTAGTTTGGACTACTAGTGCACCACATGTGAAACCTCTCAAAAAAACTTGGTCAAAGAGTTGGTTTCTTAAACTTCTTAGGTCTGAAGATCCAAATGAAATATAGACGAATCTGGCGACCACTTTGTGTGTTCCGCGACCTTGCGGCTTTTCAGGGTAACGTTAGTCAGCTGAGAACTGCTCAGGTTCTCCTTGAACTTCTAGACATCGTTGTCAAAAGTAATGTTACATAGAAAGTAAAGGTAAAAGTAGAAAATGATACACTTCTTAGGACAGCTTGCATTCAAATGTGTGCGTTTGTAGGGAGATGCCTTCGCAGTAATGGCGTCTTGGTTACTTACGGTATTTCCCTGGATTCGTCTATTAGTAGTTTGTTTTGCAGGGCCTCAGACTTTTAAAAATATGTAACACATTTTAGGGTCCTTTCTCATGATACATAGTGATTACTGTGCTAATCATTTATATCACTGTCAAGCTTAAAAAGAACTTATATCTACATGTGGTTGGATAAGAGCTTGATCACCTTGTGCTTCTTGTTGTTGTGATAAGTAATACTGTGTGGATTGATAATGTGTACACTCTGCTTGTGTGTTCCTTCAGGCATGGATTAGCTCCTATATCAACTGACTATCTGCAGCCAAGTTATGATCAGCTGCGCATTGAGCTGTACCAGGGCTCTGTCACACAAAGAGACGCCCGCCTCAGAGGATTTGATCTGGTGACCAATATAGAGCTGTAAGGGGCTGTTTAAGTTAAATATCGTCAAGTTTCTCTATTAATATTAGTCTTTTTGTTTCATATTTTGTCAATTCATTATTGTCTTGTTTACCACGTCTTTCTCTCTATCAGTGTGGCTTTCATCTTTCTGTTTCTCCATGTCCCTCTGTGCTATTATTTATCACCATGTTTCTTCCCTGGCTCTCTGCAGCATAGAGCACCTCACTCTTGCTGATGTGGAGCGCTTCTCTGAGGTGTTGTTTGGTTACATGACCCCAGCGGCAGTTATCATCAGTACCCCAAACTCTGAGTTCAACCCCCTTTTCCCTGGACTGACAGGTTTCAGGCACAGTGACCACAAGTTTGAGTGGACCAGAGCAGAGTTCAAGTCCTGGTATGCTGGTTTTCCATTTTCAGGCATTTCTAGTGGCTAGCACAAAGTTGATAGTGTTGATGAAGATGGTAGTGACAGGGAACGTTAATGGAAAAATCCACCCTAAAACGCATCAGCATTGTTAAACATCCCTCAATGAGCAATACAGATTTAAACAGAATTTTGTTAACATTACATCCCTCCTCAGGGCTCTGAAGGTGTGTTTGGAGTACGGTTATGAGGTGGAGTTCACTGGTGTTGGACAGGCGCCACCAGGCCAGCAGGAGAGAGTCGGCTTCTGCTCCCAGATTGGTGTGTTTCACCGGCTCGGCGGGAGAGAGGGCTGCAACATGCTGATTGGTGATGATGCTGAGGATGTGTTTTCATACACATTGGTGAGTAAACGTCTTTATAGATCAGTCATTTCTGAGTCGGGCATCATGTCAGCCCAGTCTTCAAAGACACAACCTGACGCTATGTGACTGATTCATGGGGATTTTTGTTCCCCTCTTTCCGTCTCTCCATATTTCCTGTTGCTCTAGTTTCACTACAAAATAAAGGCAACAATAGTATAAAAATCACATTTTATTTTTTACCTTTTAAATTAATTTATTCAAATTAAAACATCTTGCACAGCTCTTCTACAGTACGCCACCCTTTATTCACCAAACAGTTTTAGGTGTTTGAGATTGTATACAGTTTCCACAACTTTATCATCTTAAAAAAAACTTTTACCTGGCCTGTTAAAATAATTTAGTTATACTGTTTGTTTTCTGTTTATTATACCTAACAAAAAAGGAAAAGGAATACTTGATAGGACCATTTATTGATGAACAAGTGGACAGATCCCCTCTTACAAACTCTGATTATTCTAAGAGATCAAGAGTGAAGATGTGAACAGGAAACACATTTTATAATTTCATGCAGTGTTTTAGATTTTATTCATAAATCAACCTAATCTATCTTCATCAATGTGACAATTAAGATTTGAAGAAAAAAAGTAAAGCTTTTCTGGACATGGGTGCAGTAATACAAATTCATAAGCCCCAAAACATGATAACCAGGAAGGATGACCGTAGTGAGTTTAAAAGGGACATCTGTTATCTTTGTCAGCCTCTGCTGGTGACCATCAGCAACTACAACATCGGTAGTCTCGGTAGTCTGCATATGTAGCCTGCTGTAAGCCTTTTAAAAATAGAAACCTGTAATTAACACAAGGTCAAAAACAAATCTTATTTATAGATGAGTTAACTAGCTTGTCAGAGACTGTGATCTAAGTCTTGGAGTTCCAAGTGATGAAACAGTTACCGGCAAGAAAAGTAAGTGTTGAAATCCATATTTCTACACCTGGCTGAGTAATAATTGTCTTGCTGTTATTGATCAGCAACCATATCAGGCTCTTGAGATATATTATGATCCTTGTGTGCTGTGGGGTACTCAGGAGTCTCACAATAATCTGATAATGTGATTGTTTCTTTATCAGCTGTATAGTATAAACTACCCCAGCCTGCATGACAACAACATCTTGCGGAGGGTCGTGGTGGGTGAAGTATCGTACTGGGCAGAAAAGCTGAAGACAAGATGGATGGAGGAGAAGACTGGCGAAGGGGATGCCTCTGATACACAGGCTGAGGGTGAAGGGGAGGAATGCCTCAGAGCGTTGGAGCGACACTTGGAGATGGAAGAGAAACAGACAGGTGAACATCCCGACAGTTGTTCACAGTTCCTAAAAAAGTTGTGTACAGTATATATTTGGTTTGATAATATGGAAACTGTCATTGGAAGCAATAGAGCCAGAAAAAAGTGATCAGAAATATGTTTAAACTGTCTAAAATGGGAAACACTCAGTGAGGTTATTTTTCTCAGCTCCATTGGTATGTTATCTCTAAATCACAGGTTTCTCCAGGATGACATTGTGTTTTGTACTGCCAGGTTGTTTATGTGAAAATGCGCTTGGCCAGTTAAACACATAAAAAGCTTACAGTATGTTTCTCTTTTTTTAAAAAAAACATATACCTCACAGCAGCATGTGGAGCAGAGATGAAAGATATGGTGGAGCATGAGGAAGGAGGGGATGGAGAGCTGTTTTGGACAAACGGCCGAGGACAACAGGAGTCTTGCAAATTGCGCAGGTGTGTTTCCTGGAGGAAGATGAGGAGGAACAGTATGGCCATGGCGTGTTAGAAGGCAGTTTGTGGCGTGCGGATCACGAACACAGGCCTTGTTTCTGTAGCATCTGTACTTCTGACTGGCTGTGAAGATGCTGCCTTTCCTACCATACAGATCTCTTTACTTTTCATGCTTTACCAACTATTAAAAAATATCAACGTACCACAGTAAACTGTTAGCTGTTGTCTTCCAAACTCACTTAAATTTCAGTATTTGCGCACATTTCTATTTTCATGTAGCTGCTAGTAAAAAGCATTCAATTTCAATCATTACTGATCTTTCATTTGAAAAATATTCTGAAAAATTTGGCATCACATGGCTATCACAGGGCTTCATGTCGTAATGTCACCTTTTGTGTGTGCTGGCAGATGTGTGTCTGTACCTCTGACTGTTCTGTGGTCCTGCTGCCCCAAAGTCAGTGCCCTGAGTGGAAGTCTCAGTAATCTCCGACATCTCCTGATGGATGACCCCGAAGTTAAACTGAGCCAGGACGGCTCTGCTGTGCTCCTACATGACCGGGAACAAGGTACTGTTAACATTTAATCACTTTTATGTGTATTATATGTGTAAAATGTAAACATTTATTATGAGAAGGGGAAGTATATATTACGTAAGATGTGAAAGTTAATAAGCAAGTTACTCTTCCAGTGGTGTGTATATTTCTTCTTCACTGGCGATGTTCCGCTTGAAGCAGACTACTCGACACAGTATTGACTTTTCAAACCAGACGTATCGCTACGATGCCTTGCTTCAACAGTCCAGGGCAGGAATTTCACCGACGGCCGTGGCCCCTCTGTCTGGCCTTGATGCCCCTCTGAAAATTGTATGCCCTGTGGCCACAGTCAGTGGCCTTGATGCCCCGCCCACTCTGCCCCAGCTGATTTCGCTGTTTTCACCTCTGCCTCTTTCCTGTCAATACAGTTTTTAGACACCAGTTTCTTTTGTGGAGATTCTGCATTTTTATTGGGCAACATCAAGTGAAACGCTGCTCACATAACCAGTGGTGGGTTTGATTTTTAGCCTTGTATGAACCACTGGAAAACTGGGCTATTTATGACAATATTTTGACACCGGTCGTAGCTGTGCTTCTAGACAATGCTTGTGATTCCACCAGATGCGCTGCAGCATGTTTCAGATGCGTCTCTCTACTCTGCTCCACTTAAACTACGCGCCTAGTCTAATGTGTCTCCTTTGCTGGTTGAGGGTTTGCACCCAAAACCGGCTCCTTCTATCCCCCTCTTCAGTCTTTCAATTAAGAGAAGAAATGCGAGCGTTCGCCTCCTGCTAACGGGCACTTTATGTAAAATATAGATATGAAACAATTATGAGGATGAATGTATTTTTAACAACTAATCCAGCCTTTTTGGACTTTTAACGGTATTAACTTTCTGTAGGCTACAGGACAACAAATCTGCGACCCGACCCCGGATAAGCGGTTGAAGATGAGAGATGAGAATAAATTATTTTGTGAAATTTACAGTTTTTTTTGTTTATTTATTTCAGTGATAGTTTTATTATGTATTCAAAATAAGATAACCCTTAACCCTTAAGTTAAATTCATTATTTCCATGGATTTAAAATCATTGTTTCATTTGATGGCCTTGCTGCCCTGGCATTTGGCCTTTGTGCCAACACCAAAGGCTAAGTAGCCTTACCCATAAAATGATGAAAGGCCTGTTCAACATGGAAAAAAATCACGAGCGAGGCGTTACGTCACACTCTCATTAGAGAGATGTCACGCTAGTTTTGAATGTGGGATGTGCTTGTCAATTTGCCACAACCAGAGCTGTGGACTTTGTTTAAAATTGGTCCCTTTTTACTATATAACATTTACTGAACAAAACGGCAATGACAGCCCTAACACTGCTTTTATTCTGACTTCCAATACAAGTTCAATACCACGGGTTGCCCAGCAGATGTCAACAATGTGTCGTGAAAATGAACAATTTGCACAAAGCTTGGTTTCCCCAACCACCTCTCTATAAGTCAGCTCAGTGCACTTGTGAAAACAGTGCATCATTAGCTGACTTTGCAATGTGTATTATTTCCTGCTCTGCTGCTTATTCTATGAATTTGATAACTGAAAGGTTTCCGTGGTTGTGACGCTGGTCCTTCATTTGTGTTTATTAGACCCTGAAGAAGACGATAATGATGATTTGGAGGACAGCGGGTATGCAGAGGCCAGCCAGTGCTCGCACAGTGCTGAGCTAGAGGAAGACTGGGATGCAAGTGTTTGATCTGAAGATACAGCTCTGTTGTCGGGACAAGTAGGTGACTTGTTGAATGAGAAAAATGGTTTCCCTTGGTTACTACTGGACAGTGCAGTTGAACTAATAATTCCGAACTGCACTGTAGAAACTTTGGCTTTTGAATTTATTAGATGGCTTGGTTGGACTGCCACTTTGTGTTATATGTCATTAAATATCTATTGGCCTCTAAAATAGGAGTATACTGGCTAAGGTGACTTAGACAGTCCAAATGTAAATGGTACAATAAAACTCTAAATGTGAGAAAATGTTCACATTGTGATTCAAAATCTAAAACACACTCAAGGTTTTTAACCGTTTTATTCAACAGTGCAAGGTACACATTTGAAGCATCCAGTACACTTGTTAAGGAAGCAGATGTTGGTCGAAAGGACAAGTCTGTAACAGGAAACACTGGACAGTGTCAGAACAGCGCAGAACATCACTTTACAGGAGAATACATTTTACAGTTTTATATAGACAACAGCTTCACAGAAGAGAAGAAGAAACCATGTTTGTAACAACATGTTAGGTACCAAGATAATCATACCTGTGTCACACAGGTAAAACAAATGATTTCTATTCAAATAACACAAAAAAAAACCCTCCAATAGTTGATATTTGGTAGCAATAAATCATACACTTAACACTGTCTTAACTATGTAATGAGAACATTTTTTTCTTACAATAAAATATTTAGCAAAAATATGGCACAATATCAGCAATGAAACATACAAAGATGATCTTTATAGATGTGATTTTCAACATAGGACATTTAACCATGCCAAAAATAAAAACACAAAATGAGAACACTAATGAAAGCACTATCTGCTTTTAACATGGAAGTAATGAGAACAAAATGTTTTCCTACATGCTAAATAGGCAAGTGAAATTGTTCCTTCAATGTGGCAAAATTCAGATTAAAAGATGGCACAATATCAAATTAGGAAAAACATGAAGATGTGTTGAGTTCTGCAAGCTAACAAAAGGACGTCTTAGTCATGCAGAACATACGGACATAAAAACAGAACACTGACGTATAGTTAAAACACCATACACTGATGATGACGCTTGTGCAGATATTGATATATGAACACATATATAGTTCATCTAGAAGAGGAAGTATCCTACCTCTACTATGGCTTATGACAGGAGACAGAAGATTACAGATACTGTACAGTCTGTTTTCACTAGTTATAATGCTTATAATATTCTCATTATGCATAGGCCTGACAGGGTCCCAGGTAATAACAGTGTGTTGTGTACCTTGGCAAATAAACTGAATAAATTGTGCACTTAATCTCCTATTAGGCTGGTAATGCAAATCGTTGACGTGCAAGACACTATCAGGATTTCAAAACTCTCATCACATTTCTATTGTTAGATTAGATTGACTAATAGTTCATGTATAGATTGTGTTGGTTAATTAGACTGTTTTTAAGACTCAAATCTTAGAGTTAAGATGTTAGGAGTTATAGATACACACACAAAACTATTACTCTGGGTCTTTTCAAAAACAGGTGCTGTTGAGTATTTTCTTCATGGCAGTGGATTACTTAACTAGTCCTTCTCTGTACAATCCTTATGTGAAACAAACTACATAATGCATCAGTTACACATTAATTCAATTGTTAGTACATCACAGGATTTTCCATTTGTTCACTGATGTAAGCTTCTTGGTCAACAGGCCAGCTCAGAAAGATGTAGTTGAGTTGCAAAGCATAGGTATACAATAGATACATAGCTGAAATGCAAGATATATGCCTTCTATAGTAATATTCAGCATAGAAGCCCCTTTTTAAATTCAGTATTTACTGCCCTACAAAGGCAGACAGCAGTAACTTCATATTTACATTTTAGGCTGATTATTTTACCCCCAAAAATAATTGCCGTAGGACAAACATAATACCAAAGAAGAAGAAGAAAAAAAAGCAGATACCGCATTCTGTGTTTAGATAATATTTAGGGAATTTGAGGGGAAAACACAGTATGTATTAACAAAATGTGTTCTTTCAGCTTTCTTATCCTTTTAAACTAGTTTGATTACGAAAATAAACTTTATTTTGATTTATAGTCTTTAGATTAGAGGAATTAAATGTTGTTGTACATCTATTATTAATATATTTATAGTGAAATCAAAACGGTAATTTACAATTTAATACATTTGAAAATGTGATTTAAAGGAAGCATAATCACACTAAAGGACATGAATGTCACTAGAGTCAAAAGCAAAGATGGAGGTTACTGAGATCTGTTAATTGAAGAAACTGGATTACCAAGATGTCAGTTCATGTGTAAAAAGTTAGATTTGAAAACTCCGTTTCGAACAAATACGTTGTAACTGCGTTTTTGCTTTTGTAGGACAGATTAGTACTGCAGGAATTTCTAAAACGATGCTCTGCAAACAAATGAGAACAAGGACCTCTTATGATTACAAGTAAGCAAATTGTCACGTTCTCCCATTTTCTCTTTGCAAGTACCAATATAGCATTCCTTACAAGAGATCATGTCACATCCCTCCTCTCATCCAAGATAACAGGATAACGGTTACTACTAATAAAACTGGTCTTGCCACATAGCAGACACATTCACACGCAGTCCACGTTCACTCGTCAAATAGCTCAAGTCTGATGCCTCTTTGTAGTAAAATATTCTCAACTTCAAAACACCAACAGTTGTCAGAGTGCCAAAAACTACAACTTTTTAGCAGCTTATAGGTGAATATTAAATAGAACATCCTATTTGAGTCAAAAACAAACACTGAGAGACTAAAGGAATGTATTGAAAGCGCATTGCATACTCCTCTTCAGTGTAGGTTTCAGTTTGTTCTGATGATGCACACACAGAGCGTGTCCCAGTGTCCTCCATTAGAGAGAAAGATTAATCGTTTTCTTCCAGTTTCTAACAGTTTGAATTGGGTTGGATGTTGGGTGATAGAGTTTACCAAAAAGATGAGGCTAATCTACACCCAGAAAATGAGGAGTGGACAGTTTCATGTTACATATATGTTGATGTTTTGAACAATCTGGCCAATGTTTCATTTCTCTTAATTCACACTGAGATAATACCTGTTACCTCTCGCTCTTAAGAATCTACCAGGGAGCTACAGTGTCATATAGGAGATATGAACACAGGAGGGTACTGTTGTAATGTCAAACGTTCACGGTGCTGATCAGGTAAGGTGTGTGCTCTAGGAATGCAGATTGAAATTGACACAGCCTTTCCTCCAGTTTTTTTTAAGTAAGCAGCGTCGGTCCACCCCTGAGAGGCTGCAGGTCTAACGCTTTATCACCACCTGCTCGTACGCTCCAGCACCAACCCTGGGATAACAGAAGAAGACAAAATTAGCTACTTGATGTAACATCTGGCTCACATATCACACAGTAGAGCTGACAACTTACTGTAAGGCCTTTGCGCACCAAGTCCGTATTTTTCGTCTGAAATTGTCGCACGTTTAAAAATACAACCATACGTTGTGTCAATCGCGTTTGTCACATCGGCTCCGAAACTTTAGTCCGTCATTAAAGTTTTTGAAACGGGTTCGATTTTCTGCGTTTTTTTTGCATCCGCCAAAAGAGGTTTGTTTGACCGCTCGGAGCCACCGTCTGTGCAAACATCATCATCCAAAATGGCATCTGATAAACATCCCAGCACAAAGCACTTTACGATAAAGAAATAAAAGAATACAGAGATGCAGAATTTAAAGATGGATTGTGACAGGTGAATGCAGAACAGGTTGTAAGAATGTAAGAAAAGATTAGACAGTCATTATTGTGCTCTAGGCAGCTAATGATAGCTTCTTGCTAATGTCATTCATGTGTTAGCCCCGTTTGGGACTAGCGCTATCAATTGCACCCACATAATTGATTCAGTTTTGTCTCGTATTGTGAATTTTCGCAACGAATGAATAATAAAACACATCGGAATATACACAAAAAATACGGACTTGGTGTGCTAAGACCTTTACAATGCATCATAATTTTTCAATCATTCCCTTTTTTTATAGTGTTAAAATATTTCTGCACCACACCAGGTCATTCCTATTGGAAGTCCACTATTTCTGTTAAATTATGTTTCAACCTATCACTAGGCTCTACGGTGGGTATCGGGCTGTGCCATTTAATCTACTGGGCACCATGACAGGCAACACCATTCTCTAACCCTGACCTAACTTACTTTTAAGCTGCCTCTAACTTCCACTCCCACCCAAACAAAGAGCAGATACTTGGCATCTTTACCCAGCTTTATATCTACATTGTGTCTACTTAAGCTAAACTGCTGTGGCTGGCCACACTGGTTTGATAGGCAGTATCATCTTGATGCCATGACCTGCTCAGTAGTTCAGCCGTTATCCCTACTTATCTAGCCCCACTTGTCTTGCAAATAGTTATATCAGTAAACGTCTCACACTATTCTCTGACCTAGTGCACCTTTTTAAAGTGTCCTTGAATCCTTTTCTTACCCAAACAAACAGCAGATACTCTGAATCATGACCCGAACTTATATCATCATGTATCTGCTTATGTAATGTCATTAGGTATTTATGTAGTCATAAACTTAAGTACTGGACAAATTGAAACTTTGACCCGATGATTACAATTCACCCCGAGGGGGGCATGAATCTTCACACCATATTGTCAGGGCAATCTGTCCAGTAGTTGTTGAGGTGTTTCACTCAAACCAAAAATGTCAAGGTGGTGCTAAAGATTTATAATAAAAGTATCATAGCAATCCATCTACTAGTTGTAGATGTGTCAGTCTGAACCAAAGTGGTTGACCAACCGTCAGACTGATATTTCCATCCCTAGAGCCATGTGGCAATAGAAGCTGAAACCGTAAAACAAAAAATCTCCTAGACAGCCGTTAGTGTAGTCTTATCCGGAGAAAGTTGGAAGCGCCAATAATGGTTGAACCTTTGACAAAAGACTTAATCAACTAGCTCCCCCCTCTCCATCTACTATAAGGAACAAATCATTTAATATGAGTTAAGTTCAGTGAATATCCCATGCTCACCTGGTGGGAAGGTGATGGCTTCCCAGGGCTGTGCTTCCCCCAGGGCCAACAAACAGACGCAGGCCTTCCTCTGAAACAGAGTTGTAGTAACATTCGGTCAGTACAGAGAGCTCCCGCAGCCTCCTGTATAATTCTTGTCATGAGCAGTCAGTTGCTAAGCGATCTATAAATAATCATGTTTTGACAGCAGCTTTCTTTTCCTAGCTTTGAGCTGGATGAGACCTTGGGAAGAAAAACAATGCCCTACTCCTCAAAGTACACAGACTGACTCATGGGGTAACACAATACTGTCATGTTAGTTATTGTGTTGCAAAGCAGCTGTGGATTTATCACATACAGTCGTACTCCAGACAAGGGCTGCAACAAATGATTGATCGATACGAATTGAAAGATTGCATTTTTCACAAATTTCTGACATTTTATAGACTAAATAATTAATAGATTAATAGAGACAATTATCGATAGATAAAAGAAATATGAAAATGATCGTTAGATGCAGCCATAGTTGATTCTTTTAGTATTTTTTTTGTATATAAAGGGTCAAAAATGGTAATCGCAAATTCGCAGAGCCCAGGGTAACATCTTCAACAGTCCAGAACTCCAAAGTATTACATTTACAATTATTTAAAACAGAGAAAAGTTGCAAATTTTCCCATTGGAGAAGCTGGAACCAGCAAGTGTTTGGCATATTTATTCCTCTGTGCCGGCGACAGCCGTGGCTGGAGGCATTATGTTTTTGGGTTGTCCATCTGTACGTCCCATTCTTGTGAACCGAAATATCTTGGAATACCTGGAGGGAATTTCTTCTAATTTGGCACAAATGTCCACTTGGACTCAAGGATGAACTGATTAGAATTTGGTGGTCAAATGTCAAGGTCACTGTGACCTCACAAAACACATTTTTGGCCATAACTCAAGAGTTCATAACTTTTTGTAACTTTAACTTTTCCTTGAAGAGACAATACAAGATGGAGAAAATCTGCCTGGGAACATACACAACATTGACTGTGTTTACATGCACACTAATATTCCACTGTTATTCAAAATATGACAATATTTCGAATTTGATACAGATCATGTAAACAGCATATTCCGTTTGGATATTTCGAATCAGGCCTTATTCCAAATGGATTATTTCCGATTAAGACGTGGGATATGCCGATATTATTCAGGTTTTAGGAGCATTTTTTGGACATGTATACAATGCATTAGGAATATGGGGTTGTTACTGCAGTTTGCGACACATAGCCTCTTTTCTGTTTACGGCCAGCTCTGTGAGTTGTACACAAACCAACTAGCCAACAGGTTGCAAGGCTGGGGCAGAGATGCATGCCCAAAAGAAAAGCCCATGTTTTTGGTCGGAAGAAGAAACACCCCTACCTGGATATGCGCAAATATTGTACTGCTGACCTTTTCAAGAAGGTGTTTGAAGGAATGAAAAAGGGGAGGCTTTGTTCGCACGGCCTAACAAGTCCTCCACCGGCAGAAAACTTTTACCACTGTCGTGTACGTTAATCAGAGTATGCACAGCTGCATGTAAACGGGAATATTAGTGCATTATTTATTTTCATTAGCCATGTAAACAGCTTAGTAGGAATATTGTCTTTTCCGTAATAAGGGCAAAAAACTGAATGTTTTGTGCATGTAAACGTAGTCATTGACGCCCGAAGAATTGAAACCTGCAGATATGGCGATTCCGATAGACTCTATAAAAGACACCTGACTGTTTCTCTGGATGTGTAGCCTACCTTCAGCACTGGAGTCCAGCAGGCTGGGTGTAAAGTCTTGACTCTGGAGAATCTTTTCCACGACATCGTCAGCATCCACCCGTGTGTCGTCCATTCTCTTTAGCTGAGACTCCATGGAGTCCTGCTTCACAGGGTGTCTGAGGGGAGGATATACGAGAGTCATTTTGTGTCTATTTGACCACAAACTGAAAATGCCATTTGTTTCTCATACTGAATCTACATTTCATTTAGTGCTAAGCAGGGATGTGGTCAACCAGTGAGCCGAGGGATTCCATCTAAGCAGCTGGAAATGATGCCTGTTTTTAGTTGACTCATTGTCACCAAAAATGCTGCTAATACAGTAGTACTACTGCAGACATTTGTGGCTAACTGGCTTTTTTGTATCTCTCTTTTTTATTACTGCCTCTTGTTCTATGCCATTTACTGAAAAGCTTGTTTTTAATCACACTTTTCTTGCCACTAAGATTACAAACTATGGTCAGCTTGGTAATTACATCTACATATAAATTTGGCATATTATTTGAGCAGTCTTCTGACAAATCCCAGGAAGCTAGGGGGGGAGAGCAGAACCTGCATGGGGCAGACTGTCAGACCCAACTGCAGTTAAAGGGGCTATATGTAAGAATCAGAAATTGCTTGTTCACAGCGACACCTGTGGCCGCAATGTCAACGAAAGTCAGCGTCCTGTTGCTCGCGCACGAGCACCGGTCTAAACAGTGAGGCGACACACGTCAGCTAACACACAATATCACTCTATATTTCACCTGCTTGGCAGTAATGTTAGCTGACCAGAGGAAGGTCTCTCCATGAATCAATGCTGATCCTAGTGTTGGCTTTTCCTCCCGATCCGGAGGGAACGGAGGGGGGGGGGAGAGACGGGGGGAGAGACGGGGGGGGGCGGGAGACACCGACACCCGGTCGGGACGATAACGTAACTCGCTGCGGAGCCCCGTCACTTCACAAGACATGGGAAACCTCTGTTGGTCTGGAGGAGCTGCAGCAGTTATTTCTGCAAAAACGTCCACTGCACATTCACCAGATATTCTCAGAGCTAAACTAACTCTTCTGCAGTGTGTAGTGTGCGCGCATTCACGTGGAGGTGGAGCGAGCCGAGCGGGGGAGAACGAGCGCGGTGTGCAAACAGGCAGGCGCAGACAGCAGGAGCAGAGCTGCTGCGCGCTCGCGTACCCACACGCGAGCGCACATGGGATACCGACCCATTAAGATCTATGCGCGTGATAAGTTACAAATAGTCCCTTTAAAATGAAAGGTTTTCTAAAGGGTATCTGGAGCTCTGAAACACTACCAATTTCGTCCATAGGGACCACTACAATTAAAGTTCCTCGAAGTAGCTCTATAGAAGTAGTAGCCGTGAAAGTACTTAAAACCATCCCCAGTCTTGAGTTTGAGAAGCTACTCCGCTTGATTCATGGTTGGACATTTTCAGATCGCACAAACACAATGACTAACATTTTCGTAAATACTAAGAGCCCCTAATGACACCACATAATGAAACCGCAGATACTCTTCCGCTGCTTTGCCTCGCTGCTCTTTTCTGCATGACAGCTGCTTCCTGAAACGTGCCACATGTCTCAGGTGTGATTGTATCTAAAGTTTGTTAACTTCCTTAAAATAACTGCTACACTGTTTTTGTACTCATTACCTACATTAAAAAGAGGTTACCATAAGTCACCATTGCTTATTGCTTCATCTTCGTTAAATAGGACTATGACAGTGATTATTATCTGGATGTACTTTCCAGGAATTACATTTCTTTACTTGACAAATGACCTAAAGACTCACCTGTTGAGTCGTTCACAGGACGAGGCACTCCGTACTGGTGTACCCGCTGGGTTGCTAGTGGTGGCGGTGGGGACTGGGTGTTCGGGGAGAGCAGGACAGGGTCGGGACTCTCTGTCCCGGTCCTCGCTGGGCTCTGGGAGGCTGCCGATGCCCGTTGAGGCGCTGCCCACTGAATGGTTTCTCCGGTGGCTGAACTCTGACATGCTGGAGGAGCGGGAGTGACCTGTGCTGTATCCTGAGAGAGATGGGCAAAGATTTATGATATGATAACACAGTAGCAGCTCTTAAATCTGCAATAACTGATCATTTGGCCACTCTAAAAGTCAAGTCCAATACTCTTTTAGCTCTGTTTTTGGTCTTCATCAACTCCTGCAGGAAATATCTGGCTCCTTAGCAGCTAAATGCTCCACTATGTTTAGCACTTTATTACTGAACACAGCTGCCTGCTGCGGCAAAGATCTTTGACCAGCAGCTCTTTGCATATATTTCGGATATAATGAGTGGCAAATTGTAAAGTGATTTGGGATAAAAGCGCTGTATAAATGCAGCCATTTGCAACTTCACTTGGTTAATGCATCTGATTTGACAGTAATGTTAAGTAACTGTATGCCCTGAGAAATCCCGCCATGGTGTATTGCAGCATTCAGAAGATTGCAAACACAGGCCACCAAGATACACATCATCTAATACCATCACCACCAGTGCTGTAATCTGCATTTAAACATTAATAAAAGAGGATAATTTTGATATATGCACATCCTTTTCTAATGGACAAGTGCAGAAGAAGATAAAGATTTACTGCCTAATATCTGTATTAAAACATTAATTCATAAGTCAATGATCTGCTATTTATATGAGGCATTATACAGTACAGTATTAGTTTTTTTGCTGTGCTGTCGAGCAGATTTGCAACATGCAGTATGTTAAAAGATTTAGCAGTTCAGTAGAGTTGCAGTGACACACACTCGCATGCTGTTCATGTCTGCAGGAAGCTATTTCAAGCAAGAGACATCTGAGGCTTTCAGAATCAGTGACATCTTTTAAATCACTTCTCAAAACTTATCTTAAATTTTCTTTTTATTAATGCGAGCACACAGTTGTATCTGTTTTATTCTTGTTATTGTTTTTATCTTGGGTTGGGTAATTTATTTTTGTATTATTTTATATGTCTGATTTTATTTGCCTCATTGCAGTCCTGAAATTTTTTAATTCAGGTAAAGCACTTTGTGACTTTGTTTTCAAAGTGCTGTATGAATTAAGTTTCTTATTATTATTATCTGGCCATCAGTTCACTGCAGCCATGGAAGAGCAAACTTCCCACACACTAATATGAGAAAATCAAAATTAGAGGGCCATTAGAGCTGCTCTCAGTGCATCTCTCTACTTCCTCTGATCTTTTATTACAGTCATCTGATCTGCCTGTAATGGAAACTCGAGCCTCAGGTTTGAACAGCTCTGGTGGAGTGTCACTGGGAAATAATTGTATCACTTCCCTTCCGCTTTAGTCAAAAGCTTTTCTCAGTTTGACCTTACGTACACATTTTCTCCAGTAAAAAAATAATTGTAGGACAGCAAAAGATTTATGCAGTTGAGGCTGGTAACAACTAGTTTTAATTCTGTCACACACCAAGTCAGTTTGGACATCTGCAAACTAGAAGTACCGCATTGCGGTTGTATGCCTCCGCCGAGTCCAGTTGTAGTTTACCTCCATGTCTGTCCTAAATGTCATCACTTCATCATTTTATCCTATTAGACATTTGTGTGAAATTGTCATAATAAGCGATATTAATTCTTGAGTTATGGCCAAAAACGTGTTTTGTGAGGTCACAGTGACCCTTGACCACCAAAAATGAGTTAATCCTCGAGTCCAAGTGGACGTTTGTGCCAAATTGAAGAAATTCCTTCCAGGCGTTCCTGAGATATTGCGTTCACAAGAATGGGTTGGTCGGACTTATGTACGGACAGACGGACAACCCAAAACCATAATACCTCCGGCCACGGCTGTCACCGGCACGGAGGCATAAAAATGGTCTATATGATTGCCTACAGCAAATCAGAAAATTACCTTTACATTTTTTAAATGTGGGGTGTCCTTACCTGAGAGTTTGGACTGTTGGCTGGCGTAGCTGGACGTTCGGGAGTGGCCGCAGCCCCCAAGTTCATCAGAAACAACGGGACACTTCCCTTCTCGACTCTCTGCTAGATTAGAAAGAACAGAAGAAAAGTCAGACGGGATGACGGAGGCCTGAAAGCTCAACGAGAGTCTGTTCTTCTATTGCAAAAAAACTGCCATAATTTAAGTAAAAAAGGCTACTTTCAGCTTTCCTCATATAGTCAGAAAGAAACTGGGGCCAAACAAGCATGAAACCTGTTGAGGCCCACGCTGTGTACTTATTTAATACCATAGCTCATTCTCAGCTCAATACACCTGATGTGTGGCATAGATCGTTTATGTGAATGAAAGCAGGAACGGCTGAACAAACGCGTCAACGCGTTTCTGAAGTGAACATTTTTGGTCGATTGAACCAAAATGAAAACAGCAACACAGTAGAAACGTGATAACCCAGCACCACATGATGTTCTTTATGTAAATGATCAAGTATGCGTGTCTACATAGTGCTATCTGCTTAGCAGATTAGACAGAGGTGATCAGAAATTTCCAGCCCCAAATACTGTGTAAAGCACCTGTTCATATGAACGAGATCTGGTCTGTTGTCAGACAGAGAAGTTTCGATTGAGACCACAGTCACGTTTCTGTCTTGTTACATGTAGACTCAGTTATCTATATCCTGTACAAGCTGTTGATTTGTAGCTTATTTCTACCAACAGGCTACAGTTACAACAACAGAGAAAACTCCCCTCTGCCTCCCACACACTGTCCCTTGCTTCAACATCCCCGACTTAATGAGCGACTGACCACAGTTGGCAAGGAACTGAACACAGCAGTAGCTCTGCTTGGGTTGTGCCAAAAAAATAAACACATTTAGAGGAATTATTATTCAATACTATTACAATATTTTGCCCACGATAACAACTGTATCGGAGCTCCGGTGGTTCTGCAATGTAAAGGAAATCATCTGCAGTACACCATCTGTGAGACCGATGGGGAAACCTCAAAAAAAGCAAAGTTATATGACAGTTTTGACAACTGAGATGGAAATGTATGTACATTAGCGTTTTAAGTTTGAGCCTTTTTAAAAACACGCGCAGCAACCGCAGTAACCGCAGTAACCTGTGTGCCACCATTTTAATGTCAAGTAGGCAAACCGGCAAAAAGCTGAGCTGTGAGAAAGCAGAACAGTTCAGTGTTCAATTATCTGCAGGAAAGGAAGGAAGTGCCTCTGCCTCAGCAACACAACAGAACATAGACACCAAGAGATGTTAACCCTGAGATGCATCATGAGTGCGTCAAAAATGATCAGGCTACTGTTTTTTCCAAAATTCTTTTCAGCATGCTTTATTCCTCAGAATCCTGTTTCTGATAACCCCAAGTGAAAAGAAAAGAACGTCACATCTGCATAAGCAAAACTGACTGATAAAGTAAACGGTTGTGCAAAATGCAATAAACCAGTGTGCAATGATCGCAGCCAGAAACAAAGTAGTCTGAAATGCAAATGTTTCCTACCCTTTTCTTTTAAAATTAGTTAAAAATGACAAATAAACATTACAAATCTTTATAATTATTCTCGTGCAGAATTCTAATTATTATTTTGTGCAAAGATAGCATATATTTATTATGAACAAAAAGTATTGATTCCAACTCTGATTCAGGTCATTTTTGACCCACTTATGGAAACTTGTAGGTTCCAGTGACCTGTGCATCCAATGGTTGACAGAATATCGCAATAGTTCATTTTTTGTCACAACAATATTATAACAAATATTATACCAAAAAAGAATTCCTCCTAATCCATCAAACCTCCCATTTGAATTGGTACTGCTCACACACATGAAACACACCTGCACATACACGGCAAACATGCACAGCCAGCCCAAGACACAATGATGCTGATGGGAGAGCACATCGTCTACATCAGACAAACACACACGTGGTGTGCACATGCAAACACACAACCCCCCCCCACAAGACAGACTTGCCCACACTCCTATTTTTAACCATGTAAGAGCCTACAGGGTCGGAGCAGATTGTAGCTAAACTAAAAGAGAACTAGTTTAAATTATACATGAAAGAGCTGCGTTACACTGTGAAGCTTCCAGGAGGAACACACTACAATGTGTTCACACACGGAGAAACACACAGAGAACAAGAGAGAGGAGGGTGAAATAGAAATGTAGCAGAAAGGGGGCAGCTGGGAGAGAAATATTTTCATAGTGATGGATGGGAGATAAATAGCAGTTATATGAAGTATGAGTGCCTTAAACAACTCATTGGATGAATATCTGCAACTTAATAAATGAACCTGTCCATATTATGAAATGTATGAAATAAACTAGAGGTTAACTTTAATAAAGTTGGAATAACTGCGCCGTGATGCACAATTGCTTCTCCATACAACAGCACAGCACGGTGAAATCGATGCTCGTCTTGATGTGTTGGAGGTTTGACTTCCAACAACCAACCTGCTATATGTACCTGTCACCTGCAGCTTTTTTAATAAGTTCACCTAACTGATACTGTACGCCAACAAAATAGTGCTGAAAATGTGCAAAACAAAATTGGTCTGCACTAACTGTAGATGTAAGTTGCTAAACTCTGTGAGAAATAAGGCTTTCCCTCTTGTAGCTCCTTCACAATAAAAGCCTTTCAGTCATTTACCCGTGTGAAACTTTGAATAATGTAAAGTAGGGCTGCACGATGTAGAAAAAATATCTAATTGCGATTATTTTGACTGATATTGCAATTGCGATATTAGAGGGAATAATATTTTTTACATCATTATTCTCATTTTTATTAAAATGATTATGGTCTGATTTTTGCGGGGATCTGTTCCAAATAAAGATGTTTTTTTAAGTCTGTAGATGATGTGTAGGCCAGAACATCTCTGCAGCACAACCATATTTAATTTAAAATTGGATGACTAAAGTGTGCTCTATCAGGTGCCTGTAAATGTTTGGAAAAGCCAATGGGATGACTAAACAGGGCAGAGGAGTGTAATGTGGCGTGATTTGTCTCACCAGAACAGCCTTTCTGTGAGTCCCCTCCCCTCCTCTCCTCCAGCAGGCTCTCTCCATCACCCTGGATCCCGATCACTGTGGCTGTGGAGGGAGGCCTGGTGACACAGGAAAGACAATAAGGCCTTTTCTCCTGACTTGTATTTCAATGTGTCAATTGTTTAAAAAGACAAAACAAGGTGAGAAAGACAGAAAAAAAACAGAGCAAAATGGGGAAGGGAGGATTAAAAAGTTAAGATTAATCAAGGGAAAGACTATAAAGTTAGATCATAAAATAGCAGCTAAGGCTAAAAGTGAACAGACTGTAGATACTCGGTATTTATATACATGCTGCAATACAAGAAGAAGCAGCTTTTGGCAGAAACATACATGCTACTGAATAATTTTTAGGTCAAATTTTGCCCTCGGGTGAAGCAGCAATTCTCTCTGTACTGACACATACTTTCACTGCAAATCATATTTCTACTAGAAGAACTAGTACGACAACTTACAGTATATTACTGGCAGGATGAAATCAATCAGTGCTTTTGACATGTGAAAGTCTGATAAGCTAACAGTTCTTAAGGCTTGCGTAATTCTGTATCATTTGATTCTCATGAAACTTTTCAAGTCTGACGAAGTCATTGAGAGCTGTCAGTGCCACAACTACAGCAGCAGTCTCGGATCAGCTCCCAAACAAATGCAATCAGCTGCAGATTTTATGTCATAACTTCGGCACAGACACAGAATCTTTTTTTGCATTTATTTGATAGTGGTAGTAGAGATACAGACAGGAAATGTGATAATGAGAGAGAGATGGGTTCTGATAAAGGATGCACCACTCCGACTATTTCAGTACTGATACCGATAGCGTTACCTGGGCTTTGGGTATCGGCCGATACCGAGTACCGATCCGATACCAGTGTTAAATTAATAAGCTGTATGCCTCACTGTGTGGAAGTGACTGGGATCATTCTTTTATGTGTAAGGAAACATCAGGCTTGACTTAAACACTGCTCTCTAAATTATGAAAAAAAAAAGTGTAACAAGTAAATACATAGATAAAAATAGACTGAATTGTTATTTCTTATTAAAAAATAAAAATCGTACACCAGCAAATCTTCAAAATCAACAGGAATTACAATTGTACGAGTGTAAACCCTTTTAATGAGGCAACAAATTGGTCAAAACTTAAAGCTGGGGTCTGCGATCTTGGAAAACTAGCATAATTTGAAAGTCGCATCGCCTCAGGAGCTCCGTCTAAACCCCCCCCTCCCCTCGAAACTCCTTATAAGGCAACGCCCCCCACACACATGCACGAGCACCGCCGCATCGTAAATACTTCACATTTTTCGTAGCTATTTCATCACTAAATTCACTTCTGAAAAATGTTGAGGCGAGAAATCAACGGTGTAGATTTAGAATATTGACAGTTTTACGATGTTAGATGGCGAATCAAACATTGTCTCCACTGTTGTCGGAGTTTAGAAGCTCCACAAACTGCCGGCACAGCTAGCTAGCTCCTGCCGGGATCGCCACCTCTCCACCCGGGCATTCACTCACACAGACCCCGCTATGAGCTGGAGCTCTCTCAAGAGACCGGTCTCGTAGACGAGGGGCTTTATTTCCTTGTTGACGGAGGGGGGGGGGGGGGCAGCAGCTCGCTGGAGAGCCACAGAGCAGCAGAGAGGGGAGGGAAAGAGAGAGATACCTGCTGAGACAACACGACCCTTTTTAACATTACTCTAATATCTGGAGGGAGATCAGTCCACTCGTTTGTTTCTGTAACTGAAAAAGCAGTTTGAGTAACGTAAATTTTGTTCGGCAATGTTTTCTATCCGCCGTCTCCCCTCGTTGATAATCCTGTTTGTCTGACTTCACTTTGAGCTGTTAGAATAAATAGTTTAAATCTGCAGTATCTTATAAAGTAAACTAACAGAACATAAACAACTAAATCAAAGTTGTATTTTTCGATAATATGGTAATGGTGGTACGAGTTCGTTCTCGTTGTCCGGTGTTTTAAGAGCTGAGTTTTCTCTTCCACTCTCCAGTGAACGTGCGGCGGACACGCGCTTTGAGTTCACGCTGGTGCACGCTGAGGCTAGAGTACGAGCAGGGAGGCAGGGAGGCTTCTGATTGGTTCCTTACAACCGGGACCATTTTTACTGACTGGTAGACGTTTTTACAGGATTACAGCAGCTACAGATGACGGATCTTTTCCGGTCTTTTTTCAGTGCTCATAAGAAACGGATTGCTGTCGGGGTGTAAAGACCATTTCAACCAATATAACAAAAAGTGTATACTGGATAAATCGCAGACCCCATCTTTAAACAGGAATTAAAATTCCAGTATATAATGCATATAGTATATACAGTACATATTGAATTGAATTGAAAAGATCGATCCAGCTAACAATTCCAGCTGCAATTAAATGGTTTTACAAATGAAATTGTATGGTTAAGAATCCCAAATGACTGAATTACAAGTCAGCTGACACCAACCCTGACAGATCTAATACAGACTATGAACAGCAGACCACAGCAGATTTGGCACCATACTGAAGTTGAAACTGTAACTTACGTTTTAAAACAGGGATCCCCTGACATGAGCTGTGTACTGATGATGACCTATGAAAAGAGACAAGAGAGAAAGTTGTATTCAAGGTTTCCATTAGCCTGGATTCTTCGTTTAAAGAAAGAAAGAAAGGGAAAGGTGTTATTGGTTCAAGCATAGTTGTACTTTATTCTAACTTTACAAGAATCAAGAAAGAAACTCAAAAGTCACTGGAGAACTGTAAATTAACCAACTCATCTTTAAAAAAAAACATGGGGAATCCACACATCCTGACAAACTAAAAATGCTAGGTGAGAATTTTAGTTTTTTCCTTTTGTTCATTAGCTTTGTCACAAATTAGGGACTGTTATACATGATATAAAGCAGATAATTGCTGCATTTGCTTATTATTTTCCACAATTTACACTGGTCTTCTTCAGTGGTTTGTATCTGGCTAAAATGTAATGGACTACCTGGCAACCTAGCCATTGTTGTTGTGAGCAATCCTAGATGTTTATGCAAAACACCTTTTCCGTGCCTTCTTCCTAGTTTAGAAAAACACCAAGGTTTCGTCCTAAAGAAGTCAAATTAGACTGTTGTGGATGCGTTACTGACTGTAGCTTCAATGTTACCTTGAGAATGGAGTTATCCTGGCGAGTATTTTTGGTATCGTAGCCTTCCAGCAGACATCTGCGGGTTGTATTCCCTGAGCCGGCAAACTCTGCTAAATTCAGATCTGCAAAACCGAGCTGAAGGAGAAAGAATGACACTGGGTGAACTTTGTTTTCTCTCAGGAGATTCATGTTTTGCCCAGTCAGCACTGTGACAATCTCTGCATGTAAAAAATACAGCAGTCAGGACACGAGAGAAACTTCAGGGAAATTTAACAATATTAATACATTTTACAACTCATTTTTTTTCTTCAATGACAAGCTGTTAATCTACAATTTTAACATTTAGTGGGGGAAATGCTTTTATCTAGTCTAGAAGTCTAGAAAGTCCACAAGAAGAGATTTAGCATGCTCAGTAAGTAATTACTTGCAAACAGTGAAAGCGAGACACAATGAGCCAACCTGCAGGCAGTGAAAGCCATCTGTTTGCTACGGGCTCACAAGGCCATCTACATAAATATGGCTGATTACTGTAAATCTAGGTGACCTGGAGGTTGGGTTCGGAGATGGGGGTTGGATGGCGGAAGTATGTGAGGAATTACCTTTGCATATGCCTTCCCACCTTTAAGCTCCTGGAAAAGAGAAGCATAAATATCTAAATTAAACATCTAACATCATGCCTCATGATTAAGTTAAAAAAAAAAAAAAAGATTACATTAGCGATCGCCTTCTCCCCAACAAATGTGTTTCAAATTTATTTGAGTTCCGAAATACTTGGATGGGAAAAGAAAGTTGAATTAAATGTTTTGGCTCCGTAGAAATCAAAGTGGAGATTCATACTCTCCAGTCCTGGTATTATAAATGGTATGTGTCTTTATACAAGTTACTGACCTTTTAATACTACTAACTTACTAACTTTAACTTAATATTGGTGAACTATAGTATGACAATATTACAAATATGCTACTTTCCAGCAGCAGAAATTGCATCAACACTGTACAATTTGGCTGTCCAACATGGTTGTAACTAGCAAGAGGCAACTGCTTGACATTTTAAAGTTCAAAACCCAAATACTGGTAAAGGGAGCCACCAGTGAGGGCAAAATAACACTTTTTTTTTTTTTTTCTGGGCACTTGACTACTCCGTGTCCTAAATCGAAAAGGGCAGGGCACACCAGAAATAGCTCGCAGCTACATCGTGGAAGCACAAGATTCATTTCACCGGGAAGACTTATTCAGGCTTATCCATTTCCTTGTTTTTAACTGCTGTTTTTATATCACGTATATCCTTTAAAAACTATATAACAGGACATGATTTAAACCACCAGAGCGCACTCCTGTTTAAGGTTAAATGACAGAAACAGGATGAGTAGCAAAAGATTTCACTGTGATGAGTCGGTTTCCTTGAGAATGCTGTGCTTGCTGACTGCGTTTTAGAGTTCATATTTCACTCTCAACTTTCAGTTTTTCACATAAAAACTCCTCTTTATTGCAGCCTTGTTTTGACACTGACAAGAACAATAGCCTTTAGTTTTGCATAAAAGCCTCGCCTGATGAATCTTTAACCTGAACTTTGTACGTTCACATGCAAAGCATCACATTATGGATCAGCACCAGTATGTAGGTATATCTGAAGTGTGACAACTGGAGCTCAGTAGCCACATACCGTACCTTTCTGACAGACACACGGCACACACAAGGGTCCAGTACACCCGTCCCTGCATTGGCACTCATCTTGCAGGGGAAAGAGAACCGTTTCCTCCATCGAACACAGTTGGCCTGCACTGGCTCCCTATAAAGGCAAATCACAAAAGACCATCTTTAAGCACTCTGTGAGGTCACATATCATGCATTAGTTGTGCATGGGCTGCATGTTGGGGTATCAAAGGCTAATTTACAATTGGATGTAGTGATTGGTGCAAACATTGGCAGGGTTTTGGATTTCATTCCTTATGTAGCTTAATCATTTCAACATGTCTCAAGTTGGTACATTTCCTTTTGCGGTTTGGAAAACTCACATTATAACCCCTGATTGACGATTTGGCTCGGTACCAGAATCATAATGCATCATATACTATATAATACATGGGAAAGAAGGTGTATTACAATAAATCACAAAGATGAAAAAAGCTGGCACCTTAACTGTTTTGTAGTCTTCAGATTTCAAATCTAAAACTTTGCCAATTGTAGACTGTATTGAATTTAGGAGAAGTTTTTATATGTCTGTTCAGCACCATATTTAATATTTTGGGAACTTAGATGTAGAGATGCACCGATACCGGATCGGATATCAGGCCGATACTGACTCAAATAGTATCGATGACAATGGGGCCGATCTAGTCAATTCAATTCTATGTTTATATACTATCTACATTATATCCTGGCATTTTAATTCCTGTTTAAGTTTTGACCAATTTGTTGCTGCTTTAAAAAGGGTTTACACTTGAATTGTAATACTTATAAAATGAAATAACAATTCACTACATGTATAAGGTTGAATCAATGACTACTGGATTAACAATCCTCACATCTCCTCCCTGCTTAAGGCTACTGATTCAAGTTGCCAATACAAGCTTATGTGCTTGGCCTCCTGGCCACTTAATAAACAAGCTAATTAATTACAGTCCTGTTTTCACCTATTGATTCATTTGACTGCTGAATCCAAACGTTACGGCGGCAGGTGTCGCTCGTTTTGGCAGCGACTTGAGGGTAAAATGAGAGTGAGGTGTAGCCCGCTCTCAGTGAGAGGATGACGTGAAAGAGAAAGAAGCTTTTATGCGTGGGCAGCATTACGATACCCCAGATGGCCTCTCTTTCACTGGCGTCCTCTCCTCTCCCACTCACCTAACCGACTCCCTTCTGTCAAGACAGCTCACATGCCATTCATTTAGATTTGCTTTACTGGATATAAATACAAGCAGAGCTGATGGTTTTCCTCTCAAATACAGTACAAACTATGATGATGCAACAAGTCAAACATTTGACAACAGTTTGCATCTGAAATAGTGACAAAAAGAGACAAAGATGAGGGATACAAACAGAAAATGTGTTGACGACATAAGACTTAAATGACTACCAGCGTGTGCAGATCTCTGTTAAGACCGACTGAATATAGAGGCCCGAGTAGCGCACTGCATCCCTGCCTTGCGATAAATAAAAAGCAGCAGATGCGTGACTAATGTTTTAAAAACGCTGACTTCACCCTGAGGTTGATACAAGTTAGAGAGGGAACTCCCAGCCAGCTGGACACTGCCTGCTTCGGGAAATCTGGCTCGATTGTACTGTAACTCACAGCACTTCTCAGCGCAGCAAAATCCTATAAGTGAGTGTGAGTATAAGTCTGGTTTTAAGCACATGCGGAGGTCGTCTCTCTCATCTCTATACATGGGTCACATATCTTGTTATACTACAGCTGCTCTCCTTTTAAAAAGGCAGCTGTGGTCAGGCTTCAGGGCGGGCATAGACTCTCTCATAAACACACAAATCTTTTTGACATGAATTTGCTGCAAGGTTTTCCAGTGTCTAGCTGCAATGAAAGTCTGAATTTGTCCATAAAATGTTATAGTTTAACAAAACTTATATGATAAGGAAAACTTGTGTTGGGCAGAAACAATGGTGCAGTCCTGATGACAAGCCACACTAAAGGAAAAAAAGGCTCATAAAACAACAATCCTCACTTCCCTTGCATGTACCCTCACAGCTGGGATGACTCAAAGGAGACGCCAGAGGAAACATTGAAGTTCGGGGGTCTAACAAATAAAACTGCTGCATAAAAGCTGAAACATTTCAGAGCCAGAACAGGATGTTTTAATTAGAATCCCAACCATATGAAATCCATTGTCTGGGTTGTGAGATTACAGAACCATCGCACAGTGTTTCGTCAATATCATTCAGCTGCAGTGGCTGCTCACATGTGGCAAAATGTGCAAAGAAAAACAAAATGACCTTAACGTCATGACCTTAGAAGCATCCTGATTCACAAAGTCTGACACACTGGGCCTTTCTATGAAGCCATTTTATAAGAGCTACTTACTGTAGAGCAAACAGAGGGCTTGTTATATAATCAGGGTGAAGCCATCTAATCCCTACAGCCTCACTGCAAAACAGTGCTTTTCCCTTAATCCAATGTTAGAAGCCGGTCTAATTTATGACAAAACAAAACAGGTTACAAAGAGAGGAGATGACTGCTTTTGCTTGTCTCAACTTGATAGCAATGATGGCATTATAATGACGCTGCTCTGGACCGCAGGGTGACTCTGGATAATGGGTATTAGGTCACTTCTTTTCATGGTCAGTTATTTGGTGTCCCATCTTCTAGTTCCTTTTAACAGTAAACATCAACCATATTTTGTACCCATTTTTGTCATCTAACATTAGGACTTTGTCCATTCAGCTACACAGGATAATATTTCCAACTAGAGCTGAAACGATTAGGCAGTTAATCAGTTCATCTAACGACAGAGTTAATCGAGACATCCATTCTTTCTTAAAAGGTGCTACTGATAACATTCAGCCACTAAATGTCGCATTCTTCCTCCCCTTTTCCATTGCATTTACTTCACAACAAGTGGTTGCCAGGCACTCACCGTCAATCTCAGCCATTTATCTGTTTTTTTTCCCACACTAACTGACGACCCAGAGATACCACATGATACCAACATTGTTTTACTATTGGCTCACAAGCCTTGTTAGAAGTGGGAACCAAACATCAGATAACTTCCACAGTGATAAACAAAACAATCATTTCGGACGCGCCAACATTTTTAAAATTATCATTCACAATCATAATATTTTTTTTCAGGAAAAGCCATACTTTTATTGTACCTATCTAAAGGCTCTGAAGATGTATTATTCTTTTAAAAAAAAGATTTGTCTACATACAAATGTTATCAATAAAACCTTTAAAGTACATTTTTTAAGCAAAAATGCATTGGCTCCAGCTTCCAAATGTGAAGTTTAACTGGTTTTCTTAGTCGTCTATCATAATAAATTTAATATCTTTGGGTGTTGGACCAAAGCTGCAATGATTAGTGGGTTGATCGACCAACAGAAAATAAATTGGCCACTATTTTGATAATTGTGTTATGTTTCAAGCAAAAAAGCCTAACATTACCTTGTTCCAGGTTCTCAGCTGCTTTTCTTTGTCTTTATGCATTATAATTAATTAAATATCTATGGGTTTTAGACTGTTGGTAGGTCATAAAAGCAATAACACCTTGGGCTTATAGGAACTTGCAATGGCCATTTCTTTTACAGTTTTTATTGACCAAATGATTAAACGATTACTCTAGAGAATAATTTTAAATTAATCAATAACGAAACTATTCACCAGTTGCAGCCCTAAATGCTTTTCCCTTTGTAGTCTATGAGGCACCGAGTGATAAAGCCACTTTAACTTAGGAGTTAAAGCAGGTCACAGAGCAGAGGACTGTCTTTGCTTGTCTCAACTTGACAGCAATAATGTCATTATCATAACACTGCTGTGGGGTGACTATGAATAACGGGTATCGGGTCATTTCCTGTCCTCACAAACTATTTGGTATCCTCAGTTTCCTTTAAAAAAAAAAAAAAAACTTATAGTGTAGGCAACTAGTTTACAGTATCAGTTGACCTAGTAGGAGACAAACATGGTGCCACTCTCTCCCCATTCATTTACACAGGAAGATATTCCCAACAATGAGACAGAAATGATTAGTCTCACTGCATATGCCTTTTAAATAGGTTTTCAACAATGCATTGTCCTTGCTTTTTTGCCTGATCAGTTATATTCAATAACAGGTTAACAAAGCAAGACAGTCAGTCAGACACCGACTTCAGTGATAAGTTTATGACCAAACAGAGACCAGAGAGACAGCTCAGGTCAGTGTGACTCTATTGATTAAGCAACAATAGACAGAGGAGTAGTACAGTATGTAGCTTTGTGGCTTTTATGTGACAAGTCAGCTGGCTACTCATAGCACAGTCATCAATACCACAACCAGAGAGGAAGTTAGCCTCTGAAATGTAATCACACATGCTAAAGTTTGTTTTGTCCAGTCGATGCTAACATTTACAGTTCTGTCTCAGTTTAATAGCTTTGACTGGTTGAACAAGGCAGACAGCTGACTGACGATAGCTACTTTCATGTAGCATGTTAGCTGCTGAGCTAGTAGTGTTTCATAGCTAAAGCTAAAGCTCCTCAGCTAGTTTAACCCACTAGCTAAAGAAAAGCACACTTGGTGTTTTCATGACAGTATTATTATTAAACACCAAACATCCTCACCGAGAGGACTCCTCGGAGAAGCCTCCGTCCAGCAGCCGGACTTTACAGAAGAGCACACCGTTCACAAAGGGGACCGACGAGAGCTCCTCCAGCTCGAAATCCACCTTAAACTTGAATTTCTTCTTCTTCATCATCATTAGATCCATACACAGCTCAGTACTGTTGAGAAGATGCTCTACTGTCCTCCCGTCGCCGACATTACAGCCCCATTGTGTTGTAGTACATAGACACTGCTGCTGCGAGAGGATGGTGAAGATGCTGCTGACAACAAGTCAGTCAAACTGTGACATTAACTGAAGCGACGAAGGAGAGCTACTTCCTTTTCGGAATTTTCAGAATAAAACAATAAATAACAGTGGTATCAGATATATCAGATATTTTACTTAAAGGTCCCATATCGTGCTCATTTTCAGGTTCACACTTGTATTATGTGTTTCTACTAGAACATGTTTAAATGCTGTAATGTTCAAAAAACCCTTTATTTCTTTCATACTGTCTGCCTGAATATGCCTGTATTTACCCTTTGTCTGAAACGCTCCGTTTTAGCACATTTCAACGGAATTGCAACAGAATTGCGTTGCTAGGCAACAGTTTGGGTCCATGTTTACTTCTTGTCAGCTGATGTTATTTACATACACTGCAACCAGAAATAAACTGGAACACATTTAGAATGTTTATGTTTAAAACCGGGTAATGGTCTAAATATTGTGTATTTGTGACATCACAAATGGACAGAAATCCTAACGGCTTGTTTCAAACGCACAATTTCTGAATACGGTCTGTGTGTGTTTCTCCGTATATTGAGCGTTTTGATAGTTTAACAGTATTTATAAAGCACTTAAACCTGCTTTATAATGTAAAAGACCTGAAAATTTCACTTTTTACAATATGGGACCTTTAAGTAAAAGTAGCAATACTACAGTGTAGAAATATTTTAAGTAAAAATGCTGCATTTCAAAATTGTAATTAAGTAAAAGTGCAAAATCAAACTTAACTCGTCATTCAGAATGGTCCAATTCAGAATACTGTATATTATATTGTTTGATTATAATTATTGATGCATTAATGTGTACATCCCTTTAACGATGCAACTGGTAAAGGTGTAGCTAATTTTAATTACTTTATTGCTGGGTAGCTTATGTTACAATAATATATCATAATTCATAAGTTGATTTGTATTTTTTTTATTAATTATACAAATCTGCAATGTAAGTAGTAGCTATATCAAATAATATGTGTAGTGGAGTAAAAAGTACAATGTTTGCCTCTGAAATGTAGTGGAGTAGAAGTAGAAAGTGGCATAAAATGGTGATACTCAAGTCAAGTACAAGTACCTCAAAATTGTACTGTACTTGAGTAAATGTACTTAGTTTTTAACTTTACTTAAAGTAACAAAAGTAAAACTACTTATCAGAATGCAGAATGGCCCGTTTTAGAATAATGTGCATTATATTATTGGATTATAATTATCGTAATTTTAAATACTGCTCCTCCCCAGGGATCAATAAAGTCTTAACTTAACCAATAATAATACTTTTCTTTGTTGATTAAACTTTCCATCATTAATCTGAATCTGCAAAGTAACTAGAATAAATAATAGAATAAAAAGTACAATATTTGCCTCTGAAATGTAGTAAAGTAGAAGTATAAAGTAGCATAAAATGGAAATACTCAAATAAAGTACAAGTAACTAAAAAAATTGTACTTATGTGCAGTACTTGTGAAAATGTACTTACATACTTTCTACCACTTGATTCATCACATTTTGACTAAAACGCGTCTCTGCTTTTATTTTGAAATAGATCAGGATCAACCGGATGTAGGGTAATGACAGCTAGCAGCTTGATGGTAGTTGTTTAAAGCCCGCCTCCTCCCTCCGTCGCTCCCTCGCGGTCATTGAGAGCAACAGCAGCACTGATTGGACAGATTACAAGAACAAAGTGAAACCAGCTGCTGTTATATAACATCTGTCGCCACCTCGTGGTACAATCAAGGCATTGCCATGACACTATTGAATTGCACTTTCAAGCCAGGTTCCTTTAATCTTTTATTTATTTATTTTTTAGAAAGAAACCCCCATCACATTGTATTTACCTATTTGTTACAACTTTATAGAACATTGAACTCATATGATTCTTACACTGAGTGAAATATTATGTTATACTGGTTTTGCACATACCACTACCTTTTGCACTACCTCCACTAGAACTCAGGTTTTCTGTTTGCACTATAACTTATATTACTCATATTACACTGGTTTGCACACATTTGTGCAACTTGTATATACTTTGTTCCATTTTATTGTTTTATTTAAATATTTCAATATTTGTTTATACATTTCTGTGTGTGTAGAGGAGGGGGCGACAACTGCATTTCATTGTAGGCTACAATGACAGCTGAATCTTGAACCTTGGATATTCACAAGATAAAAATGGACACCTGGGCATATTTTATTTTATTTATTTATCTTTAAAAAACAAAACAAAAAAACAAACATTGGATCTCCATTAGCATTTCAAAAAGTTCTTTGGTGCACAACATAAGTTTGTAAAGATCATCGATGCAAAACCAGAATTTAAGGGGTTAACCCGACGTACTGTACATCAGATTTCCAGTTTGACAATTTAAACTTGCAGTAGGCAGAATTTTTTTGGCATCATTCTGAAAAAAAATCCATAATAACCTTTCAGCATATTGTAATTCAAGTGTTCTGAGAGAAAACTTAAAAACTTAAACTTGCGTAAACTAACTTAAAAAAATCTGACGGGACACTTTGACCACTCACAGGTCCTTTCAGAGAGAGAGCGTTCCTATTGAGCGTTCCTATTGGCTGTGATCCGGCTGGTGGGTGGTGCTTGGTATTTCCTCAACTGATCTCAACATGGCTGCCGGGTCACAAACTGTCTAATTTTACAGCTAAACAGTACACTACAAGATGTTTCTGAAAACATTTGAGGTGAGAAATAGGCATTACAGTAACAGAATATTGATTCATATTTGATCAGCGCTGCCTAGTTTGACCGTTCGATCGGAGTTCGCGAGTGATTGACAACTGCTCAGAGACCGAAGGCTTCAGCTCGGCTCTGATTGGTTGTTTTCCTAAGGTCTGTGAAATCTTGCAGATGCCATTAGGAGCACTGGAGGACACAGAGGCACATGATTTTTTTTTCAGATTACCTGTCTCATGCACCACTGTCAGGATACAATGACCGTTTTATAAAAATAAAATAAAAAAATAATCATATTTGCTCCATTTCTACCCACTGCAGTTTTAAGAGCAAGTCTTTCTATAAAGTAGCTCCCTGCTTGACATCCATTCAAAGCAATGGCGCCTCAATTAAAAAGTTTTGGGGATATGTTTTTGCCTCAGCCAGCTGCCAGATTCCTGTGGGTATGACTCACTGGACCGATCCAGACTGCTGGAGCCCCCTATGGGGAACTAGGACTTTAGACTATAATACTACTAGTAGTATATGAATATGCATAATATTTGCGTGCGTGTGTGTGGTGTGTGTGTGTTACACCGAAAACCACAAAAGAAAATAAATTTGAAAAAGCAGGAAGCTTTGGAAAGCTTGGGAAATGAATAAGAAACTAGTTGAAGTAAAACGGCTACGATGAAAGCAGCTTTGTGTCACCATGAAATATAATCCAGTGATTGTTGCTTGCCTGCTGAAGGGTGTGTCTCTGATATGTGTGTGTGTGATCGCAGTAAAAGAGGAGGTTTCCTCAGGCTAACCAAACCTAGTGTCCCACCCTTTTCCTCCTCAGCGCTGTCTGCTGTCTTCCTACCTCATCGTACAGACTTCTGCGCATCTACCTTACATCTGTTTTTACCGGATTCTTCACTGCACCGATTTATGAGGACTTTTCCACGGACTTCGCCTCCGATCTGCACTGCGGAAATCTCTCTGAAACCGCCCGGGACGATCCTGCTGCTTCAAACCAGAAGTGCCAACCACAGGAATCGGGTTGTCTCTGAGTGTGTCTGTGTTTGTGTTTCCACAGAAGTTTAATTGCCCAACTCGGTGCAGCTCGTCCTCCTTCTCAGTTTCAACATGTATCAAGTCGTGAGGAAGCTGTTTTTCACGGACTGCCAGTGTGCCCAAGATGAGTCGGAGACGTACGACGAACTGTTCGCCAAGCTGGACACGAACAAGGATGGAAAAGTGGATGTGTCCGAGCTGAAGGCAGGCCTGGCTGCCTTGGGCATCAAGACTGGGAAAGGAGCAGCTCAGGTAGTAGAGATACAGTAGACAGTAGCCTGCACACAAAGGCCTCATAGGGAGAGACAGTTGGCACAAATACTTTATGTAGTACTGCATTCCTGAAGGAACTGGGCAGGCTGCAAATTGCAACTCTTGCATTCACCCTGAGTAACCCTGACTATAAAGCACAGGCCTCAGATAGGAAGTAGGCTACATTTACTGTCCCTTAATACAGTTTTTAGATTGTTTTTAGATTATTATTGTGTGTTTTACTTCAGGTGTGCGGCTAACAATTATTTTCATTAACTGTTAATATGTTGATTATGTTTAATATTAAACCTGCAGTAGGCAGAATATTTTCGGCATCATTGGGCGAAAGTTCCATAATAACCTTTCAGCATATTGTAATTCAAGTGCTCTGAGAGAAAACTCTAGACTTCTGCACCTCATCATGGCTCTGTTTTTTAAGGCTTTAAAAAATTGAGCCCGTGACGGAAGACTTCACACAAGACAAGACAATCACAGGTCATTTCAGAGAGAGAGAGCGTGGCTCCTATTGGCCGTGCCAATAGGAACTGCCTGGTGGCAGGATATAGTGAACGTTTTATAAAAAATAACTTTTTAAAATCATATTTGCTCCATTTCTACCCACTGCAGCTTTAATTGATAAATCTTTTAGTGTACAAAATATCAGGGAATAAATGAAATAAATCCACGAATGGCTTAAGCTGATTTTCAAATTCAAATACATGTGTTGAACCTATCACGAGAGAGTTTCAGAACCTCAATTTGAGTCTCAATTCCTCAAGATTTTCTCACGTTTGCCCCTGATAGTAACAAATCACCTGGAGCATACACAGAGGGACAGGGCTCTAGCCCTAGGCGAAATTTGGATTTGAAGGCCCCCACCTCCCGACTGCTCTAGGGTTAGGGTTCAACCCCCCCAGGACCCTAACCCTAGCCCAGTAAACCGCAACACACATCAGACATCCCAATGGTTTTAAGACAAAAATTAAGATTTTTATTTTCAGACATAACTGTATTCATTATAATATAAATAAACAATTGGTCCCTGATCTTGTTGAATTAAAAGTGTTTAGTCAGTTTCACTACAACGAGAGTTACAGGGGTGAAAAGTGTATAGGCGACCGCCTATATGGCCTATGCCTTAAGCCAGAGGCCTGAGGCTGGTAAAGAGCAGGCTGGTTGAAGAAAAGCTGCACCAGAATGTCTGAAAGTGTCTCAAGGTCCAAGTTGTAGGTGCAGGTGAGCTTTTTATTGTGGGCTGCGACTTGAAAGACGAGGAAGGTCCCACCTTTGCTGATCAAATAATCTTACGTTCCTTACACTCATCAGTGAGTCTGATAACTGTAGAAGTATGAGTCAGGATAATAAAGCATTAGGATAGGTCGCTGCTGTGTGTGGCCATAAAAAAAGGAGCTGCTTTACCTATACCTGCAACTATGTGACAATGATATGATAAAGAGGTAATAAACATACACACTGGCTGCTTTTCAAACTGCCTTATACGGCCAGTAGTGTCCACAGTTCATCTCTACAAACGTGACTTTTCCTATACTTTTAGAAACTGATCCTGAATCAGCGCACTGTTGTGCAACATTGTGCACAGCGTGGCAAGACAACTGAATGAAATTCTCTCTTGATCTCCGACAATCCCTCTACAAACAAGAAGTCCTTTTTCTAGGGCTGTCAATCGATTAAACTATTTAATCGCAATTGAACACATGATTGTCCATAGTTAATTAATAGTTAATTAACCACAGCTGTCAGTGTGTCAGTGTGCTGACTTGACTATGACTTGCCCCAAACTGCTTGTGATTATCATAAAGTGGGCATGTCTGTAAAGCGGAGACTCGTAGGTACCCATAGAACCCATTTTCATTCACATATCTTGAGGTCAGAGGTCAAGGGACCCCTTTGAAAATGGCCATGACAGTTTTTCCTCGCCAAAATTTAGCGTAAGTTTGGGGCCTTATTTAGCCTCCTTCCTGAGAAGCTAGTATGACATGGTTGGTACCAATGGATTCCTTAGGTTCTCTAGTTTCATATGATACCAGTATCTTCACTCTAGCTTTAAAACTGAGCCCACTACGACCTTAAAAATCGCAAGTGGCGTTAATGCTCAAAAGAAATTAGTGGCGTTAAAACTAATTTGCATTAATGTGTTATTATCTCATTTGACAGCCCTAATATTTTCACATGCAAATGAATAAAACATGATCAAATTCAGATGGAAATGAATAAAAGCAAAGCAGGAAATATAGAATCAAAGGAAGAATTTGCTGCCACCCAGTGAGGGGGTCGGACAGCCAACACACTCTGATACTCCATGACATGAAGAAACTGGATTTCTAATATTCTGTGTTTTTTCTTTAGAAAATAGTTTCCTCTGGAGACCAAGACAGCGATGAGGGGCTCGACTTCAACGAGTTCACCAAGTACCTAAAGGAACACGAGAAGAAGTTACGGCTTACCTTCAAGAGCTTGGACAAAAACAATGACGGTATGGTGTAACTATTCAAGTTTATCAATGTTGAAAACTTACCTAAATAGTCAAACTAAATGCTATGAATCCTACTGTGTTTTTATTTTCAACAGGTCGGGTAGACTATATGGAGATAAAGCAGTCACTTGCTGATATGGGAATGGACATCAGCAAAGAGGAGGCAGAGAAGATCCTTCAAAGGTATTTTCTGCTTATTTTGTAGCTGCTATTCATTTAAGAAGGTCACTGCAGTGCTTGGATTTAAACGTCTTATCCTGAGAAAAGGCTCATGAAAATATTCTGTTCCTCTTACTTGTGGATCCAAGCAAAACCCTCACGAAGCTTTATTTAAGAGTGAAAGAGATATGTTAAAGGTGGGGACCTTCAGTGTGAGGGACTGATAACCAGTTGAGTCTGTAACTTGACTGGGGGCTGACGGCACATGATAAAGAGCTGTCAAGATGTCTGACTGTGCTGGAGAACGTATCCAAACATGTAGTAAGATTATTAAAGTGTAACTTCACACTCGGGTCTGATTCCAGATAAATAGGGTGTTGGCCTACAGTACGCCCATACAAACAACTGAAACAGGTGCTGGATCAAAAAAATCAAACTAAGTCAAGAATCAGACAAAAGATCCGAAACACTATATTAAAAGCACTGATAATGCCTGATGAAGATCTCTGTTTAAATGGAGACGTTGCACAATTAAAATAGCTGGGAGCTTATTTAATGCTCCACCCACTGCATGCTTCTGAAAAATACTGTTCAGCCTTGTGAGGTTCAGGGCTGATTTAAATCTGTAGATGGCGTGTTGAGCTATTTTCAACCCATGCAATGCAGATTTTTATAAGTTTTGTCAGAAAATCAATATTAACACCAGCACTGATGTGTTTCATCACAGCACAGTCATATCATTTAGTTTTTTCTTTTAGGTTTGACTAAATATTGCCCATTGGGGCGCTGCTGTAGCTCACCTGGTAGAGCAGGCACCCCATGTACCAAGGTCCTTACCGCAGCGGCCCGGGGTTTGAATCCGACCTTTAAATTTGCTGCATGTCATCCCCTCTCTCTCCCCCTTTCAATACTATCTCTATCACTATCAATAAAGGCATAAAAGCTCAAAAAAATAATCTTAAAAAAAAATAAAAAATAATAATAATAATTGCCCATTAAAAAAAACTGTTTCTGTTAGCTTTGCGACTTTGGTAGAGAATCATGTAAATTAAAAGTATCTTCCAAATGAGAGCAAAAACTGTCATTGGTAATTTTCTGTGACTAATGGGGAGACTCATGTCATTTTGATACTCAAACACTGCTCATTCGGTTATCGTTGCCTTTTAAAAAGTACAATGTTTCGATGCAAACACAGTTTTTGTAGCCTATGTATGATATTCACTTCCCTGTTTTTTGTACTTAAATAACATGTCTGGGCAGATAAACAGCCCACAGCCTTCCTCCATCAGTTTATAAGTACTGAAGTTAGCTGTGTGAAATAACCTATTTTGAATTATGCACATAAAGAAATCTTCGGGAAAATGTAAAAGTTGATTTCATTTTAATTTGCAATTTTACCAGGACAGAGAGGGTCCTACATGACATAATGATAGTAATAATAAAAAAATAATCTGTCTTCGTATGCAGGGCTGTAAGTATCTTTCGTTTAAAAGTTTAAGTTTTTAAGTTTTTTTTTATTTTGTTATAACATATGCTTTGTGTTGGTAATTTGCACATAATGTTCTGGCCTACTTGTGTTAGTTATGTGATAGTTAATATTAGTTAATATCTTTTGTGATCTTCTGTGAAGTTTATGTGTTTGTTATTAGATACATACCTCTACTAGTTAATAATAATCAATTCAGCCACCTCAATTAAAAAACTAGGTTAAAAAGTTATATTCCTACAAACAATATCAAGCCTATCAGTAGTGATAAAATATTAGTGGCCTATCCATAATAATTGCACCCATCCAATCCTAATGCTCATTGACTGAAGTGACTCCTGATTGGCTCGTCGGGTCGTGTCGTCACAGCGTTAATTACCTGCAAAGTTTTTTCTCGCAGTCTGTCGCAGATTACAGTGAGTAGCTACCGGTACATCAAGTGGATGACAGTTCAGAGTTAGTCTCTGTTATTAAAATGTACAAAGTCAGCACAGTTTGGTGCCTGCTTTTCTCTGAAAGTAAGGAAATACACATTTATGTTAATACGCTCTTCGACGTCCTTTGACGAAAATGATACAAATGTTCATAAAAATAGAATAGAAGTTGAATAGAAACCGAATTGTTTAAAGCAGCTCAGTTTTGTGCCTGGACAGTAAATACGGTAATGAGAAAGATAAAAACAACTGCAGTAGAAGTAGAGCGATTCTGTAGTGGTTAGACTGACTTTTATACATGTCTCCAGTGTTATAATAGTACAGTTTGAATTGTTGTAGATTAGAATATGTATGAGATGTAGACTAAAAGCGATTACAGGACAGATATTTGATAGGAGAAGCTATACTTAGTCACTACACATCTTTGGTTCCCTGCTTTTTCTCTGCGTTCATTAATGCTGATTGAGCTACCTGATGCTAAAATAATAATCCACTTGTCTTCATTCCACTTCAACAAAAACTATTACACTGCAACATATTGTGTCTCAACAAGTCAAAGCTCTGGGACTGACAGTGTAGGCCTGTAACCTGTTTAATATGTGTCATCAGTCTTTCTGGACAGAAGCCCAGTCATATTGGAAGCACAAAAACAACAAAACAGACATTAAACGTTATGCTGTAAGCAAAGCGTGAAAATGTTAAGCAGTAGAGAAAAATATGATTTAATGAAGTTTGAAATTAACACGCTACGCTGAATTGGATCCTGTTCAACACTTCGGAATTGTTCGTTGCTCTGTAGGTCGGACCAGGTTCATGCGGTGAGCTCTGCAGTAGGCCTGTGTCCTGTATTTGCATAAACAAAGTTAGCAGCAGATGTACAGGAGCACTTCGCTTGGCACACTTGACATCTAGAAAGAGAAGTAAAGCAGGATGTGCATGACTGTGAATCAGATCTGTCTGAAAACCACAGAGAGTAATCGATGAGTGTGTGCCAGCCAGTCGAAGTGACTTGGAGGAAGGAAATAAAGGAAAGATGAACATTTAGAGCGGACGAGGACAGAGACTGATTATAGAAGAGACCAAAGGAGAGAATTTGTTTCAAGCTGAGAAATATATGCCATTTTTGTTTGCTAATTTATTCTGAAATTGGACTTAATGTAACAGTTTTTTTACTTTTATAATTGGGGGTTTGGATGACCTATATCTTTATAACATGTGACCTATTTCTTGTTTGCATGCTGCCTCACCACTATCTGTTGCCATTAGGCAAATCTCTCTGTCTCTGTCTCTCTGTCTGACTTAATCGGTCTAGAAAGTGAATGGGATTTTGAATAGAGTATCAGCATTGTTCCATAGTAGCCCATTTTCTTTGGCGGAGGGCTCGATCATATGACATGAAGATAAACTGTGACTTTTATCTTGATAAAGTCATACAAATCATCTTTTTAAAATACGAAATAGTGCCTGGCATTTCACTTCCTGTGTTCTTTGTTTATCCTGATTAATAACAGTAGAACCAGTTTAAGATCCTCCTGAGCCGTGGGCTGATTTTTCAGTTAAACTTCAGGTTAGATGTCGCTGTCCATTCTCATTTTGTTCAGGATTCAATGTTTATTGAAAATTGCAAAATTTGTCTTGGTGCCTTACAGTTGAAGCCGCTGACGATGTATCTCTCTCCCCTCAGTTCCTGCTAGCTCTCCTCTAAATATTTATCTAATGAGAGAAGTCAAAAATGCCCAAAGATATTTAGAAAAAAATGCAAAATAAATAAATTGAGGTCATTAAAACATTCACATTTCCTGTTATTGGATCAATTAGATTTAATGTCCAGCCCTAGTTGGTGGTGTTTGCTTGTGTGCTTCCAGTAGATGTCCCCAGTTGTCTTCCTTCAACATTAAAAATACAAAAAGTCTGTTTAATAAAAATCATAAGTCCTTAGTTTCTGTCCACATGAGCCAATAGGTGGGCCCATTTACATGAGTCTTAAATGAACCTTAGGTTCAGATTTTAGATTTAAAAAAAACACGTCAAATGTGAAAAATTGTCCTCTGTCTTTTCTTGTTTGACAGTATCGATGTGGACGGCACCATGACTTTGGACTGGAATGAATGGAGGGAGCATTTCCTGTTTAACCCAGCCACCAACCTGCAGGAGATTATCCGCTACTGGAGGCACTCCACGGTAAGGGGAGGGCATGACTCAGTGACTGTACTGTCTGTGTCCATATGGTAGTGTGTTTCTGTGTGTGTGTGAGGGAGACAACAGACACCAATAATGATGGATTCATTTTAGTTAACACAGTGATAAACTCATAAAACACAGTCCAAAATAAATGCCACTTACAACCAAATATGGAGCCAAAAAAAGTCCAGAGAAAGATCTGTTGTCATGTTGTGGACCAAACTTTAAAGTATTTTAAACTTATTGTTAACGTCTCTTTTGGTTTGAATGGTTGTTGTGTTTCCTGTGTAAGAGACAGTAAGCATGTTGTACAATATTTGCCATCTCGAGTCCCAAATTCCCTCATGCTAAGTGCAATTACAGCCCAGAAAACTAAATTTGTAATGAAAAGCATTTCTTACACAATCTTCATTTTGCTCTGGCGCCAAGGCCAGTCTGAGGCTGCTCTCACATAGATAAATCACTAGTTAGGAACTTCATTTTAATAAAAATGGAAGAGACATGGAGGCCAAACAGTTAACCGCCTTCATGTCCTTTGACTGTCCTTTGACTGTCCCAGACGTCACTTTAAGAACCAATGCACTGAAAGGGAAAGTTGTGAAAGAGAGTTGTCAGCTGATGCTGGATTAGTACGAGGACTTTAGCAACAGATCAGCGGCTCTAGTACGTCAACAGATTAGACTCGTTCATTTCCAGAGGAGAGGTGAGAACAGGAGGGAGAAAGAGGCGTGACTCAACTTTTTCATGATGACGTTTTCTTAGAGAAAGAGGTTGTTACGAAGTGGCAAAAAAAAACAATATTTCAGAAGTCAATTTATTTATCACACTAACTGAGAACCTTGAGATTCCGTTCTGTTAATGTAATCTTAATTGTTGATGAACATCAATATTTCACCCCTAAACCGTTTGCAGCTTGTTAGACAAACAAAGAATATTCACATCTCAAAGTTTTAACTGAAATTTCACGTGTAGATTGTTGGCTTTATAGAAATATACTGTGACTTGCATGTCAGAGACACAGCCAGGTCCAGTCAGTGGCTAATCTCTGACGTTTGCTGCCTCTGTTCACTGGCACAACCTCAGAGTTTAAATAAACCTGTGGCTGCTAAACTGAGGCGGAGAAGATCAGCTAATTTCAGGAGGATTATCTTGTCAGTGGGATTGGGACCGGTCGCTGAGAGAGGACGTGAGTCGAGAACAGGACAGGACAGGATGCTGAGATGAGGCATCAGTGATAACGTCTACGGCAGTGGTAGCTTCCCACTATCTCCAGTATTCACGTCGATGGTTACTCTGGATTTAGCGTTTCTCTCCTCGGGCTGGATTGTATCTGCAGACCCTCGACATCTGACAGGGCACTAAAGGATCCTGATCAGTCTGAGAAACAGAGTTTAGGAGGAAGCTGTGTGACACTGGGACTATATTGTGCTGGATCAGCAGCTGAATCAAAGGCTTGAGATGCCCGTGGCTCTGCTGCACCCTCAGCAGCAGCAGCAGCAACAACAACAGGGAAACTGGTATGTCATCGACTTTGAAGATGACAGGGGGACGTATGAGGTGGAGGTAGACATGGTGGGTTTGAGTATTTAGCTTCACAGTCCAGGATGTCGTCTGGTCACAAATGAAATCGTTTCGTTTTGATACATCAGCGTGGCCGATGTCGTCAGCCGATTTTATCATCTCACACACACTGAAATATTCAGTATGTCCGCATATAAATTAAAAGACATTGCAGTTATTTAGAAGTAGTGTTGCCATTATGTACTTTGTCCGTTAGAGGGCGCTTACAAGTTTGTTTTTCCGCTGTAAAATGTCTCTCTCAGTATATAATATCTTTGTCACAATTGTATATTAACCAAATTTGAGGGTTCCCTGTCTTATATTATCATATATTCGTCCTTAGTTCCTTGGCTTAGTATATTAATTTTTGTATTTTTAAATTAGCTATTCTGATGCACTCCAATACTACAGCTTATAATGTTCAGTTTTGAGACTGTGAGACAAAGGTGTTCATTCAACTTCAAATGGTGGAGCAGTTGCAATGAATTCAACTATATTGTAAGGTGTTCAAGGTCTGCAAATAACGATTATTTTCATTGTCGATTAATCGGTCGATATTCTCGATTGATCGATTAGTTGTTTGGTCTATAAAATGTCAGCAAATAGTGAAAAATGTCGATCGGGGTTTCCCAAAGCCCAAGATGACGTCCTCAAATGTCTTGTTTTGTCCACAACTCAAAGATATTCATTTTACTGTCATAGAGGAGTAAAGAAACCAGAAAATATTCACATATACGAAGCTGGAATCAGAGAATTTTGACTTTTTTTTCTTAAAAAATTACTAAAACCGATTAATTGATTATTAAAATAGTTGACGATTAATTTAATAGTTGACAGCTAATCGATTAATTGTTGCAGCTCTAAGGTGTTCCTTAATATTTTGTCCCTCTATTAAATCACCACATCTCTGACAAAGTCTCAATTAAACAGAACATTCTAAGATTCACAAAGCCAGTATTCCTAGTTTATTGCATTGTACAGATGATCATGTTGTTTTGTCCTGCGTCTTTATGAAGACAGATTTTATTCCATTTCCCGATCTCAGCCCAAGTGAAGAGTGATATTGTCTATGTTGCCTTTAAAATGTAAACTTTGCAGTTTGACAGATGAGACTGAAGAACCAGTAGTCTGTGCACAAGACAATATGTTAAATTAATCACTGATATCGATGCAAGCCTTCATATCACATGATGATTTCTCCACACCTTTTTATTTTACCGAACTGTCTGTTTAAATGAGATTGCTGCAGTGTTGCGAGTGACAATAAAACTACATTTGATTTTATGTTGCTGACACACACGGTTTTATAAATTACCGTGCAGTGATGTGATTGATCTCACCGCATGAACCGGTGATTATGTAAGACTTTGGATGAGGACGCGTCGTTTGTCCGGTTCAGCCAGGCGTTAAGTTCAGGGCGGAGCTGCTTATCGTGTGGTTTTGAAGCTGGGTGATTCACTTAATATGTATCTCAAAAGCAGACATCAATTGTTTTGATACAAAGCTCCAGTGAAATTCACACAGGTCTATTTTGGGCGTCCACTCATGTTTTGGCTGTACAATATCAGTTTGAGAGTCTACGCAGCCCTGAGAAGTTTTTGACGACTTTTAGCTCCTTGTTGATGTTTAGAAACTAAACACAGTTCACACACAGTATTTAAAATGTGTCTCCGACTGTGTATTAATTATATTGTGGTGTTGTGTGTAGGTGCTGGACATCGGTGACAGCCTCTCCATCCCAGATGAGTTCACAGAGGAGGAGAAGACGACCGGTATATGGTGGAAGCAGCTGGCGGCGGGGGCCATGGCCGGCGCCGTGTCTCGTACGGGAACCGCCCCGCTGGACAGGATGAAGGTCTTCATGCAGGTGTGACAAAACTTTTTCTTTTTTTTTAATTGGTTGTCTGTCATGTCTCCTCTGTCAGATGTTCTTAATAAATCACATTTTGAATCATATGTATATTATATTATATATCTTATAATATCTTATTTTATAATATTTTGAGTGTTTTTGTTGGTTTCGTGGTCATGAAATTTACTCCTTTAGGACCAACGTAACATTCAGACTAGAGGTCGACCGATTTATCGGTCGGCCGATTAATCGGGCCGATTTTTTGACATTTTTTCATAATCGGCATCAGCCGATGCCTGAGCATATTAGGCCGATTATCAAGCAGGCACATGTGCGGGCAGCCCAGTGTTGTTGTTGCTGTGGAACACGTGTGACACCGCCCCTTGTGTGTCAATCAAATTGCCATTCTGCCGGGAGAAACCGGTAGGCTTAAATTCTTCTCTTTCAAAGCCCTATATATTTAAATGGTTAGATATGAAATTTTTGTTTTGGAGAGAAAATACTTTGGAACGGTATTAAGCGAGCCTCCAACCAGCTACCTGGTAAATTATTACAGACCGTAGTATTAATAAACTCCGACGTAATCAATTCTGTTTTTGGTAACGGAGAATTTCTCTCCGTCGGTAACGTTAGCTGTTAGCCGTTAGGCGGAGCAGCTCTCACATACACGCTGCTGCAGCGCAGACACACACACACACTACTCTAAGTAACTATGACGGAGAAAACTAAACTTATGAAGCGTGATTACACTTTACTAGAGTTGATGCTGACAATGCTTGTCATAAGTGCAAGTTTGCGTGTGAGGACACGAGCAATTTGTCGAAACATTTAGCAAAAAGTTCACTTCCTCATTAAACGTGTCTATGAGCAGCAGGCTGTGTAATACGAGTGAACAAAGTTATTATTATTTTTTGATCAATTAGATTATGGCCATATAGCTTGTAACAGTGTCTGTCAACAAACATAAATAAAAAAAACATGCTTTAGGACAGTTTTGGAAAGGTGCTTAAAGGTTTTGAGCCCTGTACTATTACTACTATTAACCATCATGCACAAAATAAAATAAAATATGCACTGCAGTGCAGACACAAAGTGCAGATTGGAGAGACAGACCATAAGTGTTGTTCAATAAATGTTTACTTAAAGGGGCTATATGTAAGAATCAGAAATTGCTTGTTTACAGCGACACCTGTGGCCGCAATGTCAACGAAAGTCAGCGTCCTGTTGCTCGCGCTCGCGCTTGTGCTCGCGCTACATTGACATGAATGAGCACCGGTCTAAACAGTGAGGCGACACACGTCAGCTAACACACAATATCACTCTATATTTCACCTGCTTGGCAGTAATGTTAGCTGACCAGACGAAGGTCTCTCCATGGATCAATGCTGATTCTAGTGCTGGCTTTTCCTGTCTCAGCCTGCCGACCGCGAAGGGAACGGGAGGGGGGGGGGGGGGGGGAGAGAGACCGACACCCGGTCGGGACGATAACGTAACTCGCTGCGGAGCCCCGTCACTTCACAAGACACGGGAAACCTCTGTTGGTCTGGAGGAGCTGCAGCATTTATTTCTGCAAAAACGTCCACTGCACATTCACTAGATATTCCCAGAGCTAAACTAACTCTTCTGCAGTGTGCGCGCGTGCACGTGGAGTTGGAGCGAGCCGAGCGGCTGAGAACGAGCGCGGTGTTATGATTTATGCGCGTGATAAGTTACAAATGGTCCCTTTTAAAGCAATGATTTACAATGCAAAGGTTTTTTTTATGCACAGGTGCATTCCACCAAGGACAGCAAAATCAACCTGGTTAGTGGTTTCAAGCAAATGGTAAAAGAAGGAGGCCTGAAGTCTCTGTGGAGAGGAAACGGCATCAACGTACTGAAGATCGCCCCGGAGACCGCCATCAAATTTATGGCCTATGAGAAGGTAAATCCAAACAGTGATGACAGTAAACACATCAGGCTTTGTGCTAGAAACATAGATGCACCGTATCATTCTGCAGCATGTCATTATTTTAATATCATAGATCATAATATTGGTATACATTGGAATCAGTCCTCAATAGTCATTGAGTTGTCATGATGTAACGCTCCTTTATCACTGTGTTTCATTAGTATAAGAAGATGCTGTCCAGTGAACCAGGAAAAGTCAAGACCCACGAGAGGTTCATAGCCGGATCGCTGGCTGGAGCCACAGCACAAACTGTCATCTACCCCATGGAGGTGAGCCGAGGTGTATAAAATGAAGTTGTGATTTATAAAACATATATCTCTTAAAAATGGCTGGTTAACCTATTCAAGATAATATAAGGTGATGCGGAACTGGCGGTAAAAAATGGTCAGGAGCATTAATTTACGCACAAATTTGATTTGATTTATAGATTATTGTGAGTTGGGTCGTGATTGTGGTCATTTAAAAAAAAAAAAAAAAAGTGGGTCCCCAGAAAAAAGTTTGGTACACACTGGGTTAGAGAACATGTATTTTCATAAACCATTGATGATGATAGTTGTCTCTGTTGTTACATGAATTGTCCTCTGAACATAATTTTCTCCCTAAATAAATCCAAATCTTGCCTCTTTTTAGTCTAACCTGAAAATAAAGAGCAAAGTAAAAAGATGCGAGTGACTTTACGGAAGATAATGCAGATCTCCTACTTGATTGTTAAGGTTAAATGATAACATAATGCATCAATAATGATACCAAAATAATTCACAAATTGACACAAAGCTTCCCCCTTATTGTTACGGCTCAGCTGCTGGCTGCTAGAAACTGTCAGTGGAAGTGCTCAGTCAGGGAAAAGAACAGCCTCACTTAAAATCTTTGTCCCTGCAGCTGTTGAAAACCCGTCTGACCCTGAGGAAGACCGGACAGTACACGGGAGTATTTGACTGTGTCAAGCAAATCCTGAAGAAGGAGGGAGTGAAGGCGTTTTACAAGGGCTACGTCCCCAATCTTCTGGGCATCATCCCCTACGCTGGCATAGATCTGGCAGTGTACGAGGTACGTGTTCGAAAAACGTAGATATCATCTGTCATTAAAAACAGTGAAGGGTTTCCACTTGGCATGTTCTATAGATGTCACTTTTTAATTTTGTGAAATATGATACTCCTTTCTCACACACACAAACTCTTCCCTATCATCACCAGAGCTTGAAGAACTTCTGGTTGTCCCGCTACGCCAAAGACTCAGCCAACCCCGGCATTCTGGTGCTGCTCGGCTGTGGTACTCTGTCTAGCACGTGTGGCCAGCTGGCCAGCTACCCCCTGGCTCTGATCCGCACCAGGATGCAGGCACAAGGTACAGAGACCAACCAAAGCTCATCCAAAATTCTGCCAACTTTTAAAAGAGCAATATGTAGTACTGACAACTAGCATTTAGGTAATAGGTAACAGCAGTCCAAATTCAAAACATTAAGAGCCGTGGACCGCCCGCTCTTCCAGTGTGACTGATAGCAGTTAGCGCACGTTTTCGCATTTTGAGGGTTACCTTCTAGACTCGGCCGCGTTGGCGTCGGGCCAGCAGTAGTCAGGATCCCTTCACCGGCCGTGTGTCTCAAATGCTCGCTGCCTTGATAACCCAGCTGCACGCGGACCAAGGAGAGATGGGCCGAGGCTTTTCAGGCCGGGTAGAATCTAACGTAACAGCAGAAGGCTGTGTTTGCGTGCCAATTTGTTTCATATGTGGCAACAGGGTGTTAAAATGTGCAGTGGGCATGATCACACAGATCCAAAACAAAAACAGACGTTCTGCACCGGAATGGAAATTTCAAAGGAGAACATAACTGGCTGTAGCGTTGTTGTCAGAGAAGCCAATATTTCAATTCAGCATGTTTCCTTAATCTCTGATGACATATCATGGTCATTGTATGATTTATTACAGTAAATATATTACATATTGGTCCTTTAATGTAGCGCTGTTGGCATTTACCCAGAGCTCCCATGATCTTATCCAGAGGGATTTACATGAAGTGTAAATCTTTCACAGTTGGTGGATGGTTTTCTTCAAAATTCGAAGTAAATCAGTTGAGCAGTGAATGCTGTATTATTAGTAGAGAAATAGCCACTGAAAGGCACGGCACTACCGTGGCTAAAGTAAAGATCAAGTAAACATTATGTTAAAGCATCTTTATAGCATCTTTCAGTTCATTGTGTTGGTTTTCCGGCAACTTTACCGCTGTCATAGTGTTGTTTTCCACTGCCAAAAAAGCTGTAAAAACCCACTGTACACTACCAGCCCAGCGCAAAACAGTCAAACAAAATTAGCAAGGAGTTGGTGAACATAGTGGAGCATTCAGCAGCTAAAGATCCAGATATTTCCCACAGGAGTGGAGACTAAAAACAGGGCTAGAAGGAGCTCAAAAATTGGACTTACATTCATCAGGTGGACACAAATAATCAAATAATCACACTCCAAATAATTGATAATGTTTCTCTGCATCTGCTGGATGTGTAAAAAGGCAACTGTTAGCTAACAAGTTCACCACGTCAAGGTGATAGTTATGTCAATGTTGTGCTTACAGCTTGTTTCTGCTTCCCCCAAGTGGAGAAAAATGTGTTATTGCAGGTTTAATCCAAAGGCTCATAAAGATTTTCTTGTGATGGTGTTTGGGACAGCAGTCTGGGGGTGTGTTTCATTATGGGTTCAAAGATGGCTCATACAATTTGAGAGAAATGATTGACTGAGTGATTATTAAATGGAGACAAAGATATATGGGAAAATGAATTGGCATTATCTGGATGGTTACTCACAGTCAAATTAATACTTGTATATTATACTAAAGCACTGTCATCATTAACTAACACTACTGGTATGTCTCTCTTTGTCATGAATCCAGTGGTTTTCTCAATGTTTGTTGTTTTTTCTCAGCTTCTGGCGAGGGCTCACAGCAGCTGCCCATGAACCTGATGTTGAAGAAGATTCTGCAAAAGGAGGGCTTCTTTGGACTTTACCGTGGCATCCTGCCCAATTTCATGAAGGTCATACCGGCTGTGAGCATCAGCTACGTGGTGTATGAGCACATGAGGGATAACTTGGGTATTCAAAAGTAGGCAGCGGAGTCACCTGTGACTGTGTGTGTGTGTGTCCGAGAGAGTGGAAGAGGGTGAGCAGCAACGTCCCTTCTAACATATTAGGAAAACTGTCATGTAAAGACCTTGTTTACCTGTAGGTCACCAAGTCTCCAATTGTTTTTAAAGTGTTTGCAGGACTTGGTCTTAACATTTGAGCCATTATAAAAAAAAAAGAAATAGTTAAGGGCTTTTAATGTTTCCCACTGTATGTTGTTTGTCCAGCCTGCGTTTAGGATGCACTCACAGATTTAAATGCACTGTCAGACTCGGAGTCTTTTCAGTTTAATCAACCAAAGAGGTGGATGTTAAGAATCTGAAAACCAAAAAACACTTAAAGGTTAATTTGGATTTCAAGACATTTTTTGTTCCGTTTGTTTATTTGGGTCGAAAAGGTAATGTTTTTGTAACAGTAATTTTAAGTATGGGTCCAGTTATGTCACATGTTCCTCTATTATAAGTTCCAACACTTGAACACTTACTGAAGCAGGGTAACAACTTTATTTTTTGCGCTTTATCTTTATCAAAAGCAGACAGACCAAAAGTTGAAACATCTTTCATTCATATACACGCACCCGTCCAGCTTTATATACAGTTTCCCCAAAATATTGTGTGACTGGGGAGCTGTTTCACCTAGAAATCTGAGGGAACTTTGCAGGACTGTATTGACGTTTTATTTTCTGGTATGTTTGAGGCAGGTATATCCTTTTGGGAATGGATTTGTGCAAGTCTGGTGAGTGGGAGTAATGTGCCTTATGTGTGTTTTTTCTCAGATATCTGTGGACTTCTCCACCCTCCATTGTTTTCTTTTGCCTTTCTATCCAATATTTGGTTCATTAGATGCTGGAGTTTACATTAATAAAAACATTTGAATACAAAAGTGAAACATTTTGAGTGCCTTTATTTTCAGCTCACTGTGGTTGAAATGCATTTGAATTTGAATGAATACATTTGATGTTTGGCACAACATGTAATGAATCAGTTGTGATCTCAAAACCTGTTAAATCTGTAAATTTGTGCTGTAAAGCCAGATGTATTCTAAACGGAGTATAAGCTTTCACTTTAGCCTTGTGTGTTGTGCCATGTGATGGTGTGCATTTGACCCCTGAGGCTTTAAGTGCAGATTACTCCACTTTAGATCTTATGTAATACCCTTTTTCCCAGCGAGGTCAATACTCCTGACTTTAGCTGTCTGATCCCGGCCATGTAAAAGGACACAGTTAACAGTGGCTCTGCTAATTTGTAGCGTTGCACTAAAGAAGGGACTGAAAGAAAAATGCTTTCCACCTTCACCGGTTCCTGCACAAAACATACTTTTTGATAATGATTTTGATTTCTGAATAATCACTAAACATTTCTTAGTTGCAGCTTCTCAAATGTTTTTCTTTTTACTCTTTCGAGTCACAAATTGAAGAACTCTGGGTTTCTTGAGTGTTGGTCAGACAAAATGGACAATTTTAAGGCATCATTTTTAGAGCTGCAATAATTAGTTGATTAATCAATTGGTTGTCAACTATTGAATTAATACGCCAACTATTTTGATAATCGATAAATCAGTTTTTTTTTAAGAAAAAAAAAAGTCAAAATTCTCTGATTTCAACTACTTCAATGTGAATATTTTCTGGTTTCTTTACTCCTCTATGACAGTAAACTGAATATCTTTGAGTTGTGGACAAAACAAGACATTTGAGGACGCCATCTTGGGCTTTGGGAAACACTGATCGACATTTTTCACCCTTTTCTGACATTTTATAGACCAAACAACTAATCGATTAATCGAGAAAATAATCAACAGATTAACTGACCGTGAAAAGAATCGTTAGTTGCAGCCCTAGTTTATTTTATTCCATTCTGCTTTTACAAAGACCAATTTTTGCATGATCCAGAAAATACACAACTTCTAAAAAAAAACCACACATATGACCGGGTCACACCTGTGATTAAGACAGAGGAGGGCAGAAATAAGATCACCAAAACATAAACATGGTGGCTTTATAGTTTTATATTGTATTTAATCTGAGAATAGCTTCTTTTCAGGGTATATTCCATTAATTATGAGTGTACCAAGAAGAGAAAAGAACGCCACGATGGTCAGGATGGAGCGCAGGGCTTTGAACCAGCTGGGGTAAGTGGGCAGCAGAGCCAGATCGTAATGCAGCGAGATTCCTAGTCCCATGATCACCATGGTGACTGCAGGAGCAATGCTGTCGCTCATCAGCATGGACACCCAGGCTAACAGGGAGGGAACCACACTGTTGGCCAGGTTTATCCAGTCAGGTTTGGCTGGACTGCTCTCGGGTAGAGCGAATCCCCAGCGAGCTCCACCCAGGAAGGAAACGATGGAGGCGCCGTAAGCTAACTGAGCGTAGGCCAACTCTGGAAAGTAGCTCTGAGTCACAGCCATGAGCAGAGTGGGGGTGACGAAGGGGATCAGTCCTGCAAACCCCAGGTACAGGGCAGGTTTGGGACCTTTCCACAAGTCCTTCATGTCATAGCGCAACAGATCCAGCTCTCTGGGAGCTTCAATCTGTGGTCGCTTCTTCAGCCGCACAGCAGAGGAGTGGAAATGCTGATTCCTCATTAAAAATAGAGCTGCATTAGTCCGGGTCCTCCTGAAACCGAGGACAGCAGGAGGTTTTACTCGTCCGTTGTCCCTTTCTGAAAACGGCAGCCTCGCTGTAGAGGCCCAGCAGGTCTGCAGGGAGCTGGATCCTCCATCAGGAGCTCTGGTCGGGGCTGATGTCCAGCATCTTTGTGGAGGACCTGCCCAATGCCACACCTAAAGACAAGACATTCAAATTAAAGTTTAACATACATTTCAGTTTTAAAATTATGAATTATTGGAAACATGAGCAAAAGAGCTTTTGGAGCAAGGAAATCACAATCCGTTACCTTCTGGGCTGCAAAGGTGTTTCTTTTAAATATAACAGAGAGCATCTGATGAAAAAAAGTAAACAAAGATCAGGTTAGATCGAGAAATACACATAAACACACAAAAAAGGCTGATTCACATAAAAAAAAAGAAATTACGAATAAAAAAGAATAAAATGTCAAATGGATTAGGGCTGCAATTAATGAATATTTTAATTACTGATAAATCCTCTGATTATTTTCTCATCATTTGGTCCATAAATTGTCAGAAAATACAAAAAAAAAAATGTCAATCACAATTTCCCAAAGTTGAAATGTTGAAGTTGGTTATTTTGTCCGACCCAAACATTTAAACAATTAAAATACAAAGCAAATCAGAAATTATTTACATTTGAGAAGCTGGAACCAGTGAATTAATCTAAAAAAAATTGCTGCGGATTCAGCAGATTTTCTATCTATTGATTAATCAATTAATTGGCTAATCATTTCAGCTCTGAAATCAATAAAATGTGAATGTAATAACACTTTAAAATCTTTTTTTTTTCCTGCCAGATTTAACTCATGAAGATGCACAAAGAATGAGCAGGACTCTGAGCATCTAAAGAGAAGGTGAGCTTTATTGAACCCAACAGAGAAAACTTGTTGAGGTCTGAAGTTAGACCCTGACCCTGAACCCAGTGAAACCAGCCTGTCTTCACTGGGTTCACCTTCACCGGTTCAGTTTCCTCTCTCATCTGGACCGACATGTTAAAGTGTCTGCGGCAGCGAACTACAACTGTACAGCTCAGACAGACTGATGTGACAAATACGAGAGAGAACCGACTCAAAGACACCGTTACTGAGTTACCGGCTGACGTTACACAGCTGAAGCCCGAATTAGCACTTAGCTAACGTTAGCTCACAATATGAAAACTACACTCCCGAAGAACGGACACAATAATTACCTCTGTTTCAGTTCGAAAACATCATTCTTCAAATGTTATTTATTCCCAGGGTCACCCAGTATGTAGTGCCGAAACCATGCACTGGTACGCGGTCTATTTCTTCCGTGTTCGCCCAGAAGCGTCCTGAAACTATAGTTCCACTAGAGAAGGAGCAACCCGAGCTGACAGGCAGATACTGTTTGAAATCTCCCCCTGATCCGCCTTGAATCCTAATAACAAACCCCCACCGAGTCCGACCATCAGATACCATTATTATATGACTTATTAGTATAATATTTGTTTATTATTATATTATTATCTGTTGTAAAATTGGTAGATCAGACGTAAGTGTGGTCAGGGTGTGTTTTGGTCGACACTCGTCGGAGTTTAATTTATGTGAGCCCTCCTGAACGCCTCCGCTAGTCACTTTCTCCTTAACTATTCCTCAACTAGCTAGTATAACGTTAATATAAAACTGGAGACTTGGATTTTTGGTCTTGTTATTAGTCCAACCAGTCACACAGCAGCTCTTTGTATGTCAGACAGGTGAACAGTAACATTAGACCCCCTGATGACGGCTCTCTATTAAATAGTGTGCTGCTGGTTGCTAGGTAACGTTAGCGGTTGGGAATGTGACGTCAGCGGCAGCAAGACGGCCATGTTGGAGGATAAAGGGTAAGAGGTCATCTACTGGCTGTTTACTGCAAAAGAGAACACAAAACACTGCACAGTGAATAAGTTTCAAAAGCCGAATTGTAGTATATATATAGTATACATTCAGACACAAAGGTAGGCTAACGTTATGGGTTTAATTTTGCAAGATACCGGTAGATTAATAATGCAGTATTAGCCAACGTTTTGTTAGCATTCAGTTAGCTTAACATTTGCTAGCTTATCTTTATTTATTTTATTTATTTATTTATTAGTTTATTTGACAGGGACAATACATAGGCATTGTTACACTTAAGTAAAGTGCAACCGATGCAACGTATATAGGACTTCTAGCCATAGCTAATTTGCAGACCTTGTCCCTGGTTAGGCTTTTAAGAAAAGAAGATAAATTAAAAAGAAAATACAGAATAGCACATCATACATAAAATCACATAATACAACATCGTACATTACAATCAATTTACATATGTATGTTCCCAATAAATAATCAGTGATTGCAGGTTTGGTTTAGTTTCAGCCAGTGTTTTACCTTTTCATTGAACGTTTTCAGGTCAGGTTGTGTTTTTGTCCGGATGATTGTGTAGTTGGCATTTGGCTTGTAGATCTTAATGTCATATACTTACCTATTTTTAAACTGGACATCGGCCTCCAGAGATTTACATAATTTGAACTGCTGACAGGTGTTCAGTAACGCCAAAACACATCAATGACTGTAATAGGTGGCAAACTGTCAAGGTCCTCCAAACTCGTAAAGATCGATATCATAAACTAACTTCGATTTTGTAATATATGGCCCCTTTGCTTCTGTCAGCTTCTTTCTATATGGGTATTTGTCTTTCACACTTACTTTATACATGTCAGATGATCAACGATACCGAGATGGAGACCGGTGACAGATAATGATAGTCCACCGTAGCTCCGTACACGACCCTCCATAGTGAATAAACTTGGCTGCAGCGTAGTTTCGCCAGAAGGTGGCGCTATAGGCTTGCATACCTGTAAAGATTTTGTTTAAATTGGGCAAGTTTTAGTATTGGCCATGTTTCATGTTGCCCGGAGACGAAGACAAGCATTCACACGTTGGGAATATCCCATAGGAATATCCAAGAAGACGCCGGAAACAGCCGATCAGTCATGTGACTCAGATGTTTACCAGGGTGAATTAGCTTAATGTGGGACATTTTTTTGCAATTCAGATTTCTGGAATATGTTGTGATATGAAGCCAATACGTTAAATCCAAACCCAGTGCCACTCTGAAATCCCCAGGATGTGTCCTAATCAAACCAAAAAAAGAAAATCCAGATACCACACTCATAAAACAAATGGTAGACATATGAGTACATTAATGCCAAGTGTGTGGGACAGTCATGTCCGAAATGTGGGACACTGAAAAAGTCTGTTAAAGGGCCTAAAAATCACCCTAATTAATGTAGGAAACACTCAGGTTTAATGTGCAATCCCATGTTCAATAATTTTACCACTTACAATGTTATTGCTGTTACAAAACCTAGGCTTATGTGTGGATGTTACATGGAGAATCGAACATCAAACAAACAATAAGACTATAATTAATAATAAAGAATAAAGACTATAATAGTTTTGAAGCATTTAGGCATATTAGAAATACATTAAATACCAATAGTTTTATTGACTTTTATTTGTTTGAGGAAGACCTACACCCACTGGAGCTTAGGTGTCCCACATTAGGCAGTGTCCAACTTTTTGGCAACTGACCCTACGTCAAAATATATTCGGCAAAGGAGTTTCCATATCCCAATTAGCACATTGACTCGTTTCAAGGCAAAGACCACCTCCAGTGAGCGTAAAATCTTTTTTTTCGCAGCACATACATAAAGTTTTTACATTATAACAATTTTACATTTACATACAAAAAAATAAGTAACTTTTTAAAACTTAAAAAGAAAAGAAGCTGCTATCTGTCTTTCCATCCCAATCTGGTTAGATCCTTAGATTGGATGAGTTTTGGATGGACAGTATTGTAGTTCAGAAGGAGTGTAGAACAATTGTGTTGTCCCAGATGTTGATCAGGTTGCCCAGCTCTTTGGTCACATCTGTCTGAGCTCCTGAGACCAGCACTGGACCATCTGGCAGCGGGCGCTGGACTAGTTCCACTGTATTCTTGTAGTTCTGCAGCATTGAGACATCATCCGCTCTCAGCTCCTCCTCTATGGCTCTGATCCTGCTTGAAAGGGCCTCTGTCGCTTTGCTCAGACCCACACTCTTCTTCTTAATCGTCCGACTCTTCTGCTCCTCTTCTTCCATCGGTGCAGCAATCCTGGCCTCTCCTTGCTCTTGTAAAAACTGGGGAAGCCTCATTAACTCCTTTTGCATTTGCATCTCTGTGTGTGGAGCCTGGACTGTACTCTGTTCTGCTGTTTGATTGCAGGGCTCTTTAACTTGATTAGAAAGCTTAACTTTCCACTTCATGATCTTCAGGGATTTCTGGAGCTCCTCCCGGTGATCCTGCGCAGCTTCATCGATGTGTCTGAATCTGTGGTCTGTATGTCTTTTTGAATCACGACAGACGAGGCACACCGGCTGCTGATGGTCCAGACAGAAGAGCTTGAATTTCTCTGAGTGCAGGCTGCAGAGATTCTCCCACCCTGCTGCAACACTGTGAACCGTCTCCAGTACGATGGACTCACACAGGTTCTTTAATGCCAGGTTAAGAGGTGGTCTGCAGCATGAATCAATACTCCTACAAACTGGACACTCCTGTGGTTTCTTTCTCCACCATTCCTGCAGACATGCTTTACACAAGCTGTGGCTACATGACAAGATTACAGGGTGTTTAAAGATGTCACGGCAAACTGGACAGGTGAGTTCCACCACTGAGAGGGACGACGTGGACAACATTTGCTCTCCGAGTTAAGCTCAAAACGCCCCAGGCACACAGTTGAAGAGACAGCCGGTTGGTCCCTCCTGTGGGAAGTTCTTAGAAAGATTTAATTCGATCTTAGTTCCAATGTAATGTTCCAGTGAAAGAAAACCACTATCTCCTGTTTGTTGTCCTCCAGTTGAAATTGTAGGATTTGTCTGGTGTCTCCCCTCTCTGTCTCTTCTCAGCAAGGAAAGACTGACAAGCAGTTTTTTTTCCGCTTGTCCTGTTTTAACAGGAGCACAGCTGCAGTTTTGTCATTCTGGGGGCGTGTGTTCTGTTCACAGCTATGTGCTGTCTGTCACACACTGACAAACACAAGTAGCACAGCTCTGTTTAGAAAGTGATGGATGGTGAAGTTCTGCACGCACACATCATTTATGTGGATGGTGCAAGACAGTGAAAAACATCTCTTTCATCGTTCTTGAATTATTTTAATTCAAGCTGTTTCAGGAAGTAAATATCAACATCAGGAAGGAAAAGTGTCATCTGTTCTAAGATTTTCTTTCAGCCATCTCAGCTTTAGCAACTCTGATGAGTCAGACATTAAGTTAGTTGTCCAGAAAAATAAAATACTAGCTGTACCAGTGCTGGAAAGTAAATTTACTACTGTACTGTACAAGTACTTTGTGTATATCTATTTTATGCTAATTTATTCTTCTACTCCATTACAGTTCAGAGGGAAATATTTACTTCACTACATTTAATTGACACTTATAGTTACTGCTTAATTTGCAGATTACAATTACATAAAAAGCATTTGATGTTATATTATTATGTACATTATTGAGGTATTATTATTGGTGCATTAGTATGTAAGCAGCATTTTATCAGCTTTAAGTGGAGCTAAGTAATTACTTTATAGTGTTTGCTAGATTAATCTGTAACAATGCATTATATTCCATAAACTGATCACATGTTTTGTGTGTGAAATATTGATCTGAAAAGTAACTAAAAGCTACAGTTGCCAAATGAATGTAGCCCAGTGGAGTAAAAATGATATTATCCTCTGAAATTGTCTCTAATTATGAGTCTTTTCCAGACATAAAATGCTTAAAAAGAACTAGAAACCAGCAACAGAACAGACAGCAGAGACTTCTGACTGTGGGGCTGTGGACTATAACTGGAGGCAACTACAATTAAACTGTGCTCCTTTTTAGGAATAGTAGATGTAAATGTATAAAAAATAATAATTTTAGGTTTTGCTATTATTTTTTGGTGGCTCTAAATAATGTATGTCAGCCACACACAGAACAGAGCTTCACTGTTTTACTGTGTTATGCGTTTGAGCCTGAAGGCAAAGCCCTTGATTAACCAGTCAACCTACGTTCCAGCCCTCATTTATGGTAAATCTGCAGCAACGAAGAGCAAAATGAGATCTTGTGTTCAAGCAGTTAAATAACAGCTCTTCACGGTGTGTCTGGGCTCCCCCTCAGGGCCAGGGTGAGGAGCTCAGAGGAGAACCACTGCTCCTCCCCTCCCCGTGGAGGAATTCTGGACATGTAAATCTGAAAGCAGCCTCAGGTGGTGACCTAGATTACGTAGTATGTAACCTTAGTTATTTTTTAAAGTAATATAGTTTTACTACTTTATACCACCACACTTATAGGGCCTCTGATATACTGTATGTATATTAGACCAGAGTCCCCTTTTCTTCTGATATATTTTCCTGTGGGAGAGTGGTTGTCTTTATTTTTTTCTTTTAATAATAAAGTCCAACAAAAAGGAGGCAAAATGACAACTGAAGTCGGCCCGTCCCGTCTTTAGCAAAACACTTTCTCAGGGAGGAGGTCTGCAGTTTTTAGATTCAAATATCTGGGAACAGGCTGGAAAAACGTGGCCGGGGAGAAAGACATATGCTGCCACTGCGACACTGACACAGATAAGAAGCAGAAAATGGATGTATGGACTGTTGTCACTTTTAATTTTGACACAATACAAATAAACAATGTTGCTTGCAATAACTAACTGAGTGTAGTGTGTAGTCCTCTCCTTCATCTCATCAGACAACAAAAAAATGAAGACATGGTTACAATAAATATAGGCTATACTGTATATTTCACCATGGTTTCACTGTTGAATTCTACAGAATATTCCACACATACTAGCCTCATATTTCTATCACATTACTGTCACTTTTCTCTTTGAATAAGCAATTAAGCATCAATAATTCTGTGTGTTTGCTGGCAGGTGGTGTGCTGGGAGTGCTGCAGCACCATTGATGGGCTGCCCCAATACTTAACCTATTGAACATCATCATACAAGTAACATGATGTCTGTCATCACCTGAGGCCAGGTCTGGATAACTATGTGAGCTCCACCTGTAGGTAAGAAAGTTTCAAATTTCACTCTGTTATACAATATGTCAAAGGATGAGGATGTCAAATTGGTTCCAGGTTAGGCCCAGTCTTTTGATCTTCACAATTAACAGCCATAATTTATTTATTCTGCTGTATCATAACCTGACAATGCTGTAATAGCTACTGGCAGAGGGTAGTACAAATATATGAATCTTTATTAAACACTTACGCAGCATGGAATCAGTTCAGAAAGATATAGTTTAAAGGTGCTACTGAAAACATTGCTTACATTTAGCCACTAGATGTCGCTCTCTCCCTCCCCCGTTCCATTGCATTCACTTCACAACAAGTGGTTGCCAGTTTGTTGCACAACCTGCGTATTTTTTTTTTTTTTAAAGATTATTTATTTGGAGCTTTTTTATGCCTTTATTTATAGGACAGTGGATAGTGTAGAAATGGGGAGAGAGAGGGGGCGACATGCGGAAATGGCCACAGGTCGGATTCGAACCCGGGCCTACCGCGGGACTCAGCCTTATGGGCGCCCACACACCAGCAGAGCTAGCGGGGCGCCCGACAACCTGCGTATTTTATGGTTGAGTGGAGTGAGATTCAGACAGACAGTCATGTCAAGTGATGAATCTTTTGCGGTAGAGTAATTAAGTTTTGCAGCATGTAGTGTGTGTATGCATTGTTTGAGGGGACTATAACGTTAGGTAACTGGACGCAACCGTCACTAATGCTAAGATGCTAACATAGCTCCTCAGGGATTGAAGCTGTTAGTTTTTCTCATTTTGACAATCTAACCGGTGACAACACATTAGTTGAGATTGTGAGGACTATAGCTGTTGGTAGTTGTTGTTGGTTTTGTTTGAATATGCCAAATTTAAATTTTAATAGGTTATTGTTGTTCGGACGATTAAGCTAAGACAGCTAATATGTGCTAAGGTCAGTTGTCACTTGTTGCCACATTAAATATTCACTTATCCCGCAGCCTGATGGAGACGCCAGTGTCAAACTCAGCCATTTATCTGTTTTTTCCACACTAACTGGCAACTTCACCAGTGACGACACAGAGATACCACGTAATACCAACGTAGTTATACTGTTGGCTCACAAGCCTCGTTAGAAGTGGGAACCAAACGTCAGATATCTTCCACAGAGATAAACAAAACATTAATTTTGGACCCGTCAACATTTTTTAAATGATTAATTGCCAGTCATAACAATTTTTTTAGGAAAAGACATATTTTATTTGCCACCTTTCTAAAAGCAAAAAGCAGATGTTTTTTTTTATTATTCATCTACATAAAAATGTTATCAATAAGACCTTTACTAACATCAGACAAGTTAGTGCCTCATGAGAAGGCCTACATATGTAAGTCTGTCCAAAAGAGAAGTGAAAAAAGCCCAATGACAGTTACATCCATTCCTACAGTGAGTAATAAGTGTAAAATATCTTCCGGTGGCACACCTAGATGCAAATAAACACCTCCATAACACGTTTGTTATGATCATTGATAACAACAATTGCACTGACGTGTTTTGCAACTGCATTTTGGAATAGAGTAATTCAGTTTCAGTACTTTTGATTCTAATATCAACATTTGTCAGTGAGACGTAGTAGATGCTGTAGATACAGTACATGTAGATTAGTCTCTATGACCTTTTAACCCCCATCAGACTCTTACGACACCAAAATGCCCAATAGGGGGCAGTCATGCGACAGAAATATCTTATCTGAAGAGGGAAACTCTAAAAACTTATTTAACATGTTGCTCCCTTTGTTTAAGGTTGACTAGATAAGAAAAATCATATCCTGTCTCATGGTGCCATCTGCTTTTCTTACATATATCAAAAATAATCTTTATTTACTGATTTGGCTGAATGGGCAATAACTGATAGAATAATATATAGCAGGAGGAAAATCATTAAGTGTTGGAAATTAGTTGGAGCAAAAAATTCACACTCAGATTTAATAACAAGAAGATGGAGTCATTAATGTTTGCTAGAGAGTAAATGGGAAACCCTTTAAATTAGAGCTCTGTCATTTCACCAGTGTTGTTAGATAGCACACACAATGTAATCAATGAACTCTTATAGCTATGGCATAAATCTAGAAACTACTGTCATCCTCTGAATAAAGAAGAATAAATACAGGAAGCAGCCGCCTGCAGACTCTCACAGCTGTAGGAAGTTCTCAGACGGCTCCATCACCCTGAAAGACACACGTCATCAACACTTTCATTACTCGAAGAATGTAATGCTTCTCTGTTAACACCAATCCTCAAGCTGTAACCAGCTAATGAGTTATTGGCAGATAACTTCCATTCACCAACCGAGTATCAAATCTGGAATTAACTTGGCAATATACAGTATATTAATTCGATTTTAATTATGAGAAAGTATCTGGGTAAGTGTTTTACCAGGTAAGCATTCTGGCAAAGAAGCCAGCGAAAAAGAGTTTTACAACAATAAAACATCTATTATGCCACCCATGTTTCTTTTATGTGTGGGATTTTAGTGCTTCTCCGTGACTGATTGGACTGCTGCTACAGTTTTACAGATAGATATAGATAGATAGATAAATAAAAAAATAAATAAATGTGCGTAGATTTCCCTTCAAATATTTCCAATTCTTCTCACAAATAGACTCAACTGAACTCATCTCATCTCTAGATAGATAGATAGATACTGACCCCTCCACAGCAGTCCCCACACAGACATCCCAGCAGGCCGTTCACCACCTGCACAGCACACAGGGCCATCTGGATTAAACCCATGACCAGCAGCACAGAGAACAGGGAGAGATGCCAGGAGACCACGCCGGGCGGCTCTAAACACGACGTCGTCCAGGCACTTTTGTTGGACAGGTAGTCACTAGAGAGGGAGGGAGAAGAAGAGACAGCAGGTTTTTAACTGTGGACACTTTATACCAGTGAAGAGCAGGTTAATTAGTGAGTGAGCTCAGTGGTTTACAGCCATTTTAATAGTCTGGTGTTACAAGATGTTATAAGATGTTGAACTGCAGCAGAGGGAGCACCAATAAAAATAGGTTTTATTCCTCAAGTGAGCTACTTAGAACGGAGTAAATCGGTTTACGTAAATTACAAATAAAATCAATCTCTCAGATTATGCCTCCCCCTGAAGACAACAGAAGTGAATAAAGTTTGTGAATGAAGTTTGTTTTGCCAAAAAAACTCCAGTTCTTAGTGTGAAAGTTTATTCGAAATCTTGGAAATAGTAGTTTGGAAAATAATCTTGACACAAATTCTATTTACAAGTTTTTAAGAGCTTTCACTTCCAGACCAAAACTGGAAATCTGTACATCTTTGGATGGTAAAATGCTATTCCCCTTCTCCTTCTTTTTTTCTTTTATATCCACAACCAATCTTTTAAAAGAATCGTTTGACACTTTAGGAAATATGCTTGTTCACTTTTTTGCCGAGAGTAAGATGAAAAGATCAATACCACTCATGTTTGTGTGTTAATTATGGAGCTAGAGCTGGATTAGTTTAGTTTAGCATAAAGACTGGAAGCAGGGGGGAACAGCTTGTGTGGCTCTGTCCAAGTACCTTTAAAGCTCACAGATTAATATGTATTATCTGGCTTGTTTAATCAGTACAAAAACAGAAATGTAAAAATGAAAAATTATTATTATTATGTACCTGGTTGTTTCTTGGCCGGGTGCAGTGAGTTCCTGGATGCTTGTGAGTTTGCCATATTGGCATATTTCTGAAGGCTGGCTGTACCCACCTGGATGCTAAACTAAGCTAAATTATTCCCACCTCTAGCTCCATAATTAATGCACACACCTGAGAATGGTGTCGGTCTTCTCATCTAACTATCAGCAAATAAGCGAATAAGCTGATTTCTCAGAAATGTCAAACTATTCTTTAATAACAAAAACTAGTCCTAATTATGAAAAGTAAAATCAAAATTTGACATAAGCTGAAATAAACCACATGCCCATCTTTACATTGGTGGTTATGCAGGTAATATAGAAAAAGAGGTACTGTACGTGTTTTGGTCAATGCGGGCTGTGTGTCTCACCCATTGGAGAAGGGAGTGTCCCACTGGTCTTCTGTGCCGGTAATGTTAACCACACACTGAGGTCCATGGTTTATGGCCACAGCAGAAACTATAACAGAGTAACCAGCCCCCACAACACCCACAGCTGCAAACAGGATGGAGCTCAGCATCTACAAAGAGAGAGAAGGAGTTACTCATATTGGGAATCAATACCTTTAACAATCTCACTTTTAACTTCTGTTACTACATGAAGTTATTGTGTCAGTGTGCAGAGAAACAGGCTGGGGGTAACGAACAGAGCACGGCCAACACAAAGCTACTGAGGTGTGTGTGTGTGTGTGTGTGTGTGTGTGTGTGTGTGTGTGTGTTAATCTGACAGACTTTGTTTGCTGATTCTTTCCTGGACCTCACACACCTACACATTCCTGATCGATCAGTGTGTGTGTGTGTGTGTGTGTGTGTGTGTGTCTGTAACGGAACAATACCAGCTCTGTGTGATAAAGTCACATTAAGCTGAAACTCCCATCAGAAGAATTTCTTGTTACCGTACAGTGATCTCATCAATTTGTGTGTGAATGTGTGTGTTTTTGTCATTTATTGCTGTGTAAATCATGGAAGGTGTGTACATAGTGTCATTGTGTTTGTTTTACAAGTGATGAGACTGAGAAGTTAACAGGTGATGTATAGATCCACTGGTAGAAGTGGTTAAAATAACTAACACCCTGCAAGCCTTAATGTTCGATTCTTTCTCTTTTATTCATATATTCATTATTTTCCTAGACCATTCATGAGGCTCATCATTTTTTTAACCTATATTTTACTAAAAAGGAATATAATAGAATATAGAAGTTGTGTTTGTGGTGAAAAGGGTCTTCTTTCTGCAGAAGTAACTAATTGAGGTCCTCTTGTGGCAAGCACAGCTCAGTATATAATTTATGTAATATAAAGACATAAATATGGAGCAAAAGCTACTGATCGTTCACAAAAATCCCTCACAGTAATTTCAAAAAGCTAAATAAACCGTAACAACAGAATGTTTTTGTGCTGTATTTCATAATCCAATCCCCAACCAGATTTGATTTATTTTTAGATTACATTTTCACTAGATAATTTTTTTTAAATTCAAATTCAAAACCAATTAATTGCAAAGACTTAAACTAACGACTTATTGCCTTTCACATTATGTTCTAGGTTGCAAATATCTAACACCACTCTGACACAACTCATTACATAGCGTCGCTTTGTCACGCTACTTGGCGTCACTTTAGGTTTAGGCATCAAAACCACTATAGTTAGGTTTAGGAAAGAACTACATGGTTGGGCTTAAAGCTACTACGCTTGTAAAGTGAAAATGACACTGAATGTTGTGAACAGCTGATGGTAACGTGACGCACGGGACTCGAACAGCGGTCCCCTGTATGAAAGCCTTGTGTTTGTTGGACCCATCCACCTAATTTTTGTTCCCCAACCAAAGTAAAACAATTGAATAATCATTTCATTATGGTGAGACCTTAAACAGTGAAATATCTCCTCACCGCAAATCTCCGCCCGCAGCTTTCGTTGCCACAGCAACCGCAGCAGTCATTGTTCTTCAGACCCAGGAAGACCAGAGCCGGGAAGATCATCTGTCGCCCAGACACACCCCAAGTACACACACACACACACGCGCGCGCGCACACACACACACACACACACACACACACACACACACACACACACACACACACACACACACACACACACACACACACACACACACACACACAGATATAAAACAGTCAAGCAGATGATTAATCATTTGTTCCTCTACTGTATGCAGGAGGAAATTGAACTGGCTAATGACCCACCATAATCATTAAGATATGAACTATTATATAACTAGTTCCTAAACTTACCATTTATTAGCTCTGTGCCAATTTTCAACAGGATTGATGTCATCAGAACAATGTGAAAAATGCTAAAATCACAAATATAATTTTACACGTAGTGGCTTTAAACTGAAAAAACGACTAAAAACCATCACTATGATAATATTCTGTTGCATTTCTAATATTTTTAATTTAAACTAGCTGTACAGCACAAGACCTAATGAGATCATTACATTTTTCAGGTAATGCACAACTGTATGTGCATATTAATGAGCTGAAGTTGATTAATGGATCTGTTAATACATTATTTTTTTAAGGCAAAAATGCTAAATATTCTTCCATTCCACCTTCTTAAATATGAGGATTTGCTTTTTTTCTTTATTACAGCAAACTGAATATCTTTAGGTTCTGGACTGCTGATCTGAAGACATCACCTTTGAATCTGGAATATAATAAAGGGCATTATCTTGGCTATTTTCTGACATTTTAAATAAACAATTAATTGATTGAAATAATTGGCAGTTTAATCTATAATGAAAATATATGTTGAACTTCTGTTGTGTTATTTATAATATACTGAGTCTACACGAACACACGGATACCATCGTGATGAGAAAATGCCCTATGTATCACGTGCTACATAAGTAACATATTAAATTTGAAAAACTATACAAAAAACATCAGAAGACACCAGAAAAGTTGTCTTCAGTGATGATAAAAGCAGCTGATACCAAACAGTGTGCATCCTCTACTATATCCTGGATTTTTACCAGCTATTACAGTCAGTGTTTTTGTAATTTTAACATATACTCACCAGCACTCCAGATCCCAGAATGCCTCCAAAGTACCAGACTTGCTCAGTGATGTGTTCGCTCTCCACAGATTTCCCACCGGGGAAGAAGAGCAGGATGTTACACAGCACACACACAACCGCCAGAGGCAACAGACTGATCCCCAGACACTTGGCAAAGCCGCCTGAACACATTTTGACACTGATGCTTCAACCTCCTCGACAATTAACGACTCCTAAAAGTATCACAAAACTCCACTTAGGTTGATCTTTCAATTGAATGATCTCAAACTGACAAAGCAAGGACGTCTTGGTTCTAAAATTGAAGTTTCAGTCTTTGTCCACTCCAAGTCAGTCAGGAGAATAATAGCACTCCACCTATTGGCTTTCTAGGCTGAGAATTAGGCCTATATTTATCTCCAACTGCAGCTTTCCAACACCTCCTAACAATTTCTCCTTACACCTCTAAAGCTTGGCCGTTTCTTCAAAAAGCTCTCAGAGAGCTCACATGTCCCGTTTCTTGTTTGGTTGATGCTATATTTGAGCCTTTATAGCCCTCATCCCTCTCAGTGCTTCACCTTTATAGCAGACTTTTAGACTTTAGACTTTAGACTTTATTGTCCCACAGGGGGAAATTCTTTTCCACAGCACTGTATCTGTCTGTATCAGCTGTATCAGCCAGCTGTGATATGCCAGGGTCACACACACACATGTACAAACACACATGCACACGCTTGTGACTGCATGCAAACACACACACATCAATGTGGGGTTACATACCCGTGTGTGCACACAGACTCAGCGGTGAAGACACAGTGGTTAATGTTCTACCATGTGTTTTGTGTACATGGAGACAGAAGAGGAAGAGACAGACAGTTGGTCGATACAGCAGAGCCCCCGTGGCTGATCTGCACCTACCACCGGTTTAGTGAGTAACAAGACAGACTCCTTCATTAGTTAGGACTGTCTAATCCGTATAGTTCAACCCTGGATAATAAATAATGTTTCATTGCGTGTTACAGGCTGACAGATCTGAGAAATCTGAGTGAAACATAATATCATTTATCACAATAAAACCCAAACAAAGGCCCATAAGAAAGACAAATTGAAAATCACTATTGTGCATCCTGTAAACTTGAGTTAACATTGATGATTAAAAATGAAGAAATTAAGGCTGTCAATCGATTAAAATATTGAATCGCGATTAATCGCAAATTAAGTAATTATCCGGTTAAAATGTACCTTTAAAGGGAGATTCGTCAAGTTTTAATACTCTATCGACATGGGAGTGGGCAAATATGCTGCTTTATGCAAATGTATGTATATATTTGTTATTGGAAATCAGTTAACAACACAAAACAGTTATTAATATTATCCAGCTGTCAGTGTGTCAGTGTGCTGACTTGACTATGACTTGCCCCAAACTGCATGTGATTATCATAAAGTGGGCATTTCTGTAAAGGGGAGACTCGTGGGTACCCATAGAACCCAATTTCATTCACTTATCTTGAGGTCAGAGGTCAAGGCAACCCTTTGAAAATAGCCATGACATTTTTTCCTCGCCAAAATTGATCGCAAATTTGGTGCAATATTTAACCTCTTTTGCGACAAGCTACTATGACATGGTTTTCTAGTTTCATATGATAACAGTAACTTCACTCTAGCTTTAAAACTGAGCCCGCCACAACCTCTGAAAGATCGATTGCGTTAATGCGTTAAAGAAATTAGTGGCATTAAAACTAATTTGCATTAACTTTGACAACCCCAAAAGAAATCCATCATAAAATCATTGACTTTGAAAGGTTTATAATTCTTTTTGCTCTTTGTGCAATGAAAAAGACAAACACAGGCACCTAAATGAGTCATTAGTCTGTGGACATTTTAACGAAGTTGCTTTGAATCAACTGATAACGGCCATTCAATGGGCTGAAAACATTCAAAACGGTTGTTTGGATCGGATCCTGGCCTCTGGTCTCATGTTCGCACACAAAGAGGTCTCTATGATTTAACGTATTTAGTGTTGATCATGTTTGCTTACATTTTTAAGTAAAAAGAAAAAGGGACCATCATTAAAATTCAAAAGACTCTTCCCACCCCTCTCCCAGACTGCATGCCCTACTGTCTGGCAGGACCAGCAGCTCCTTTTCTTGATTCTGTCATGATTTGTCTGACATTTTGTCAGTTTTTTTATGCCCTTGTCCCGTATAAATCTAATTTAATTTCTATTTCTATTCATTTCTATGTGCCCGCTTTAGCTTAATTCAGTTTAAGGTTCTTCACTGAATCCATCATAGTAGGGCCAGACTGTTTAAGATCTACCCTAATGTCCATGAAATATGTGATCGATGTCACATAGAAAAGGCAGACCTCACTCATATGTTCTGGTCTTGTAATAGGCTGAACAACTTCTGGACTACTGTATTTCAGACTTTATCTGAAGCATTTCTCAAAGACTCTCAACCCAATGCTGAAATGGCAATTTTTGGAGTTCCAGGGGAGGGTCTATCGATGACTAATAAAATAAAAGATGTTTGCCTTTGCAACTCTTCTCGCCTGGAGAAGGATTTTGGAAATTAGAACCCCCACCGATAGCTTCCGCTTGGATGAATGACCTGACGATTTTCCTTGAGTTAGAAAAGATAAAATATTCTGTTTGAGGGTCAACCCAAAAATTCCATACAAGAAGGGACCCTTTAGTATCTTATTTTGAAAAGACCCTTCCCCAAAATTAGGCAGGCACTGTAATTTTATTCGTCATGATTCCACCCCCAGGAACCGCTCATCGAGCGCTCTACACACTGGAATGTAGTGTTAATAACTGATGGTAAATAAGCCTATATACTTGAACATCCACAAATTTGTTTATATTTCTTTTGGCTTTTTTAAAATTTTATTTTATTATTTTTATTTTATTACTTAATTTTAAATCATCATTCCCTGTGTAGATATGTTAATATACGTTATTTTGTCTTTAAAAAAATATTATTAAAAAAAAAAAAAATAATAATAATAATTTCACCTATTTTTATATAGATTGGAGTGGCAAACCTAAGCAAGAAGTGAATTTTGAAGTTTGCAAATGTGAGTTGAGGTAAGTTTCCTAAGAGTGTCTCCCAAATATTAGATTGTCTTGTTCTCAGAACTTGGATTTTAGTTTTCAGAGTAGATGAGCATTTTATCCAAATGCATCAATGCTTGTGGTTACATCTATTTGACCCCATTAGGGCCTCATTTATTCCTAATGTATCACTATTATAGGAGCAGTGTTTTCTTGTGTTTTACAGGCAAAACAAATATCATCAAGAGATGACACATTGCAAGATGTTTCTGGTGGGTCTCCACATGACAAATATAACATCTAACTAATGTATTCCATCATGATCCCTCTTGAATTATTTATGGCCTTAAATACCTCACAGTCAAGGGACCTCGACCCTAAGTAATAATGACGTGAAAAATATTTATATAGCACCTTATAACAAGGCAAGCCATCCTCATGGATGAGTATATTCTGATTATCTTAAACCGCATCCTCTCCCATTTTAGTGTCTAGATCCGGTTCTGGATCCCTGATGGGAGTAACATGAAAGACTGGTATGGTGTCAAGGGTCGCCTGCTATAAGACCAAGCCTTTACTGTAAAATACAAGTATTGTTGTGTTTAATAAAAATATTTGGATTTGAATATAAAATAAAGTGTAATATTTCATATTGTAACATTGTTAAGAAGAGCCTAAGTGAACTTCATATCATAGGTCATGTTGGGCTGTATGCAGTTCTGCTTTTAGCACTTTTATTTTGCAGTTTTTCAGTCTGGAGAAGTCATGTGGCCAAAAGTGGACACTGAGCAGTTTGACATCATATTCAGAATGTGGTGACATCACATTTTCAATGTGATGACATCACATTCAAAATGTAGCAGCATCTCACATTAATCTTCAGGTTCCCAGCTTTCAGATGATGTACACCACTTCTATGTGACATCTACTGTTGACATGCTATCTTCCCCTAAAGACCCCCTGTACCCCCCTAAAAAGGACAAAAACAGGTCTATTGTGTGTCTCAGAGGGTTAATCTTATCCCAAAAACGGATCTAAAACTGAAGTAATTGGCAGTAAAAATATATGGAACGCTCTGTATGTATATGTGGTGTAAGGATGAACTTGGCTACACTCTTGTGACACTTAATCAGTGTGTTTAAGAAAACGTAGCTTCACGGTGCTCTTTAAAAGCAGATGTAGTTGGCTACAGTACATTCAACTGTCTTTTTGTGTGTATCCAAAGTTAGGATGGGACTGTATTCTTATCTTTTGCATTTGTGTCTTTCAGTCACCTGGACATGAGCTGGTTGTAGCTGCTGCTCAAGCTCCCAGCAAACAGTTGCAGGACCTGCAAAAAGCCCTGGCCGTGCTGGCCACAGAAAATGCTGCCCTGAAAGAGCAGGTGACCAGCACACAGTCCGGCTGGGAGCAGGAAAAAGCAAAAACTATGAAGGCTCTAACATCAGAGAGAGTCCTTAGAAAAGAAGCTCAGAGGAAGATCAAGGAGGTGGAGAGTCAGTCAACTCCCAGCAGTCAGGTGGACTCTGAAAGCACAAACAGTGCGCTGGCCACCGAAAACGCTGCCCTGAAGGAGCAGATGGCCAACCAGGAGTCCAGTTGGCAGCAGGAGAAAGCTAAAATCCTGAAGGCTCTACAGTCAGAGAGAGCCCTTCGAAAGGAACAGCTGACTGACGTCAAAGCCAATCACAAGGAGAAGGATGAAACCATCGGCTTTCTTCAGCAACGTCTTGTTGAAGAACACAACAACGGCCTCTCAGTCGAACAACACTGGAGTGTCAAGTTCAACCAGGCCACTGCTCTCTGGCAAGAGGAGAGCATGAAGAATCTGATGGCTGTGAACTCCGACTGGGAAAATCGTTGGCTTGTGAAGCAGGAAGAGATAGTCGCAGAGCTCAAATCTGTGCAGGAGGCCTTCGTCAGGAAGGTGAGCCAGGTCGTCCAGGAAAAGGATGACGTGATCACCACCATAACCACCGAAAAAAAGGCTCTCATCCAGAGTGAGGCAGAGTGGACTATCAAACTCACCGCTCTGGAAGAACAGTTAAGAACGAGAGCTTGAAGAAAGCGCAGGAGCTGCAACAACAGAGCAGACAAACCAAGGAGGATTGGAGCAACAAATTGAGCCAGGTCGTCCAGGAAAAGGATGACGTGATCACCACAATAACCACCGAAAAGAAGGCTCTCATCCAGAGTGAGGCAGAGTGGACTATCAAACTCACCGCTCTGGAAGAAAACGCGAGCTGGCTGCCAAGAACGAGAGCTTGAAGAAAGCGCAGGAGCTGCAACAACAGAGCAGACAAACCGAGGAGGATTGGAGCAACAAATTGAGCCAGTCGGAGGACGAGGTCAAGCTCCTTATTATACGATGCATCGACCTCCAGGTGCTTGCTATGAAAACGGACAAGGACAAGAGGAAGGACAAGAAGGTGATAGAAAAGAGGCTGAAGACGGAGAAGAAGCAGGAGAAGGAGAGACAGAAGAGAGAGGAGCAACAGGAGAAGATAGAAAAGAAGGAACTGGAAAGACGAGAGAAAGAGAGGAAGGATAGGGAGGAGAGAGGGGAGTAACATCCCTTATTTCCTCCTCACCCTTCCCCTATTCCCATCCCCCTTCCTACCAAACACCCTCCCACCCCTTTACACCCCCTCACTTATGGGTTTATTCCGGGTGATCCGGTTTCCTTCTACACAAAGACTTCCATCCACTCTCCAAGGTGACGTGGTGGTTGAGTGATACTCCCCGTGTCTGTGTGGGTTTACTCCGGGTGATCCGGTATCCTCACACACAAAGACATCCATCCACTCTCCAAGGTGACATGGTGGTTGAATAATTCTCCCCGTGTCTGTGTGGTTTTACTCCGGGTGATCCGGTTTAATTCTACACGAAGACATCCATCCACTCTCTCCACTCTCCCTCCTCTCCAGGTGACATGGTGGCAGAGTGACTCTGCCCATGTCTCAGTATTCCCCTCTTATTACCTCTTCCTCTCTCTAACCCCCTACCATCTCCTATCCATCCACTCTCCCTCGTCTCCAAGGTGACATGGTGGCAGAGTGATTCTCCCCGTGTCTGTGTGGGTTTTTCCCTGGGTACGCCGGTTTCCTACATAAATAACAACAACAAAAAGTTTTCTATTATCTGTCCATTTGTCAAGTTTTCAGTATTGTGTTCATAGTTGAATTTTTTTGTGTATATTATGGAGAAAAACTGTAATACAGCATTATTCCTGGGAATGTCACCACAGACACCCAGTTTGTAAAGGAACGGTCACACATGCGCGAATGCAGGCGAATGACGATCGCCTGTATGGGCTTGTTGGCGAGGGCCACAGTGGTGCTGAACGCAGGGAGGAAACTCTGGTGCAGGTTCTGGCACTTCTGCTCCACCTCCAGGGTACGAGCATTTTTGGCCAGTTTGTCCTCCAGAATCATCAGGTGCCTGAGTGTGAGCTCCGGGTTCTGCCTACAAATAAGGTTTAACATAAAAATGAATGCGTTCAGGATATTATAAAGCTCTCTAAAGGATTTAATGAATGACTTTCTCTGATCATAAATCTGATCATTAACTATAAAAACATGGCTGGAGGATCAGCCGATGTTCAGTACCCGTGAAACATGTTCACCAGTGGTACAGACAATTTCCTCACCAAGCTTCAGCACTTTGTTGCTGTGAAGCTGTGAACTGCTGCTCAGCAGGTCTTGGTTGGTGGACAGGACAGGCAGAGAGAATCTGACCTCTGACCTCTGACCTCAACTGGTCCTCTTTCAGTTCAAGACGTTGCCTAACAGTGTGACAAATCGCTTACGATCTTATGAAACAGATTTTGTCAAATGTATTCAGTATTTGACTAAATGCTGAGTAAGACGACATGACAATAATACAGCATTTTGAAACTGAACAGATGTGATTACCACATTGTTGTTGTTTTTTTTCGAATGAATCAAATGTAAAATCTCGACTCAACAAGGTTAGTTGCAGAAACACTTTGGCCAACATCATGAATTAAAATAAAATAGGAATATCAGCCTAGGCTGCGGGATTGAGATCATTTCAATTTTCAATTTGTCAACTTCTGCTCCTGCTGAAATTTTAACATCCATCGATGTAATCTGTCATCCGCTCCTCTTGGCTGCCGTCCGAGTTGAGCCAAACTCAATCGATACCCGAGTAACCGAACAGAAGTTCATTTTTGAACATTTTTTTTTGCCTTTTTTGCTAACAGTCGCTGGTAGTTGAAGCGGGATGGATACCGACTTGACTTTCTCCTCTCGTCGGTCTCCTGTGGTGTGTTTACACGGTTGTGTGGCATCCAGCCAGCAGCTGGCTTCCGGTGTAGGACTCGGTGAGTGGAAAACAGTTGCCATGGAAAACAGTTGCCATGGTTATCTAAAATATTACGTAGCACAATTAGCAATTAGAGCTAACGTTAAACTGTTAGCACAACAAGTAGCTGCAGCACCAGATACACAACATTACTAAGAGTTTTACATTAGACTAAAACATTAGAGGCACTACTTGGTGAAGAAGATATTCTTTCATAACCCATACTGTATGTGATAAAGTAGCTTATATGCATTTCAAGGACCATACCAATGTTCTTGATTAATCATTAATTGTTTTGTATGTAAAACATTCTCCCTGAGCTCAAGGTGACATTTTCAATTTGCTTATTTTGTCCAACCAACTGCCTAAAAACACAAATATATTCAGTTCACCATCATATCATAGAAATTAAAGTGGCAAATCCTCGAATTTGAGAGGCTGAGGAAAGTTTTGACAGTTTTGCTTTTGATGGACTGTCTTATTGTTTCACCTCTAAACATCTCTCTATGTAATGTTTAAGATTTTTGAATACATTCAAGGCCACCAATGGTTCACTGGTATGAAAATCAATATGTACTTGCTTATAGTTAGGGATGCACTGATCCAACTTTTTCAGTCACGATACCAATACCGATATCTGGGCTTTGGGTATCGGCCGATACCTAGTACCGATGGGATACCAGTGTCTAATTAATAAGCTGTATGTCTCACTGTGTGGAAGTGACTGGGATCATTCTTTTATGTGTAAGGCAACATCAGATTTGACTTAATATGGCTTTCCTAACTTTGTACAAAAAACAAACAAAATGTAACTAATAAATACCGAGGTATTAAATGTACTGAATTGTTATTTACTAAAATAATTTTATCCGATACCAGATCGGCACATTGTCACAGACAACCGATCCAGCTCTTCGAGGCAGTATCGGACCGATACCCGATCCAGCTGTGCATCTCTACTTATAGTCATTGTAAGGGAATTCAGTTGAAAGTGTAGATTGGCTTAAAGAGGCTCCATGGCATTAGCAGGCAATACATTTCATATTCATATTTAGGCCTGTACATCCTCAGATGCACAGATGTACAGACTTAAACGGCTGGTTCTGTCTATGCAGATAGTATTTGTTTAATTTGTCCAGGTGCCTGAGATTTGAGATACCAATGGAGATGAAGGGAATTTCATTTGTGCAGCTCACAAAGCAAACATGGGTCATGGGACATTTGGAGTAAAACCAAAACTGTTTTCACAGATAAATACAACCAGAGGAAAGTGAGAAGATATGTTTTGTTTGTAATATGCTGTAGAAAATAACTCTACATGTGAGGTACCAAAAGTGGTAGTAAATTCACCTAAACATACTCTGACCTTTAGGGTATAGGGTTACATCAATCACATATGGATATGTGTTTGTATCCAGACATCCTGAAGCGTGGTGGTAATGCAGCAGATGCTGCAGTTGCCATAGCAGCAGCGCTGGCGGTAACGGAGCCGCAGAGCACCGGTCCTGGTGGAGACGCCTTTTGCTTGTTCTACAACGGAAACACTGGAGAGATTCGAGGAATTAACGGCAGGTGGAGACTCTTCTTTCGCTGCTGTTGTTGTTTTCATAATACCGAATGATTAGCTGAGCCTCTCTCTGTGTCCTCAGTGGTCGTTCGGCCAGAGCTCAGACCCTGGACTCCCTGGAAGGACGTGGTTACACTGCGGAGGCCCCTCCTTCCGATTCTGATGCCTTGAATGTCACAGTACCAGGGGCCCCTGCATGCTGGTGTGACACCGTACAGCTGTTTGGTAGTCACAAGGTTTGACTGTGTGTGTGTGTTAGTGTGTGTGTGTGTGTGTGTGTTTGTGTTTGTGTATCCATCTGTGAAGAACTGTGCGTGCTGTGTTTTATGCAACACCCAGGTATCCAAAAGCCCATCTAACATAATCATTTACATGACATAAACAACCTAAACGTAAACACTGCAAAAGGACCATATTGACCAACACTCACAAACACACTTGGAAATAGGACTCTTGACTCTTGTGTGTGTTCTAAACAGTGGTGCTGAAGGTGAATCAAGGAGATATAAACAAGGAGTGGACAAACTATCATTGGGCTCCGTGGATGTTCCCTTTTTTTGTTCGGAACAGAAGTAACTTAGCCATCTATGGTAGGGTTTCTACAGGTCCATGAAAATGTGGGAAAGTTTTGGAAATAGGTCAACCTTTCTTTGAGGTTCAGAAGGAGCCATTTTGGTGTCAGATGCATGGTGGTAAATTAGAGTGCTTGTGCCCGTAGTTTGAGAGCTCCAGTTTTAAAAATGGATGTAGAGGGGTTACGTGGTCTTAAGTTGTATGTGTCTTTGCACTGCATGTCCACCCAAACTTCATTTTTCTGTAGGGCTTTTCTTGTACTTCCCATCCACACTTTGCTAGTTGAATGAACGCTTTAAGGTCAGATATCATGCTCATTTTCAGGTTCATAATTGTATGTTGTGATTCTACTAGAGCATGTTTACATGCTGTCATGTTAAAAAAAACAACCACTATATTTTCCTTATACTGTCTAGGGCTGTGCATTCCAAGCAAAAATACTATTCGATAATCACTGGGAACTAGTCGGTTATTTTTCGAAAATCGCCGCATACCCCCCAACAAACCCTGAAGTATCCTCTCATTCGCACAGATTGATAATGATTATTCTTTTTTTCTGTCTGGAAAACCCTCAAAGGAAATTATAAACTCCACATATTTCTTCTCAAAACAATGACTCACACTTCCCGCTCAGTGAGGTTTCCTGTGAGGTAATAAGCGCGTGTTTCCTCTCCCTGCTTCCCTAGCTGTCCTTGCAGGAGGTGCTGAGCGGGGCGGCGGACCTCGCAGAGGTGGGGTTTCCTGTTGCCGAGGTAACAGCCCACCACTGGGCAAAATGCGTGGCTGCTCTGAGAGATGCTGGGAAGGAGCTGGGTGGAGACCTGCTGATTGATGGTCGTGCCCCCAAAAGTGGACAAGTATTCAGAAACCCTAACCTGGCCCGGACCCTGAAGGTAAATCCTTGAAACTAAAACAAATGTGCATAGGTCATAGGCCATTTTTTCTGAACTTGTGTTATTTAAAACAGAAGGAAACAGAACAATGTGGAACCCCAGAGAAACCGCTGTTTAGGTTCCTCATCCCCCCAGAGGTTGTTTTCTTTTTCTAAACTTGACTTAGCCTTCTGTATGGGAAGTCCTTGGATGAACCCAGGGGCATCGTGAGTAATTAACTCTGAACCCATTAGCGTGTTCTCAAGCGTGGACTCAATATGGAAGGAAAACAAGGAAGATGGAGGGAGAGAGGAATACAGGGGTGGGCAAAATAGGAAGGGCATGGCAAATAGCTGGCCATCAACAGAGTTCTTCATCGTTGAATGCACTTGAAAATAGTTTCCAGCAGATCTTAGTTGCAGTTTATTCAAATTTTGACAAAAAAAAAGTAGAAAACATTGCCTCTGTTTGTACCTTGCACTGTTAGCCCCTTATACCTACAGTATGACAAACAAACAAAAAAAAGTGTGTATGCTGCAGGAGTAGATTGAAAAGTTTCTATTGATGTTTTGACACATTTTTCCCACCATAAAAATACTTCTATCCACTATAACCGTGAATATAAAACTGACCATAGCCAACTTTTAAACACTAGACTGTAGGGGCTTAGTTGTTTTAACAATGCTAACGCCATGGTCCAAGGGATTGCAACATTGGTCTTTCTATCTGTCTCTATGGGTCCATCCACCACTTTGATCCAGACTGAAATATCTCATCAACTATTGGATGGATTGCCATGAAATTGTGGGAAAAAAATATCGCGATTGGGAAGGTCCAATGACGTCATTTGTGATGTGATGCTACATCTCTCCTCTTAAACCATTTTAAGTGGGGTGGCACATTTTTTCCAAGTCTTCTACCTTCATGTCCCTTATGTGAACGTGCGGCCGTGATTGCTTCTTTTTGTGTGGACAATGTAACGTTCATAAAACCTCACTCATTCTTTAGTTTCCTGTCAGTGAGACTTCACTAGCTGACCCCACCCTTTGTGTGTGTGTGTGTGTGTGTGTGTGTGTGTGTGTGTGTGTGTGTGTGTGTGTGTGTGTGTGTCACCATTAAGGCATGCACTGATCAATGCTCTACTTTATTACTACATCAAACACTCAGTCTTTAGTCATTCAATAATGCAGGAACACTGCCAGGTACGCCCATGATAACCCCCTACACACACATACACACACACGTTCCTGAGACAGCAGAAACAATAGCAGTGACCTCAGCCTCATTGACGGATGGTTTCCATGGCATCATAACGGTCATTCCTCAGCGATGACGGTGTGTGTTACTTTCTCGTAGTGAAAAATCACACATCCACACAAACCATCCTGTTCATTTGCTAAAATTGATTGGGCTTGTAGATACTGTATACACAGTAGTGGATATGTCACCTGCATATGTTTCAAACTCTAGACTTGTGTTGCATTATATTTTAATATTTGTGCTTTGTACTGTGGTTTTAAAAGATGTACAGTAGTTGGACAGGCGGAGTAGGTTGATTGATTGAACAGTTGATTGATTGATGTACTGATGTATCGACAGGAGCTGGGTGAGCGTGGCAAACCGGCTTTCTACCAGGGCAGAGTGGCCCAAGCCATCGTCGACATCATCAACCAGAATGGAGGAGTCATGACCCTGGATGATCTCAGCAGCCATGACAGTGAGGTCATCACCCCCATAAGCACAGAATACAAGGTGAGGTCAGCGACCTCATTGTGCCTGTATTTTGATAACATGGTCGGCAGAGTGATTGACTCCATTGTGTGTTCAGGGCGTGCGTCTGTGGGAGCCTCCTCCTAACAGTCAGGGATTGGCTGCACTGCTGCTGCTCAACATCCTGGAGAACTTCCCTCTCAAAGGTATTCACCGGCATGCTGACACACCACCAGAGATGCATTAGGCATATAGATATTAGTCTGGTGGTGTGGATGAGTCAAAATTCACTTCATAGAAAAATATAAAGCACTATCATACTCTCATTATTACTCATATTAGTCTTTGTTTTATTTGGCCTGGGATTGGATTTTCTCCTCTTAAATCACTGCCCCCACGTCATTACAATGGTGGTGAATGGAACACTGTTTGTGCTGCTCAAAACATTGAAAAATGACACTCTGCAGCAGTTGTTTCCAGAAACAATGTCCTGGTTTCTGAGCATAATCCATACAATTGACTTTAGTTTTCATAGGGACTATTTCTTTGGTAGAAAGTGATTCCAGTGAAAACTGTTCAGTCCTTTGGCACACGCTACTGTACATTTGAACTAGGGCTGTCACAATATTATATTTTTACTAAGCGATTATCGTGGCTAAAAGAATTCACGATAACAATATTATTGCGATATCTATACAAACTTTAAAGAAAATAATAATAATGCTATCAGTAAAATTCATTTTCAACTTTGTTTATTGTGCGTTTTGTCTCTTTTTTTAAAAATAAGAGTTTAGGGAGCTGGAGAGAGAGTCTGTTATCATAACTGTATATATAAAATGATTTAAGAGGCACTGGATTATTTACACAATATTCATGTGTATTATTAACATGACATCAGTATCTTATTTTTGAGTATCAAGGTTATCATCAATAACGGTATATCACGACACCCCTAATTTGAACACACTGATTGAAAATGATCTCTGGGAAGTGCAGTCATAACCAACACAGCATTAGAGCTTAGCATCAAGAATATAACCAATCTACTGTATGAAGTAGTTTTGCTAGTAGCCCTGTGATCGACCTGACGACCCATAGAAATAGAATAATTATTTAATATATTTTATTTCTATGTGGAGACCTGTCCAGGTTGTACCCAGCCTCTCAGTCAATGTCAGCTGGGAAAAGCTCCAGCCCCTGTGACCCTTTACAGGATAAGTAGGTATAGATAGTGGATGGCTGGATGGTTCTTGTAGCCCAAGTAAAAAAAAAAGAAGAAAAAAAAAATGATGATGACGTGTTGATTTTGGAAATTACATTAGATTATGTCCACTATGTAGTTGTCTGAAGTTGCTGTCAACCTTTCCTTTACTCCTTCAAGGGGACAAAACCAAATGACACAAAAAATGAAATGTTTGCAGATCGTAGAATTTGATTTGCACTAATCTCTTGTGTGTGTGTGTGTGTGTGTGTGTGTGTGTGTGTGTGTGTGTGTGTGTGTGTGTGTGTGTGTGTGTGTGTGTGTGTGTGTGTGTGTGTGTGTGTGTGTGTGTGTGTGTGTGTGTGTGTGTGTGTGTGTGTGTGTGTGTGCGTGCGTGTAGCTGCAGGCCATAACAGCTCTGACTACCTCCATGTACTGGTGGAGGCTGTGCGCTTGGCACTAACAGACGCCCTGCGTTACCTTGGCGACCCAGACCACGTGACCGTCCCTCTTGAAACCTTACTGGACAAGAGCTACAGCCGCCAGCGAGCGCAGCGCATCAGCACGGACAGGTGTGTGTTTCTGTGTGTGTAAATTTGTGTGTGTGTCTGTTAGTACCAGTGTGTACCCGTCGTGCTCTGTTGACTTTAGATAGGACTGTAGACTTTTACTCCCCCCCCGACCTTAACGTCCATCCCTTCATGCCTCGGTCCCTCCTGCACTGCTCCGTCTGCTGTGTGTGTGTGTGTGTGTGAGTGTGTGTGTGTGTGTGTGTGTGTGTGTGTGTGTGTGTGTGTGTGTGTGTGTGTGTGTGTGTGTCTGTGTGTGTGTCTGTGTGTGTGTGTCTGTGTCTGTGCGTGCATGCGTCTGTGTGTTTGTGTGTGTGTGTGTGTCTGTATGTTTTGGCAACAATATGTATTTACTGGTGAGTACTGTAGACTTTGAGCTGTAGGCCTTTAGCAGTTCGAAGATAAATAGACAGACTATTAAAAGTATTTTTATGCTTTTCATAATGCTCTCTTAACATGCACATACACACGCACACACAAACATCATTGAAATACCTGGGGGTGCATATGGACGATGCACTGACCTGGACCTACCATGTGGACTTCATCTGCAATAAGGTACAACAGAGGATTTACTTTCTAAGGAGACTCAGCTTATTTGGAGCCAGTAAGAACGTCCGATTGCTACCCGATCCAGTGTTGCTAACTATTTTCCAATGAAAGTAGCTTCACTAGCTCCAAAAGTTGCTAAAACATACTCATTTGCATATTGGTGCCGTCATCATGCATCATTTGCATAAATCTTAGTGGTGGCGTCGACTGACTGCCTGCTCACAGCACAAGAGGAGAGGGAGAGACCCCGTGCTGTGTTGCAGAAGGACTGTGGACTGTGATAACTCTTGAGCAGCATGCATGGGAATGAATTACTTTTTCCCTGATGGTCTGAATAAGTCGCTAAATTTGTTGCTTGTCGCTATTTAGAAATGAAGTCGCTAAGAGGTTTCTGAAAAGTTGCTAAATCTAGCTACAAAGTCGACAAGTTGACAACATTGAATCTGTACATCCTGCCCGATCAGTGCTGCGCATGTGCAACTCTCAACATCAAGAGATGAGAAGGAAGCGAGATGGCTCTCTCGTTAGCTAATTTCATCATCAGCTCAGGAAGAAACAATGTGTTTAATTCAGAATGTTATTAAGTCTTTTTTTAAAACAAGTTTTATTGTCTTCTGGATGCAGTCTGATGAGGTCTATGATATGAACATACACTGCAAAGCAGGAAATAAATTGGGTCACATTTGTTTACATTTAAAACTGTGAAATGGTCTATAGTGTGTCTCACACATATATATGCTTGTATATTATGTGATGTACATATAATAAATCACCATATACTGTATATTCATATCATATACCTCATCAGACTACCCCCCCTATCTTATATTCTTTTGTACAAAATCCTGCTGTTATTTCTTGTTCTAATAACCTTAAATTACTGAGGGTGTGTTACTGCATCAGGTAACGCATACAAATACTGTACATACACCAATCCTACATCTTCCATTCATTTAGTATCCCCTCAACTCAATCTTTATGATTCAACCAACCCTAAATTAAATGTGAATCTGGACCTAATGTCTCTCATTAATACAAACAGTAAGAATCAGGTGAAAGCAGGAAATTACACATCAAGTCTACATGCTCTGCAATAACCTGGTTACTGTAAAACCTGTGTGTTTACATGCAGCTGGCAATCAGATTTCTCAGCCAACACCCTATGGTTTTTTTTGGCTGGCAAGGCTGGCATATGGTTTATTAGTGATATATGACGCTACAGGCGGAAGAGCCTTTTTGTTTTGATAGGAACATCAGGACTGATACACTGTGTGAGCACAGGTAGTGAGAGAGCATACAGTTATAAAGATTATCTAAGTGATAGCCGGTGTTTCCAATGTTCGAGATGGGGCCTTGTGATTCTACTTAGGACCTTTTTTTTCCCCCATTAAATATATTAAAATATTATATTTATATTCCTTTTGAAAATAAATCAGCATTCAGTAGTTAACCACTTTTGTCTCATTATTTATCTTTCAGTGCATTTTAAAACTCATGTTTTGCAGCACAAAAATCTAAGCAAAGGAAAACACTTAAAGGAACAGATCAACATTTTGGGAAATACACATATTCGCTTTTTTTTTCGCCGAGAGTTGGATGGCAGGATTGATATCACCCTCGTGTGTATGCTAAGATATGTAGCTGGTGCCAGCAGATGAAAACAGCAACAACAATAAATGGTTTATGTGTGTTTTTAATTGTTGTGTTTGTTTTTCTGTAGGGCCATGGAAGGAGTGGAGCCTGGCCTGACAACAGGAAGTGACACGGTCTATTTCTGTGTGATCGACAGTCAGGGCAACGCCTGTTCATTTATCAACAGCATCTATAAGGGCTTTGGAAGTGGGCTGGTCCCTAAGGATTGTGGATTCTCACTACAGGTCTGACTGGTCAGACAGAGGGTATGAGTTTGTGTGCATGTGAGGTAGTGATGGGTATGTAACACTGACTGTTGTCTAGTCACTGCGGAGTAGGTGGCAACATCAGAGGATTGGATGAATAAGAAAGTAGAATTTCCAGATTGCTTTCAAGAAACACGCTAAAACATGAAACTAAATGATGGTTTCTGGTATTTATCATTACAGTGTTTTCATGAAATCCCTTTTTCCCACTCATAGAATCGTGGTGCCTGCTTTTCTCTGCGTCGTAACCATGTTAACTGTGTTGCTGGGGGGAAGCGGCCATATCACACCATCATACCTGCACTTCTCACTGATTCTGCCACCAAGTCACAAAAACCACGACTCCTCGCTGCACTGGGAGTGATGGGGGCTTTTATGCAATCGCAAGGACACGTCCAGGTACGCTGTAATGCATTTTTTTTTGTCACAGAGAAGTGTTATTATAAATACTTGAACATACCTCACTTTAATTATGGTTAAGTCTTCTGAGTTTAATGTGTTAATGAGTTAATAGCTGATCTTGCTCATGTGTTTAGGTGTTGTTGAACATGTTGGAGTTTGGGATGAATCCTCAACAAGCTCTGGACGCACCAAGAGTCTATGTGGAGTATGACCAGAAAAGTACACCCCGCCCCCCCAACACACACACACACACACACACACACACACACACAGATTCTTTATAGTCACATACAGAGCAGTATTTGAGAGCAGTGTGTTAGTATAAACATGATTTATATTCACTAACAACAGCTTTATCTAATTATGAGTTCAGCTATCTGGCTCTCTATCCTGGGATTCAATAGCAAAGTTCATGTTTTATCAGCCATTAAAGATGCAGGTAGTAGGGTGGCGGTTTTCTCGCCTGTTAGATGACATCACAAACTGTAACCTGATTTGTATACGAGATGAGAATTATGGCACTTTTTAAATCAAAATCATATTCTTTCTTTTTTCAACACTGTTTTTTTTATTGTGCTTTTAACAATTGAAACTTGCAAAACACAACTCTCCACATTAGAGGTCATACAAAGTATAAGAATTATACACATTTGTAATAAACAATCTGTAATATAATACAAATTTAATAAAAAGAAAAAACTAATAATTAAATAAAATAAATGATAATATTGAAAATGTTTAAAAAAAATAAATCAATAAAAATTAAAAAATGAATGATTATTACTTACTTATTAAACTTATTATTTTTAATGTTTCAGTTTCTAGCTAAAGTAATTCATAAAGGGTGACCATATTTTCTAGAACTTACCCTTCTGTGTTGTTAATGAGAATTTAATTTTCTCTAAATCTAAATGCGTCATCACTTCTCTCATCCAATTTGCATGAGTAGGGGCTGCTGCTTGCTTCCAGTTAATTAATATTAATCTGCATCAATCGATATTCTGATTAAACATTGTGTGTGTCTAGCTGGTCAGTGGTCGGTTAATCTGGAGGAGGGGGTCGGCCAGGAGGTAGCCGAGGAGCTGAGAAAACGGGGCCACAACGTCAGGTGGCCAATCACAGGTACCTTTTTTTATTCACACAATTACTGTTGGCAGTGGCTGCGTGGTGTTTTTTACATAATAAATATGCCACGGTTCTAGATAGTACATCATTCTCTCATTCATTCATTCATTCATTCATTGTTTCATAAAACACAAATGGAAAACTAACAAAAACAGGAGAAAAAAAGACCTTCGCAAGCAGCTTGATCACACTGAAACTGTCATTTTTGAGAGTGTGCACTCAGGCACCTATAAGTCAAGTTTTCTCCTTAATGACGTATTTATGATAAATAGGTGCTACATGTAGCTTACTCAAAAGTTAATGTGTTACATTCATTGTTATATTGATGTAACAGCCATAAACAAGACCACGGCTGAAACAACTGCTAGTCTCACATCAGTGGTACCACATATAGGTCCCATAAACCCTGTTGCTTCCTGTTGCAAACAGGATCTTATTATTTGTTCCTCTTCCCCACCCGGGCATCATTCTGGCTGAGTTAGCTGTAGCTCTCTGGCTTTTCTGAAGAGTGTGAACATGTTCTGTGTGACACTGCCATCAGCCTTTCAGTCCCCCCTACCATCTGCTATGAACTTTTTACCTTGTTCATTCTGGACGACCAGCATCATAGAGCAATCTCCATTTGTGTACATGTAATCCTCTTTGCCATTTTTTTTTTTAATTAATGCTGCAAAAATTATTCGATTCTGTAGCACCTTTAATGAAATTAATTGAATGCTGAATTCTTTAAATTAATTCTTGTTAATAATATTTCAAGGTTTCAGTTATAGAAAAATACAAGTAAAATACAGTAAAATTGACCTGTTCTGTTCTGTTCTGTCATAACCTATTTTTTTTACTACCTTTTTGTTTTCAAACTATCCAGTGAAACAATTGTGAGCCTATTTATACACATTTCTGGCCTGTGTGGACTAAAGACCTAAGTAGTTTTAACATAATTTATTTATTAACAAACAAATCAAATTTAAGGAACCAACTCTAACTGCTCATCGCTTGAGAAAATAACTGTATACTGTGTATCTTCCTTCCCTTACAAAAAGGAAGTACATTCAAGTGTGCTATTAGTACACTTCTTTTAAACTTAAAATAAGAGAGTATACTTTCAGTTTACTTTTTATGTACTTATCAGAGATATACTTAACAAAAGTATACTTGGCTTATACTGACAAGTATACAGAAAAGTCTAAGCATACTTGGCTTATAGGCCTAATTATACTTAATCTTTTGATCGAGATATACTTAAAAAAAAGTATAATTAAGTATTCTAGAAAGGTATACTTGGCTTGTAGCTTTGCTTACTTTTTGAGTAGCCTATTAAAGTGTGTACAGCCAAACTACCACCGTTAAACCTGAAGTCTTCATGTCATGATCTCAGCATGCGAATGAGACGTGGGATATTTTGCTTTACAGTGCATAATAGTGATAGATAGATCAAATATGGGACAGTTTAATGGGCTCAATGAATTTTTTCCGTTTATCTTTTCACTCAAACACACAGGCCAAAAGAGGTCTGTGTTTGGGTGGGGACAGATCATCACAGTGGGGGATTGGTGGAACCCGTCTGTCAATCAAGCTGATCATCCATCCAGGGTGCTGTGGGCGGGATCAGACCCCAGAGCAGATGGATGTGCTCAGGGATACTAGACATACGGTGACCTCCTCTCCTCTTCCCTTAACATGCAATATTCAGATAATGTGATGACAAAGCTTTCTGAGGGCAAATTCCTACATTTGAAATGTAGAACAGAAGTACTGTAAATATTTGGCATAATTCACAGTAAACACCAACCTTTATCCTTTGGCTTCTTTAATTAGCCGGCTGATTTTATATTACCCCATAAAAACTTGACAACAACTCAGGTTTATAACAGTCATAGCGCAGCATCACAGCATATTTCATAGTGTCTTTTTTCATAATATGTCCCTCCACATCTTCCTGAGTTCAAGCTACATTTGTAATCTAGTGCACTAGTTAGATTGCTCATAAATATAGAGCAACAAATCAGAAAACAAATATTTGTGTGCCACTATGACATACCAAAGATGCCCTTCCTCAACCCTGTGTTTTGGTTGAGATAATTATCTGTGTCTTTAATTAGTTGCTGCTGGTCTAGAAATGACAACAATAGTATTATATCTTATATAACCCTCCCTCCTCAATAAATGATAGTTGCACCTTTTCTCATTTTACAAAACAAATTGAGTTAAGATAATGTAATAATGTGAATGAAGTCAATCAGTGTTATATCTCCATTCAGATTTGTTTTGATCATTTTTCCTACACTTTAAAGTGAAGTATACAGTATTTACTTATTTAACATTTCAATTTTATTTCAAATAATCTGTGAAATATGCTGGATCTATTCATGATTTTGCACATTTTTACAAATGACAAATAACTGAAATAAATAAAACTTATTTTCAAGTAGTTCTCAAGATTGTTTCTCTGTTCATGGGCTCATATTCATCTACAGATTCCTGTATACCTGATGAGAGAGAGCTGATTTAGGCTCAAATATCTTCATTTCATAAAGAAAAGTACAGTATTTTAATAGGAATAGTTAATACTGTTAGGAATTATAATTCAGTTAAAGTTTTTCTGGATTCAGCACCTCAACAAGAAAGATGTGTGTGGGTTTTTGCACAGTTTTTTTAATGTGGTGTTTTGTTTTACAAATTGTGGTTTTACACTGTCAACAACAAGGACGAATAGAGTGCTGCAGGAATGGGTCCTAAAACCTGGAAATGAGTTAGCATTTTAGCACTTCCAGTTCCCTCGTCTGGAAGTCAATGGGTTTTTAGTTAGATGCCTGAAAAAAGGTCTGTGGTTAACACAAGATGAAAAGATTTTTACGTTTTGTTCTACGACATAAAATACATTAATAAATACCCTACTTGTGAATTTTGAAGCCTTTATGTGTCTTAAAAAAAGCGGTTGCTAACAAGTGGCTAAATGAGACTACTAAACGACTACTAAATGTCATCATCCCGACTCGTCAACCTTTACAGCCTCGTTGTGTATACTCGCGTTCATGAGACTGTGGTGTAGTTCGTTTATAGCCTAACGTTAGCTTTTTACTTCTGGCGATTGCATTTATACTTCAAAAATCATAAAAGTGGTGTTCGTTTGTGGAGATCATCTTGCTGAACAAAAAGTGGAAGTATCATAAATGTGTGTTTGCCACAGAGCTTATTTTCTGCAATAATCCGAAACCCAACGGAAAAATCCCATTGGCTTTTTGTCGAGGGAACCGGGGCGATACTAACTTCCAGGATGGCCTACAAAAATACGTCATCCCTGCAGCACTCTTTGGAAATGTTGATCAGTCATATGATCAGTTGGCCTGTCCAACGCTTTGGTCCAGAGCAAGATGTCTCAAAAAGGACTTGTATGTGTGGATATTCAGGGTCTCCAAACAACAATTCCTAATATTTTTTGTTGCACCACCATAATGTAAAATTGTATACTTCCTACAAAACATATCAACAACTAGTGGTCGGATTTTATAACAGTTTGCTCTGTATATTCACAGTCCCCACAGGGTGAATACTTACATTATGTGCTTACTCTCTGACCTTTTCTCGAGCACCATCATCAAAAGTCTAATGGGCCCAAACACATGACATTAAATTTACTGAGCACACTCGTGTAACCCAGAGGACAAACCGTTGCTATTTTAGACGCTCCGTGATCTGTGGTCTGGCACCTCCAAACCATAATGTGCACAACAGATATATTTTTATTATGCAGATTAGCATGAAATTAGCTGAGTCTATTCCAACTCCCCAAGTGTTTTGATGACCTTTTCCACTGTCACAACTCTCAGGACATAATGAGCATGTTCTCGTACATGGTATATACAGTATATGATGCATCTATTGCATTGCATGTTTTCAAGCAGGCTAGATGAAGTGGGTGTTGTGTATTGTGTAAGAGCTTTATCTTTTAGTGAATTTTTAGCTGTCAGGAAACGCCCTGCTGCCCCTCAACATACCACACAGACAGGATAAATACAGAGACAGACAGACAGGATAAATTATATTACAGTATGCAGTGGCTTGAGTTGGTAAACAACCACTTGTCCACTGGAGCAGGCGGCTCAAACTTGATTCCACTTCAAGCCAAATCTCTTGATGCAGAAACATGATGGTGGACTTTGTTTCATCGCTGATCTCCTTACAGCTCCAAACCCCACCTGGTACAAACCGTTTACTCCCATAAAGAGCCGTGTGTTTCGGCACCCAAACACACTCTGTTTTACAAAATCTGTCTTAATTAACACTGGTTGAAACAGCTTGTTAGAGCAGGTCGTTAGTGGCCTGCTCCAGATTACAGCGCAGTTTATCTGGATGTAGTGCATTCCATCTGGATTATAAAGCAGCACACAACATGCTGGGCCCCTGAAACACACATATACACACAGTCTCTGTGGCTTTCCGACACAGCAGTATTAGGAGTCATGTTTTGCCCTATTGCCCCACATAGACCTGCTGAGCTGTTGTATCATTCTGACCTAGAAAGAAGCTACCTTGCCTTTGGGTACTATGATAAATTTGGGAACTTCAATGAGACATTTTGGATTGGATTGGTACCTGTAAAACTGATCTACAAAGTTGCTGTCAGGTGAAAACACTGCTCCTGAACTGCCTGAAACGCCTTGCTTGAAGTTGTGCCTTTTCTTCCGTAACGTGGTGATGTCACCAAGAGACACATTCGCATAATACGTACCTGGCGGCTAGTTTGGCCTTCAAACAAAGCTAGTTAAAGCGGAGCTGGAGCGGAGTCCGAAGAGTTTGGTTTGGTTTTGGTTAAAGTTCATCACCATTTAATGAATATGTCAGAAGACTGTATAAGTAAGCACATCATGTGGACAAAAAGGGATTAGGAATAAACACACTGTTGTAGTGACTCAGTCATTCTGAGGGTAATTAATTCTTTGGAGGGCTTTGTGAGGCCTGGCTGACTAAGAGGCTGTGGGAAACGCACACACACTTGTGGGATTTTTCATATTTCTGGCTGAGCTTTGTGCAGCTATCGGTCAGCCCCCTTCCTGTGAGTATGTTTCCTTGCGCACGTTGTGTGATGGCAGAACTCCCTCAGTAAGGAAGGAGAATCTGTTCAACACACACACACACACATACTCTCGTCACTTGTTTTTATTTCCTGGCTCCCCAGCTGCTCCGACCCTTCCCTCCCCTCTTTCTCTCTTTCTCTTGCACTCCTCGGCCCATTCCAGTCCTCTCCTCTCCTCCCTGCGGTTGTGAGTGTGTTTTTTGGCTGAGCGATGTGTTGTTCGGTGGGCTTCGCCAGGTCTCTGGGCCTGGCCCTGCTGCCTCTGGCCCTCTGCTGTATCCTTGCCAACCTGCTGCTGCTGTTCCCCATGGGAGAGATCACCTACATCCAGCAGGACCGCCTGGCCAGCTACATCTGGTACTTTGGGGGACTAGGAGGAGGGGGAGCACTGGTGAGTAAAAAAACTAATTAGATGATGAACATTATATTTCCAGGGTTATACTGTAGGTTTTGGTAAGGTTGAAGTATTCTGATCCCAGCTTTGGTCACATCATCAGATTTCTGGAGGTCAGTTTAAGTTGTCTTGTGAACGTACATATGAAGTATAAAACTTTTGACATTGATAATGACAAAAATCATCAGTAACCATAATGAATGAAGAGAAGTTTACAAGAGTGGAAACGTTTGCTATCGGGGCAATTTGGCCGCATGTTTCCAAATAAATAATCGGATTGGAATGTTTTGCCCAAAAAATGTGGATGTAGGTTTAACTAAAGTTAATCTGTGTGCTTCATGCTGCTGATTTGATGGATTTATCCTCCAACTGAGCAGAAATGAGCTGCTCCTTTAGTTTGGTTTTAAGGAGGAACAGATGAGAGATTGTATTTTCCCAAACAAGATTAACCTTGTTGACCAGCAGAGTGCTTGTGTTGCGTACACAAAGCCTCACTCTGTAAAATATCTAGATTTTTTTGTAGTTTCTTAGTAGAAGAAGAGGGACGATTGAAATTTTTAGAGCATACATAACTGTGAAAACAAGTAAAAGGCACAACAGGTCTTGAACATTTTGGCGCTGCTGTATTTCATTGTAAGAAAACTTTTTGTCGAGGTGATGAATCAGCACAGAAACGGGATACCAGGCATTTCAAAACCGGAAAAGGATGCAGAACAATGATCAATGAATTATGAAGTCCAGTCAAATTATGAGAGAGAGAAAGGTCTGAACCTTAAAATGTTCCTTTCACATGGTGTAAACGACACTTCCTGCAGATGTTTCACAATAAAGGTGAGGGGATTATGCCCCTTGAACTGTTGGAAGGTTCTTAATGTGAACTATGGAGGAAGTTTGTATTAACATCAAACAGCAGCAAATGGGAATGGACCACAAAACAGGATGACATAAATACATTTAAATCAGGGGAATTTAGGAATGAAGGTCTCTATAGAGCCTATCTGAAATAATAGCCTGGATCTTGTTTCCGTTTACTCACTATTTTAGGAATACACAGTGTTTCGGTTGCTTGTGTAGCCTACATATTCTTGTTGCATCTGTTATTAGAGGAGAGAACCTTTCTGCAAGCACAGGGAGTTACCTGGTGTTAATTCCGGAGATTTTCATTTATGATTTTGCTTTATCTGAGATTACTTTTTCCATGCTGCCCTTATTTTTTCCTCTTTGGGCTTTTCCTTTCTTTGTGGAAATGACAGAACACTAAAGAGTCAAAGAGCAAACTGAACCCCTCTGAGAGAAATCTATATTTAGCTCCCTCCCTTCCTCTCCCTTCCTCTCCCTCCCTCTTCCTCCCTCATTTTTCCTTCTCTCTCTCTCTTCCTTTCTTGCTGTGCACTTCCCTCTGTATTGTCAGTGTCACTCTCTGCCTCTGCTCGAGGATAGTGCTTTAGGGGGACATCCAGGATGTGTATGTAACGATGCCTATGATCTTTGTGTGCGTGCGTGCAACCTTGGGAACTTCCCTCCCTCTGCTAGGATGTGATTTAAAGTCCTTGACCGCTGGGAGAGAGACAACAGCACAGGAAAGAGGAGGAGAGGAAAAAAGGAGGGAGGGATAGTAAAAGAGTAGCCTGAAACAAACAGATGTAGGATTTCTATTATTTCTCTCTTTCTCCTGCAATTCTCTTGCAGTATAAGGCCCTCCACACGACGACATATGTGGTAGATGTTCTTGTTTGAACACTTGTGTCACAACTATCAGATTTATTGTCATAAAATTTGGTAAAGGTGTCTCCTGACATTTTATGTAAGTAGAGCTGATGCTGACAAAGTCCTACTAGTCTGCTGAAAGTTGAGCCAAATTTGACCTGGTAAGGCTAAACCTGACTGAGTTTATGGCCACTCAAATATTTCATTCTAGTATGTAATGAGCATTACAGCCTAATGTTGCAAGTGTCACTTGTGTTAGGTGATGGGTCTTTTAGGTACAATCCATATAAACAAGGACAGAAGGTGCTGTATGTGCATGTATGTGCTGTATAATACATTTGACTTGAATTGACTTGAGTTGTTGGACTATAGTAATATGGGTGGTGGTACAGGTACAGGTGGTGGTATTGATATAAATTGCTCCCAGTAACTGCAGGCAAAGAAAAGCAGGATTAATAATCTTTACTTGTAGTAAAATATGATCATTAGTTTAGCTTATGTAGCTTTAGCATCTATATTTATTATACTATACTATACTATATATGTTTCAATGTGTATCATTTCCTTAAAAATGGCAAACAAAATGCTGCTCTTCAGAAATGTAACTGTGTTTACAGATGCTGATTCCAGCTGTGGCCTTCATCACTCTGGGGAAATGTAGCTGCTGCTGGAATGAGGGCCTAATGGTAAGGGACTCACCAAACTATCAATAACACTCAAAATCTACAGGAAGTACGCTATGCTAAGATACGTCTGTGTAGCCTAATGACACTGATGCTAAGCTAATGCTAAGGTAGAGAAGCCTACTGTGTTTATGCTGGATTAGTACAACACTGCCTGACATGTATCATCAAGTAATAAACAACTCCTTGTATTTAAGAAAATCCTCATTTCCCAAACAGTTGCTCTCTAAATACATAACCAAAGACTCAATATTATGTTCATATATTTCTGTTTGCTACACGCAGATCATTATTTATGAACTGTTTTCCCTCTTCTTGGTCTTTCACCCCTTTCACCCATTGTAACTCTTGATAGTGTTCCCATTTTACTGCCATGTTGCTGTTTCTTTCTCACCACTTGGAGAATAATACTGTACAGTTGTCATTAAGCCAGCCAACACTGTGTCCTTATGAGGTGGAATGCTAATGCTAATCCAGCTATGATAATTCAACAAGGGTCCCATTGTTATAGTCAAAACTCAACAAAGTAAGCTTGGCTCACACCACTCAAGCCACATGCGCAGCTGCAGTTGTGTGTGTGTGTGTGTGTGTGTGTGTGTGTGTGTGTGTGTGTGTGTAGCAGCTGCCTCTATATCTGATCTATGAAACGGATGAATGAAACAGTTAACATTTATACAGACAGGCAGTCACACATACATTCATAAAGGCATCGAAGCACGTGCACGATCTTCTTTAAAATCCCTTTGTGTGTCTGCATTGCGTTTCTCCAGATGTGCGGGTCAGTGTTGGCAGCTGTGGTCGGCATGGTGGGGTCTGGCTACTGTTTCGTCATGTCAGGATTCGCCTTGATGCAGGGCCCCCAGTGCTTCACTTCTTATGGATGGTCGTACCCCTTTGCAGACCAGGGGGGCAGGTAAGAAGATACTGTGCTGTGTTTGTGTGTATGTGATGGTGATGGGGGGGGGGGGGGTTAGGGTTAGGGTTTGATTGCAAAAAGAAGTCTGATTGTATAGAAGTCTATGAGAAAATGACCCTACTTCTCACTTGCTTTATTATCTCAGTAAACATTGTAAACATGAGTTTATGGTCTCAATCACTAGTTTCAAGTCTTCTTCAATACAGCATGATGTTCATTTAGTAAATTATGGTCCCATTTAGAGTCAAATAGACCATAAAGCAGGGGATGCTTTAGGGCGTGGCTACTTTGTGATTGACAGGTTGCTGCCATGGCGTTGTCTGGTCTGGGACATGTTTAACCCTTTGGTTTTAACCCTACCTTAACCCTTTCACGGTGTGTTTTCAGTTCATTAAAGTTAATTATAAATTTTTTGGTCGCCTGAAAATGTCTTATTCAGCATTCGGTTGCACTTCTAAAAAACCAAGATGGCGACGGCCAAAATGCCGAACTCGAGACAAACGACAGTCCACAAACCAATGAGTGATGTCACAGCGATTACGTCCACTTATATACAGTCTGTGACTTCACCGCTTTAATGCTATGTTACCATTTATATTGTATGTATTTATGTTTACCATTTTTTCGCTGGTGAAACCACGGGTAAAATTAACTACAAACAAACTTTAAAAAAAATGGTCAGTTTTCCCTTTTGCCTGTGGTAAATGGCCATGGTATAAATGTGATAATACACAACAAGGTGCCCTAATATAGAAAACAATGGACCTTGCCTCCACCTTGTTTGTTATTTTTGTATATCAGGACACCTTATCATGTGTGCCATGTGGTATTGCTGATTTAATATGTCATTAAGTCATCAGTGTGTACTTAGAGACAACTCTCCCCCTACTGTAGTGTTTCAGCATTTTAAGCATGTCGTGCAACACTCAGAATGAGGTGTAGCCGATCCAAACATGTTGGTAGAAATGCAGCTGCTGTCTGTGATTGATTCTCTACTCTCTCTCTCTCTCTCTCTCTCTCTCTCTCTCTCTCTCTCTCTCTCTCTCTCTCTCTCTCTCTCTCTCTCTCTCTCTCTCTCTCTCTCTCTCTCTCTGTGTCCTAGGTATCTCTTACAACCAGAGACTTGGTCACGGTGTCTTCAGCCGGTTCACATCGTAGAGTGGAACGTGACTCTGCTGTGTGTGTTACTGGGCCTGGCTGTGCTGGAGTTCATCATCTGTCTCTTGCAGCTGGGAAACGGTCTAGTCAACGCCGTCTGCCGGCCCTGCTGCTACAAGCAGGAGTATAGCCTTAATGCTTAGATCAACACATTCACATGTACAGTATGTAGACTCACCTGCTGAGACACAAGTGCATGTGCACACATAAACAAATCACACACTCAACATATATGCACGCATACAGGAGATTAATGGACACATGCATACGCGGAAGTCTGCACACACAGCCTCATTTCCCAGCACCATGTGTATGTGTGCACTTTGACACACCTACAGTACACATGCAGTATCATGGACACCTGACAGCCACGTTTGTGTAATCACTAGATTTTCAAGCTTATAATTTGCCCTGTTAAAGTGGCAAAAATCCCTATGCAGTCATTGATGATGATGAGTTTTTCTGGTGCAACAAGTCTCAACATTTGAAAGGCAACAGCAGGTTATTAGTCCATAATAATGTAGATGTGTGTGTGTCCTGAATACTTCATAGAAACATACAAAAAGGACGCAATTGACTTTGTACCTGGTGAAATGAGACTAAGCAGACATGCACAAATAATAAAGACAAAGTAGAGCTTCCTTGATAATAATAATATGGGATAGTAGGTTTCAATAGCAGTGTGTGAAATCTTCATGTGCCAAACTATATTGTTAATGTCAAGGTTGCTCACTTTCTTTATTATCATTACTGAGTGTATACTTTGTATACCTTCATAAACCCAACAACTAGACTACTGTTTTTATTGCATAAAGAGATGATACTACAATTAAAATCAATGTCCTTAAACAAGGCTAATTAAGATGACAGCCATGTATTGTTTGATAATGTTGGAAATGACATAAGCTCTTGTATCATTGTTGACGGTGTCCTTGCAAGAAGAGAGGCACATTTCCATTATGTAGTTGTCCATCAGCATCTTGGCTGACATGATTATCTTGATGCACCAGGAAGTGTCCTTTCTGTCCACTTTGATTCTTGTGGTTCCAACATTTATATAAGCTGTGTTGGATCACTTAAGGATTACGAGCAGATTTTTTGGGTGTTTCTACATTTGTTTTCATTTTCAGAGCGTTTTGTTGTAAATTGTTTTCTTTACGTCTTTCGGACGCTAGATCAGTGTTAAAGGACATTTTATATATATTTTAGTGCCATATTTTTATAATGTATGTTTGTTTGTGCTGCCTTGAATAAAAAAATGACTATTTCCATTTTAAGTAGCCTATCCAGTGAGTCAATTAGGGGTAACTTTGGTATTTTTCAACCTGGACCCTATTTTCCCATGTTTTTGTGTCTAACTGACTAATAGGGACAACAAGCTCACAGGCTGCAATGTAATCATATTGGGGCAATTTGATTACAAAGATTAAATATAACTCCTGTCGGTCAAATATTTCTCTAATTAAATGAGTCAATAGTGGATGCAACAAAGTTTACTGAATATCTGTGTTTCTGACCATAAAATGACACCTTGTTTGGTAATATTGTTTTCACAATATTTTCAAAACCCCCTCCAAATGTTGACAAAAGCAGCCCAAATATATCTACCAGCCCAACTCTATTTTTCCCAACTTAAAAAGTAGCCCAGCTGGGCGGAAACCAACCTAATCTGGCAACACTGACTCTCGCTCAATGAGAAGTCTTGTTCTGAAATATCGCGAGGTGACTTATTGCCGGAAGACAACGGTGGAAATGCGAGTGACAGCCGGGTTACAGAAAGCGTAGCTTAGTGTTATCTAAAAGATTTTCAATATCATGGATGAATATTTAGATGATTTCGAAAATGTTAATGAAGTCTTTGAATTGGATGGCTGCCTGTATTTATTTGAGCCAGAGAGTACGGATGAAGAGTTAAGAAGAGCGGACGAGGAGAGAGTGAGAGGGGCGACAGGCAGAGCAGAGTGAACCAGCTGCTACAAGGCCTGTTGATGCCCACAGAGGAAGGATGCTGTGGGACCTGTTGCTACCCGATATTCAGGTTTCACGAGACTTCTCCTTGGGCGGGACTTGGACACAATTACAAACAGACTGGATCAAGTGAAAGGTAAGAAGACATTTTATTTAATTAAAGATGGGGTCTACGATTTATCCAGTATACACTTTTTGTTATATTGATTGAAATGGTCTTTACACCCCGACAGCGATCCATTTCTTATGAGCTCTGAAAAAAGACCGGAAAAGATCCGTCATCTGTAGCTGCTGTAATCCTGTAAAAACGTCTACCAATCAGTGCCTCTGCGCCCAGTTGTAAAGAACCAATCAGATGCCTCCCTGCCTCCCTGCGCGTACTCTACCCTAAGCGTACACCAGCGTGAACTCAAAGCGCGTCGCCGCCGCACGTTTACTGGAGAATGGAAGAGAAAACTCAGCTCTTAAAACACTGGACAACGAGCACGAACTCGTACCACTATTACCATATTATCGAAAAATACAACTTTGATTTAGTTGTTTATGTTCTGTTAGTTTACTTTATAAGATACTGCAGGTTTAAAGTATTTATTCTAACAGCTCAAAGTGAAGTCAGACAAACAGGATTATCAACGAGGGGAGACGGCGGATATAAAACATTGCTCGACAAAATTTACGTTACTCGAACTTCTTTTTCAGTTACAGAAACAAACGAGTGGACTGATCTCCCTACAGATATTAGAGTAACGTTAAAAAGGGTTGTGTTGTCTCAGCAGGTATCTCTCTGCCCCCTCAGAGGCTGCTCTTTCCCTCGCCACTCTGCTGCTCTGTGGCCGGCTCTACAGCGAGCTGCCCCCCCGTGGGCGATTGTGGAGCTTTTCAACTCCAAAAAGGCAGATAAACACATGTTAATTTATAATGGACATTTGTGTTGTGATATTTAAAAGAACTATCCGTCAACCAGGAAATAAAAGCCCCTCGTCTACAGACCGGTCTCTTGAGAGAGCTCCAGCCAGCTCATAGCGGTCTGTGTGAGTGAATGCCCGGGTGGAGAGGTGGCGATCCCGGCAGGAGCTAGCTGGCTGTGCCGGCAGTGTGTGGAGCTTCTAAACTCCGACAACGGTGGAGCAAATGTTTAATTCAACATCTAACATCGTAAAACTGTCAATATTCTAAATCTAAGCAGTTGATTTCTCGCCTCAACATTTTTCAGAAGTGAATTTAGTGATGAAATAGCTACGAAAAATGTGAAGTAGTTACGATGCGGCGGTGCTCGTGCATGTGTGTGGGGGGCGTTGCCTTGGAAGGAGTTCGAGGGGAGGGGGTGGGTTTAGACGGAGCTCCTGAGGCGATGCTACTTTCAAATTATGCTAGCTTTCCAAGATCATAGACCCTATCTTTAAATGAGTCAATAGTGGATGCAACAAAGTTTACTGAATATCTGTGTTTCTGACCATAAAATGACACCTTGTTTGGTAATATTGTTTTCACAATATTTTCAAAACCCCCTCCAAATGTTGATAAAAACAGCCCAAATATATGTACCAGCCCAACTCTATTTTTCCCAACTTAAAAAGTAGCCCAGCTGGGCAGAAACCTACCCAATCTGGTAACACGGGCTCTCGCTCAATGAGAAGTCTCGTTCTGAAATATCGCGAGGTGACGTGTTGCCGGAAGACAACGGTGGAAACGCGAGTGACAGCCGGGTAGTAGAAAGCGTAGCTTAGTGTTATCTAAAAGATTTTCAATATGAATGAATATTTTGATGATTTCGACAATGTTAATGAAATCTTTGAATTCGATGGCTGCCTGTATTTATTTGAGCCAGAGAGTACGGATGAAGAGTTAAGAAGAGCGGATGAGGAGAGAGAGAGAGAGAGGGGCGACAGGCAGAGCAGGGTGAACCAGCTGCTACAAGGCCTGTGGGTGGGTGGGTGATGCCCACAGAGGAAGAATGCGGTGGGACCTGTTGCTGCCTGATATTCAGGTTTCATGAGACTTCTCCTTGAGCAGGACTTGGACACAATTACAAACAGACTGGATCAAGCGAAAGGTAAGACAACATTTTATTTCTCTGTATGGTCCTTTCCATAGGCCCTTTTCACAGCAGCCTTTTTGACGTGTCATATGGTGCCTTCAAATGGGGTCGTGTTTACCGTTTTCTGGAGAAGAGTCCATATGAACGTCCCCCTCATGTGGTATTCACAATCTCGTAAGTGGAAAGTTTCTGAAACCTCAGAGTTCACGATTTGTGACGTGTTTGATGCCGTTGTCAGAAATGGCGGAGGCCATGGAAGTTCATTTTTCTGTGCATACTAAGTGAATATATTGTAATTTTAGTTGTATATTGTTTTTCCGCACTGCCACACGGCAGCCACAGTGCTACGGAGGAGGACTTCTTACAGAGGTCCGCTGTTTGAAATACCGTTTTGGGACGTTTTGGAGGTGCGCCGTCCACCAGCACCGGCCGTTCTCGCCTCAACTCCCAGCAGCGACACGGCACCAGGCTGCACTGAGATTCGTTTATTTCTCTAACGGGACTTTTCTCTTGTGTTTTCTTGGGCTGAAAGTTGTACACTCCCGTAGGACCTGTTAGAGGCCGGCAAACCTCCGGTATCGGCTGCTTTCCGTCAATTTATCTCCAGCTGGAGGAGACGGTAAAGAAGAGAGCGAGTGAGAGAGACAGTCAGTGTGTTGTGTTAATTCTGCTGGTTTAATGCTGAATGCTCAAGCAATGTTTGTATATGTAGCGGTGCACAGAATGATGTCCCACAGGCTCAGTCTGGTGCTACACATTTATTTAAGATGTTCTGCAAAATGTAAATATAATGCTTTAGGTTGACAATCGCTTCACAGCGTATTCTGCTTCATCTTGTACACAGAGATTCTAATTATCTCACTTATTCACGCTAACAGTAACAAACTGCCAGAAATGCACAAAATCAAAGATTACACCACCTCTCAACTCTTTAGAGGGTAATATGTCTCAATACTTCCTGTACAGATAATCTTAGCTCAGCAGCATAACACCATATTTCTTATATTTCTTAATGAACAGTAAACAACAACATAACAATAGTCATATAAAAGGTTAATATGAGCGACGGGAGGGCTCCCTCACATGAGGGCTCATTGTCAAAGCTCCCAGCGTCCCGCGCTACTACTGACGTTACTACCATGGCGGCTGTAACCCTCGTATTAGCTGCTAACTGGCTACATTGAAGCAGTAATACAGTCGCTAACACACGCTAAACACTCAAAGAACTGAACACAGTGTTACCGAAGTACAGTGTAAACATTGCCCTAACCCAGAATTGCTAAATAACCTCACCAGCTTACCTGCAAAATGTAAATATAATGCTTTAGGTTGACAATCGCTTCACAGCGTATTCTGCTTCATCTTGTACACAGAGATTCTAATTATCTCACTTATTCACGCGAGACTTCCCTGTGACGCTCCCTTCACATACACAGCGTCTGTAGCAGCACTGACACCTACTGGCGATACACTGGCATAACTCCCTCACAATGACACTGGCAATAAATAATACTGTACCCTAAATTCTAACCACATTGAACACTTTCTTCTCATAAACACATATGAAACATGACAAACTCTCTTCACTTGCATTACACCAAAGAAATGGTTCTGTTTTAGAACCTACACATGACTTATTGTGCCACACTCTCCCCCTCAATTTCAAATGTCTGCAGACATTTAATTACCAAAGAGTGTTTCCACTTCACATATTGACTTTTCTTACTGAATTCACATGGTATTACTCTTAAGTGGCACTTGATGTTCACATGACATGCATTACTCTTGTAATTACATTATGTAATGTCCCAATAGTGTCCATTTATCGCAATGTACATTCCAGTTAGTATATATCATATATATTCAGTTTCAGTAAACTCCAGATCTGTCCAGATCAACACTCAAGTGTAACAGAACTCAATTTTCGGCCTCAGTTCTTTTAGTCTGTTACCAGTCCCTTTGGTTTACAGCTTAAGTCCACTATGTTCTCATGGGATTGTCTCTCCCTTACAGTCCATGCATTTATAGTTTATTTCTGTGTCCATTTCACAGTTTCCTCAGTCTTTTTCTTTTTCCCATAACAAGTGTCTTTATGCAGTGTGACCTTAACTCATTACCTCTATATCTGGTGCTATCCATGGTCGCCACAGTCTTTTGCAGGCTGGAGACATACTCACTTGTAGGCTCTCGACACCAACCTCCACAACCGTTGGCTCACCCAAAGCCCCGTAGGTCAGCATCTTTGGTCGGCGTCTCTCCCTCTGTGGGTAGCTGGTTGCAGGCTGCTGTTCTGGAACATCTTCCTCTGATGACTCTTGTAGCCTCTCTCCAGGCTCAGCAGCATTGTCCTCACCATCTGCCCCTGGTATGATGTCCATGATGTCCGCCTCCACTTCCTCCTGTTCTGTCTCTCTCTCTTGTCTCCCCAGATCTGGTACAAATGGCTCTGCATCTGGGTTAATGCCTACAGCTCTCCGACTTGAATGCTGATAGTGTGGGAATCGGCACACCATCTCAACGTCCTCACTGCTTTCACTGTCTGAAGTCTCCACTTGTCTGTTTGTGTGATTTTGCCTTGTTCTTGTTCGTGTCTGATTTCTCCTTCCTTCCTCTTTTGGTTCTGTCTCTGGTTTGTCTAGAGGCAGGCTATCGCATGGAAGTAAGAGGTTCCTATGTAGCACACGACTTTTGCCCCCTCCCTCTGATACTACCTCATACACAGGACTCTCACTGCTCCTTCTCTTCACGACAACATGCACTTTACTTTCCCAATAGGACCGCAGTTTACCAGGACCCCCTCTTTCTGACAGGTTACGAACAAGCACTCGTCCACCAGGTTGAAGGTCAGCTCCGTGAACTCTTTTGTCATATCCCCTTTTTCCCCTGGAAGCTTCTCGGGCAGCTGTTTTAGAGGCAATCTCATAGGCTTGATGCATTCTGGTTTGCCAGTTCTGAACATACTCCGCATAACTCTCCTTTGTCTCACTGGGCTGTAAGTTGAACAACAGGTCTATTGGTAGACGGGGGGAACGGCCATAAAGCAGGTAATATGGAGAAAACCCTGTCGTTCCACTGCGAGTGCAGTTGTATGCATGCACCATCTTGGGTAGTGAACTCTTCCAGTCAGCCTTTTGTGTGTTTGTGAGTGTGCGAAGCATTGACAGTAGAGTCCTATTAAAGCGCTCCACCTGCCCGTTGCCTTGTGGGTGATAGCAGGTAGTGTGGGAGCCTCGCACGTCACAGCACTTTTGCAACTGAGCCATAAGATGGTTTTCAAACTCTCTGCCCATGTCGTGGTGAATTTTCTCTGGAAACCCAAAGCGAAGGGCAAAATCATTGAATAGTTTCTCAACAACAGTTTTTGCAGATTTGTTTTTGGTAGCATAGGCCTGTGCAAAACGAGTGTAATGATCCATTACTACCAGAATGTATTCAAATCCTTGCTTACAGGTTTCTAAATGCAAAAAGTCTATCGAGACTAGCTCAAATGGGCGTGTAGTCACGATGGATACCATAGGGGCTCTAGTCACTTTGTGTGGTCGCTTTGTCTTCAGACACTCACACACTTGGGTCACAAAATGTTCAGTGTCACTGTGCATACGGGCCCAATAAAATCTGTCCTTGATCAAGTTTAGAGTCCTCTCAACCCCCAAATGTCCCATTTCTTTGTGCAACTCTTGAAACACTGTCTCCTGATGTTCTTTTGGCAGGACAAGCTGGCATTTATCTCCTGCTTTTCTGTAAAGGATCCCATCATCATTGATACACAGTTTTTGCCACTGTCTCAGTAAGACTCTTACATCTGCAGGTTCAGTTTTAAGAGACTTCCTGGAAGGGTACTTGTTGTTACTTTTGTACTGCAGAACCCGACCAATGACGGGGTCTCTCTTTTGGCTTTCTCTAATCTGCTCTGGTGTTAATGGTTCGGCTAAGGTAGGTGAACATGCATCACTCACTAAGTCCAGTGTGTCTATGTGAGCGGGCGTTCCCCAGGCCGGTGGAGTGTCTTTTTGCACTATGACTCCCTGCAAAGATGCACTGATCACCTCCGGATTCACTTCCTCTGTACACTGTTCTATGAGTTCATTTATGTCCAGTGGCATCCGGGAGAGGCCATCTGCATCAGCATTTTGCTTACCGGGTCGGTACTTAATGGAAAAGTCAAAGTCGGCCAGTTGAGCAACCCACCTGTGACCTGTGGCATTAAGCTTAGCTGTTGAAAGGATGTATGTCAGAGGGTTATTATCTGTATAAACCATGAAGTGAGGGGCATGATACAGATAATCCCGGAAACGTTCACATATGGCCCACTTTAGTGCTAAGAATTCTAACTTCCCTGAGTGCAGGTGATAATTTTTCTCAGGTGGGGTCAGTGTTCTGGAGCCATATCCTATTACGACCATCTTGCCATTTTGTCTCTGATAAAGAACCGCTCCCAATCCTTCCTGGGAGGCATCACAGTGGAGCACCAAGGGGTTTGTGAGATCTGGATACCCTAGGATGGGAGGCTCAATCAGTTTGTCAATGAGAAAATTCAGTGTCTCCTGGTGAATAGGTGTCCAGTGTATGGGAGTGTTCGGTGGAGGGTTACCTTTATTTCTGGCGGTGACAACCTTTCGCTTGTTCTTGGTCTCCTCAGGTGGCATCTTCACAGGAGATGCTGAGAGCAGCTGGTAGAGAGGCTTTGCTATTCTGGAGAAGTTTGGTATGTATGTTCGGTAATAAGAGATAAATCCAAGCATTTTTCTCAAATCTCCAACAGTAGCGGGCACCCTCTCCTTTAATGCTTGCACTGGAGCCACTTCAGCCGGATCCATAGTGTAGCCTTCGCTGGACACCACACGCCCCAGAAATCTCACCTTCCTTTTGAACACTTCGCACTTGCGTGGACTGAGCTTCACCCCATGTTTCTGATATCTTTGGAACACAGTTCTCATGTGCTGGACATGGTCTTCAAAGCTCGGGCTGTGGACGAGATTATCATCCAGGTATGGTTGACACATGATATCTCTCAAGCCAAGTAAGCACTCTTCCATGTTTCTCTGAAATTCTGCAGGGGCTGCACTCAAGCCAAATGGGATTCTAACCCACTGGTAGAGGCCCCAGGGTGTTATGAAAGCGGTCAGGCGCTGGCTTTCCTCATCCATAAACCCTTGATGGTAAGCCTTCCCTTGATCCAGAACTGAGAACCAAGAGCTGCCAGTAAGAGAGTCGAGCATGTCTTGGATTCGGGGGATGGGGTGGCGATCAGGGACTGATTTTCTGTTCAACTCCCTGTAGTCACAACACAATCTTAAAGTCCCATCCTTCTTTCTCACACATACAACTGGTGATGCGTATGGTGATCGTGACTGAGTTATCCAACCCCGATTCAGCAGGTCCTGTAGATATTCTTTGACTTCCTGGTGCAACGGCTTGGGAACCGACATGTATGTTTTCTTTACTGGGGTGGTGTCATGTAGAGTGATATGTAGCTTCAGGGAAGGAATTGAACCTATGTCATCGTCATTGTAGGCAAACGCATGACACTCCTCTCTCAGTAACTGTCTCGCAGTCTCTCTTTGGACATCACTTAAGTGACTGAGGTCGACAGGGGGATCCCACTTAATCGGCTTCTGTGTTTTTGACGTGTCACTGTTCACTTGACTTTCCACTTCAGTTGGTACTGTGTTACTTTGCTTACACTCTTGTTGTTTTTCTCTCTCACCTACATTTATCTGCTCTGTTCTAACAGCATAAGTGGTCTTGAATGTTTGTAAGTGACCAATAACTGTACGCTGGTTTAAGGTAATGTCCTGCTTGTTTGTGTTGGCTATGGGGATTGGCACATACCCTGACCTATCACTGGGGACAGTGATGAGACCCTCCTCAACAGTGACACCCTCTGGTAGTGTAGGCTCTTCATTAGGGACTAAAAGAAGGTCCTGACCTTTGAACTGGGCCCCAGTATTAGCTTTAACATAGACAATGGTGACCTGTTCAGCAGCTAAATTAATTCTTCTTTTTCCTGTGTGCACAATGCCTACGTCTCCATCACTTTCTGAAGTCTGGATTAGCTTAAGCATCGATTGTGCTGTTTTGAATGTGACTGAAAAGGCTCTACTAACTTTCTGGATGGTCTCTGACTTTGGGTGCTGCAAGCTCTCTCCCCCTAATACTTCCTCTATCACATTGTAGCCAATAATAGGCTGTTCTGCTACATTTGGGTCGCTAGACACAAGAATGGGTACTAGCAGTGGCTCTACAAAGGCTGAGTCTCTGCCTAGTCTGAATTCCACTTCCACCCAACCCAGAAAAGGGATTTCTGTCTGGTTTGCAGCTAGACCGATTAGTGTCTCTGACTCCAACAGTTCATCAAGAGGTCTCACTGTGTGGTGTGGTAGGTTCGTTTTTCTCCATTCCTCATTAATGAGACACGCCTGAGCGCCTGAGTCCCATAATGCTTCTACTGGAACCTCATCCAACTGACAATGGACAATGCATCTCTTTCCAATAAGGTTCAGGAGTCTTGCTTTGCGTCGAGGTGGCAGGTAGTTGACTGTGGTAACTTGAGGAGGTGTGTAAGGGGGGACAGTTCTCTGCTTGGTGGGACTGGACAGAGGGTCATGGGCTACTGAGGGTCCCGGCTCAGCAGCCCTCTCCAGTTTCCCTGCTGCTCTCCGTTCCGTCGACAGCCTCTGGAGAGGTGCCCCTCCTGGCCACACTTATAACAGTGTCTGCAGGATTCACCTAACTGAGCTTCCTGACACGCTCTGCAACCACTGAGTCTTCTGCGGCTATAAGTGGCGGTTCTCTCTGTTTGATTTTTCTTAGTAGCTTCAACAGTTGCTAGCACTAGTTTTTTTATTTCTAGTACTTCAGCCTTTAGCCCTTCTATGAGTTGACTCGTGCCTGTATCCTGCTCTGCGTTTCGCACCTGATTTTTCTTCCCCTTTTTCACTATCTCCCTGTTGTTTACTGTGTCTACTCTGTCATCTTTTATCTCAGCTTCTGCTCTAAAAGGTGGCTGGAAGTCATGTGAATACACCTCTGTCTGCACTTGATTGAGTCTTGGCGACCTACTCATGACTCCTTTTCTCAGTTTCTGCTGCCTTTCCTGCTCTAGGTTTGCAGCCTCACTTGCTCGCTCAATTAACTCCTCATCTGTTACAGAAAGACTAATAAGGTAAGGCTTAAGTTGGAACTTAACTGCATCACTCAACAGTCCTGTGTCTACAGAGCGAAGGAATTTTCTCTGAATTAGCTCTGGACTAAATTGCTCACCTTCATCCTCAATCTCGTCTAAAGTTTTCTCAGCCGACCTGATGAGGGTGCGTCGAGCTTGGCTTTCAAACCCTCCCGATGGCTTGCTACACTTTAGGTGCTCGCACACAGAGATGAGCTCTGACTTCTCCAACGTCAGCAATGCTCTGCTTACTTCGTCGTGTAACTGTTCCATGGTTCCCTTCTCTCTTAATGCTGATCCAGGTTCGTCTCTTCCGGATGGACCACTGGCTGGATCACCCTTCAGGCTAGCTCGCCAAAATATGTAGCGGTGCACAGAATGATGTCCCACAGGCTCAGTCTGGTGCTACACATTTATTTAAGATGTTCTGCAAAATGTAAATATAATGCTTTAGGTTGACAATCGCTTCACAGCGTATTCTGCTTCATCTTGTACACAGAGATTCTAATTATCTCACTTATTCACGCTAACAGTAACAAACTGCCAGAAATGCACAAAATCAAAGATTACACCACCTCTCAACTCTTTAGAGGGTAATATGTCTCAATACTTCCTGTACAGATAATCTTAGCTCAGCAGCATAACACCATATTTCTTATATTTCTTAATGAACAGTAAACAACAACATAACAATAGTCATATAAAAGGTTAATATGAGCGACGGGAGGGCTCCCTCACATGAGGGCTCATTGTCAAAGCTCCCAGCGTCCCGCGCTACTACTGACGTTACTACCATGGCGGCTGTAACCCTCGTATTAGCTGCTAACTGGCTACATTGAAGCAGTAATACAGTCGCTAACACACGCTAAACACTCAAAGAACTGAACACAGTGTTACCGAAGTACAGTGTAAACATTGCCCTAACCCAGAATTGCTAAATAACCTCACCAGCTTACCTGCAAAATGTAAATATAATGCTTTAGGTTGACAATCGCTTCACAGCGTATTCTGCTTCATCTTGTACACAGAGATTCTAATTATCTCACTTATTCACGCGAGACTTCCCTGTGACGCTCCCTTCACATACACAGCGTCTGTAGCAGCACTGACACCTACTGGCGATACACTGGCATAACTCCCTCACAATGACACTGGCAATAAATAATACTGTACCCTAAATTCTAACCACATTGAACACTTTCTTCTCATAAACACATATGAAACATGACAAACTCTCTTCACTTGCATTACACCAAAGAAATGGTTCTGTTTTAGAACCTACACATGACTTATTGTGCCACATATACAAGAAACCTGTCTATACCAGGGCCCTGGCCCACCTAAATGGAACAGGGCCATAATTAATGTTATTAATTACACTTTATCCTGCAATGACTTGTGAAAATGGCAGATGTGAAAAGGGCCACTTGTAATAACAATCTGAGCCTGTCAGTGGCAAAAACAAGCACTTTTAGTGAATGTAACGCTATGTTGACGCAGCGCAATTGCACTTGCGGCAGCGTTATCCCTCAATACTGAACCAATTTTAAAATATGTTGTCCCCATTAGTTACTTAGACACAAAAACTTTGGAAAATAGGGTCCAGGTTGAAAAATACCGAAGTTACCCTTTATCTGGCGTTCTAGGTCAACATAGATGTGTGTGTGTGTGTGTGTGTGTGTGTGTGTGTGTGTGTGTGTGTGTGTGTGTGTGTGTGTGTGTGTGCGTGTGCGTGTGCGTGTGCGTGTGCGTGTGTGTGTGTAATCAATTCCTGGACTAAAGTTTCTGTCCGGGAGTTTCCAGGATTGCCTGTTATTGATCCATGTCAGGGTCCAAACTGAGTAAATGTGACCTCTGACACTGGGAGCCAAACCCATTACAAGTCATTTAAGTCCTTTTCTGTCCATGGCACATTATGAATAAAATTGCTTTACAAACCTTAAAACAATGATGAACCAATTTTGAAAGTTTTGAAAGAGTTATGTGGCCTTAATTGACTTAAGAGGGAGATGGAAGTAATTCAAATGATTGTTAAAGTAATTAAATTACTTAGTTTGGACTAATTTAGTGGTTTAGGACAAACACAAATTTAAGTATGAAGGAATTCAGATTTTTCAGCGTCTTTCAACTTTTTGCTGTTATCTGTGGTACCGATTTGGCTTTCTATATTCCGACTAAAAGGAGACTACATGAAGTTTGATGTAAATGTAACTTAAATCTGATCTCTTGTGTTTGGACTATCAAAAACAAATTTCTGCTCTTATGCAAGTCTAACCATTTGATCAGACAGGCTGCCTCTGTGATAGGTTGGCTTAGACCCCGTCTGTCGTTCAGTGACCCCTCTTCTATGCTTGGCTGTTCCCAGCAGTCAGCTGAGGGAGTATATAGACACACAGAGGGTCTAAAGTCTCTCAGACAGACTGACTAACAGCTGTAGGTTGTCTGCACTCTTTGTCTTCATCATTATCATCCTCTGGATCGCTGAACAGAAATATCATCTTCCTCCTTTCCTCCAGTTTTACAGTGGACTTGTAGCTGGTGAAGTGCCAGCGCTACATCTTCAAAATGCATCGGTTGGGGTCGAGGGGAGTGTTGCTGCTGCTGTGTTGTGCAGCAGTATGTGTGTCTGGGATGAGGAGAGAGTACTTCCTCAGGATAGAGGAGGTGTCTTGGAACTACGCCCCAAGTGGGATGAACATCATTCAAAACCGCACACTGCAGGAGGATGAGTAAGTACATGCACAGTACATTGTCTTGATTGTGATGTTGTCGTCAGTCAGTCCAGTCAGGTTTGCTGGAGTTTGTCCAAAGTAGGGATGCACCGATCCAACTTTTTCAGTCCCGATACTGATACCTGGGCTTTGGGTATCGGCCGATACAGAGTAGCGATCCGATACCTGTGTTTAATCAATAAGCTGTATGCCTCACTGTGAGGAAGTGACTGGGATCATTCTGTTATGTGTAAGGCAACTTCAGGCTTGACTTAAACATTGTTTTCCTAACTTTGTAAAAGAAAATGTAACAAATAAATTCACAGATAGAAATTTACTGAATTGTTATTTATTATTAAAATAATAAATCGTACAACAGCAACTTGGTAAAAAATCGTACACACAGAAATTACAGTTAAAGTGTAAACCTTGTTAAAGCAGCAACAAATTGGTCAAAACTTAAACAGAAATTAAAATTCCAGTATATAATGAATATAGTATATAAACATAGGATTGAATTGCATAGATCGGCCCAATTGTCACCGATACCCGATCCCACCATTTGCGTCAGTATCGGCCCGATACTGAGGGTTGCACTGTCAAGGACGGAGGGTGTTGTATCCTGTACAGATTGTAAAGCCCCCCGAGGCAAATTTGTGATTTGTGATTTTGGGCTATACAAATAAAATTTGATTTGATTTGAATATACAAATAAAATTTGATTTGATATCCTATCCAGTATCGGTGCATCCTTTGTCCAAAGTGCAGCAGCAAGACTCTTCGTTGGTACCAAGAAAAGACTCCATGCATTATTTATTTGTACTTTAAACCTCTCTGGTTAGCATTCTTTAAAACAACAACAACAACAACAACAACAACAACTGTACTCTTAAATAAATTGATTTGATTGAATACATTCAAAAACACACATGGATCTACTTGAATAGATCAGAGCCATTGTTAATGTTATTAGTAACGCCTGTGCTTTTCCTACAATCACAAATCAAAATGTCTGATGTGAAAAGGCCTAATCATTAAGTAACTAGATATATTTTTAGGCATCTACATTATGATTACTGTGTTGTTTTTCATTATCTTTAGCCAGTTACAGAAATATTTTAACTGTGATCCATAATAATCCTCATTCTCTCTCTTTGCAGAGAAGCCTCAGTGTTTTTAAAGAGAGGCCCCCAGCGTATCGGCTCCATCTACAAGAAGGCTGTGTATAAGCAGTACAGCGACTCCTCCTGGAGGACAGAGGTGATGAAGGCGGACTGGCTGGGCTACCTGGGACCCCTGCTGATGGCCGAGGAGGGAGACACAGTGATCGTCCACCTGAAGAACACGGCAATCAGACCTTACAGCATCCACCCACATGGACTGAACTACACCAAGGGCAATGAGGGTGAGGAAGCCCTCTGACCGACGTTACTGTCTTTCAGAGGCTGTAGCAGGCTCAGTTTTAGAGCTGCCTACTGGTTTCATATGAAACTAGAAAACCTGCCATTGATACCAGCCATGTCATGCTAGCATGTCGGGAAGGAGGCTAAATACCGCTCAAAAGTTAGGCAAAATTTTGGCGAGGGAAAAACTCATGGCCATTTTCAAAGGGGTTCCTTGACCTCTGAACTCAAGATATCTAAATGAAAATGGGTTCTCTGGGTACCCACGAGTCTCCCCTTTACAGACATGACCCACTTTATGATAATCACATGCAGTGTTGGGCAAAAAACATGCAGTTTTATGCATATGCATACTGGGGTCCCTAAACTTGGAATCGCATAAATTGGTATCACTGTAAAGCTGAGACTCTTGTAGATTCAATTGTATTCATGTGTGATGTTGTTAGTCCCCATTGTAGCCATTTCATTGAAGTGAGACAATTTTTTGGAACTTGATCTCACCGTATAAATGACCTGTGGTGACCTCTAGGATAATCAATGCCTCATTAAACTTTACAGCCACAAACTAAAGACCTAGAGCATTCAGAGGATGGATGGCTTTCCTAGGTATATTGACAATAATGGGGTTTCTGAGCAGTTTCCAGAACAGAAGTTGTCGCCGTTCAATTGCCGAAAAATGCAATTCTGGCAGAAATCTCCAAATGTCAAAGGTTTTTGATACCAAATCACAGCATGGCTTTTTCTATGGTGTTCCTCAAGGTCTCGGTGTCTTAATGTGGTATTTTGGAGGGATCATTGATCATTTTTATCAATTTTCAAGTGGTAAAAAATACATGATAGAGTATGGGGATGGCCATCATATACTTCAATCATAATGTTCTTAGCTCTTATACACTTTCACATTTTATTTTAATTAATGACTAGAAGAACTTGACACACAGTGCTGAGCTGCATCTCAAAATTATCTTCAGGTTCCAAGCTTTCAGATGATGTACACCACTTCTATGTGACATATACTGCTGACCTGCTAGCTCCCCCTAAAGATCCTCTGCCCCCCCAAAAAAAGACTAACGGGTCTATGGTGGGTCTAATGAACTGATGGGCAGACTTAACCGACTGATAAATGTGTGACTTTGTGTGTTTATATCTGTCTCTGCAGGAGCCCTATACCCAGACGGTACTGGTCCAGAGCTGAAGCGTGACGACTCAGTGGCTCCTGGTACAATAGTGTCATATGAGTGGACCCTCCCAGAGAGCCACAGCCCAACAGCAGAGGACGGCAACTGCATGACCAGATTCTACCACTCCCACATCAGCCCACCAAAAGACATCAACTCAGGACTGATAGGACCCCTCATCGTCTGTAAGAGAGGTACTGGAACCTTTTTAACCTTATAGTATCCAGTGGTGGAACTAAGTAGATTCACTCAAGTGCTGTACCTAAGTACTATTTTGAGGTACTTGTACTTTGATTTTCATTTTCTGCAACTATATACTTCTACTCCACTACATTTCAGAGGGAAATATGTACTTTCTAACACTGATACCAATACTGATTTGGCTGCATAATGAGTAGTTTTACTTTCGATACTTTAAGTACTATTTGCCGATAATACTTCTCTACTGTTACTGAAGTAACCTATTGAATCGTGCTTTGTGGTATTGTTGCCACAGCTGATCTCACAGATTTGACAGGAGTTCAGCAATATTTTTAATTTTATTAGTGGTGAAATGATTAGTTCAATAATGCATTATTTGATTGTAAAGAAGTTAATTGAGAAAATAGGTTTATAGGACCTTTAATAGGTTTCCCCTTCAGTACATTAATGCACATTATCCTAAAATGTTTTCTCCTCTCCTGTGTAGGAACTCTGGACTTACATGGAGACAGGTCAGGAGACTATATGTACGCTCTGCTGTTCATGGTGTCAGACGAGAACTTCAGCTGGTACCTGGACGACAACATCAGGACGTACATTACGAATCCTGCCAGAGGCCTGAAGGAGGACGAAGATTTCATTGAGAGCAACAAAATGCACGGTGAGGGGGAGCGTCCTCATCCACATACACGTACCCGTATGTACATACATACATACAAATACCTTTAACTCTGAGTGTGGATTGCAGGTATAAACGGTTTTCTGTACGGTAACCTGCCTGGACTGAGCATGTGCCAAGGCAACAAGATCCACTGGCATATGATTGGATTAGGCAATGAGGTAAATATTGTATAATTATTATTATGGCTACTAACCAGCCTATCTGACGGTACAGTTTTACGGTTTCTTTAAAATTGTTCATTTATGTTCACGTTTTGTGTCTCATTTGAGACAAAAGTCTAAGTTAAGAACATAACTACCAAAATTCAAAATATATAACTAGCCCTTTAATCTTTATAAATTGTTCATTATTGCCTGTTTTGTCTTTTTAAGTACATTTAGAAAAGACCATTTGGAAAGCTTAGTCAGCCTGGATGTTGACAAACTTCTAAAGTATGCTAACAAGGCCATCGAGTCCCTGTCGTCTCACAGATGCTGTTGTTCAAATTAAGTACTTTTTACATATTCCAAACTTTTTAAGGATGCAAGTTAAGTTTTCTCAATTTGTAGCTGAAAGTCTGTCGCAGTCTCTTTCACTAATGATCTTTAATAAAATGTCAAAAAGACACTTGTTCTCCAGGGTTCAACAATAATGTTTTTGTTTTAACTTGCCTGGTCGGGCAAATGGTTCAGATATCTACTTGCCCGAAGTAAATTTTTACTTGCCCCTATACAAATTGTTTTATTTATCAGTGGTTAAAAGTTAATTATCCTGTTTTATCCACCTTGCTCAGCTCATAAACTTTGTCTTTACCTGATACCTGCCGCCATTTCTCACGAGTGCCCGACCGGTACTGTGCAGATGCAACTCAACAGAGATGAGAAGGAAGCGAGATGACTCAAAGTTTCAAGTTTAGTTTATTTATAGAGCACATTTAAAAACAACAAAAATGTACCAAAGTGCTTTATAGTGGTAAAACAACAATACAATATATAAGAAGGCTTACTTCTTGGCTACTTCCTTTATCAGTTTCATTCTTTTTTAAGAAAAGTTGCTAGATTTACTATCCCGACTATTTTAGTTCTTTTTTAGCTTTAGTTGCAGGGCTGCTAACTGGACTTACATTAGCCCACATCATGTCTTGGTGTTCGCCACAAGCACCTGGTCTAAACCCATTTTAAATGTATCTACAACAGGTGGACATGCATTCAGTTCATTTCCATGGCCAGATCCTGACCACTCAGAACCACCACACAGACACAGTCAGTCTTTTCCCCGCCTCCAGCACTACAGTAGAAATGGTGGCTGACAACCCCGGACACTGGCTGCTGACATGCACCGTCAATGACCATTTGATGGGTGAGCTCACTTCCTCCATGTTTCGTCACCCAACTGGATGTTTATTGAACTTGTTTAGTAATTGTTTGTGAGTTTTTGTTTTGTGGTTTTGTCCAGCTGGAATGCAGGCTATATTTGAGATCAAGAAGTGTTTCCCCAACGTCCATAAGCCCCAGCCACATGGTGAACTCAGACCGTTCTTCATCGCTGCTGAAGAAGAAGTCTGGGACTACGCTCCTACGCCGCCTAGTGATGGGTAGGTTACTGTACACACACACACACACACACTTTCACAGAAATGACCCAGGCCGGTTTTGATGCTTCTGTAAGAGACCTGTTAATAATTTGTTCTTGTGTGTGTGTGTGTGTGTGTGTGTGTGTGTGTGTGTGTGTGTGTGTGTAGTGAAGCACAAATGTTTGTAACCAGAAGTCAAAACCGTATTGGAAGCAGCTATAAGAAGGTTCGCTATGTGGAATACACTGACAACACCTTCATGACAAAGATGCTACGCTTCCCTGAGGAGCAACACCTTGGAATTCTGGGTAATCTAGGCTGAACTGGGGTTGGAAGCACTTTTCAGAGTCAGAGATGGTCTGGAGGCAGAAATAGAGTCATATTAGTACAAACGCTCTTGTTACTAAATGAAAAATGCTATTTATCGATGGTATTTCTATGTAACTAGCTAGATTGTCGTGCTCCCCCTAGCCACGCAACTGTATTAGGACTGTAATTAACAATTATTTTCATCATCGATTCATCTGCAGATTATTTCTGATTTATTGTTTAGTCTATGAAATGTCAGAAAACAGTGAAACATGCACATCACAAGCTCCTAGACATCTTCAAATAGCTTGTTGCTTGTTCAGTCCAAACCCAAAGATATTCGGGTTACAATGACAGAAAACAGAAGCAGCTATTCGGGTAAGAAAATTGCCTTATCTTCTGACTTTCTACCATCATCATTGTTGAAGGCATTAATCATCATCTTTAGTCATATTTTGGACAGACTTCCTTCCTTGCTTTTCCAGTTTCAACACAAATGTTCGAAATATGTCGGCAGGATCTTCTTACCATGACGTGATATCTCCCAACAAAATGTCACCTAATGGTTCATTGCCCTAAATTTGAGCTTGTGTGCCTGTTTGTGTCCAATCACATCTTCAGGTCCTGTAATGCGAGCTGAAGAGAAGGACACTATCAAGGTGGTGTTTAAGAACAAAGCCAGCCGGCCTTACAGTATACAACCACATGGTGTTCAGTACAGCATAGAACAGGATGGGACGCTCTACCACAATGAACTGGAAGGTTAATACAAGCACACACGCACTGTTTTCAGTGTACTAGATTATACATGAAGCGTTTCCTCATCCTGTTTTGTCTCTCCTCCCCTCCCCACTTCTTCTCCTCAGAGTCCCATACAGCAAAGAAACTGCGGGAGCTAAAGAAGCAACCAAGTGAGTTAAAACCTGAATTACTACAGCACCAGTGTAAGTTAGCCTGCATTAACGTTAGGGGAGTAAGAAAATATCGTTACACTTACACATGCGTCTTGTGTCACGGTATTGATTCTCAAAAACACTATAGATTTTTAATTAATTTACGTGCAAAATAATTCTCAGTCTTTATATAAATCTATGCAATCAGGATTGGTGACCCCTCCCCCAGCGGCTCTGGTCAGACCTGGGACAGTGCACACCTATGAGTGGACGGTGCCACTGGGTGCCGGTCCAGTACAAGGGGAGGCTGACTGTCTGACCTATCTGTACTACTCTGGAGTGGACCCTGTTAAAGACACCAACTCTGGACTGGTTGGACCGCTCCTCGTCTGTCGACCTGGATCACTGAAAAAAGGAGTACAGGTGAGAAGAGAGCGTCAGAAACGAAACTTGTGTTTGATCAGGTCACATCTCACTGAATCTGGTGTTTTCTGTTCTGAATTTGTGGGATATTTGCAGTACATGTGGTCCTAAATCTGATATATATCTGGTTTGTGCTAAGAAGGATGGAGGACAGCTTCAATGGAGGTCTGCCATGAAGGGACACAAAGTATATAAAAATAGGTTGAATGAGGCCACAGGGGAATCTTAATGCAAGGATAAAAGACTTAAAGGAACAGTGTGTAACATTTAGGGGGAATCTATTGGCAGAAATACGTATAATATTAATATGTATTTTTTCTTTAGTGTATGAATACGCATTGTTGTGTTTTTGTTACATTAGAATGCACTGTTTATATCTACAAACCATTAACATCTAACTACCGTAGTTCTCCAACACGCTTGGCACACAGGAGAATTTTCAATTGGTTGCAATCTACAACCTCACCGCTAGATGCCGCCAAACACTGCAACTTTATGACTGAAATGTATTTATGAAATCACAATTTGACACCTCTCTTCTTCTTTCGTCTCTCGTCTCCTCATGTAGAAAAACTATAACAAAGAGTTCCACCTCATGGCCACAATTTTTGACGAGAACCTGAGCTGGTATCTGGACGACAACATTAAGCAACTAACCACTGCTCCCACTACTGCCAACAAGGAGGACGAGGGCTTTATAGAAAGCAACAAGATGCACGGTGTGTAGGAGACACACATTCACACATTGATCATTGACCACTCAGATCACTCACTAAAGATGTGAATTCGTCACGCTTAGCAAAAAAGTTTGATTTCTGTTTCTCTTATTTTTCCTTATCATAGGACCCTTTCCTTGAAGAGTTTTATCATTTTTAAGATAATCACTGTTTTATTTCTGTCTCTCTCTCTTTTAGCCATCAATGGCTTTGTGTATAGGAATCTCCCAGGCCTGACCATGTGTAAGGGGGATAAAGTAACCTGGCACGTGTCAGGACTGGGTTCAGAGACGGACATCATCAGTCTTTACTTCCAGGGAAACCGCTTCATCTACCGCCAGAACAGACGAGACACCATCAGCGTCTTCCCTCACATCTCACACACCGTCACCATGGAGCCAGACAGCATGGGTATACATCTCTCTCTCTCTCTCTCACACACACACACACACACACACACACACACACACACACACACACACACACACACACACACACAATGTTACAACCTAGAAAAGGTTTGTTTTGATTTGCATAACATTTATATGTGTGTGTGACCCAAACATATCCAATCACAGGTGTCTGGGCTTAACCCTTTAATTCTTTTGCTCGACTGTTTGTTAGAGCACATTTTGAGACACTATATCTTGTCTAATTTTCAAAGGCATATTCTTTCAACATATCATAGTTTCAGAGGCCTTACTGAACATAATTGTGTAACTTGATAGTAATCTAATAAGGGGAAATTATTACTCTTTTCTCTTTCTGTTTACTCTACCAAAATGGTCCAATTGTCCTTTTATGGTAAAGGTAGTAAAGCTAATGATGTAATTAAAATTGCCTATTTGCTACTAAATAAAATTGGTGTCAATATGATGCATTTAATGTTATTCCATTATATGTACACTGAAATAATGTAATAAGTAGGATTTTTTTTACTGTCTAAAAACATGCTCGATCATAAGGTTGAATTGCCCAATACTGGTAAAAGTAGCGATGCTAAGATAATAGTTAAATAATAATCATAATTTAATTCATATGAATTAATAATTAATTAATTTTTATGATATTCATAACTTATGAAGATTCACTGTTTGTTAATGTTATATATTTAATGTTATTTTATTATATATTTGATGAAACAATTATCAGCATGATTCTTCACCATTTCTGAGATGTTTTTAGCATACTGTTAATATCTAGAATAAAAACATGGAAATAATACTAGTACTGGTAATACTACTACTTCATGGTAAAAAATTGACATATGTTGGTATGCTAACCTATAACTAACATAATAACAGTAAATGGTTTGTATTTTTCTTTTACCATGAAACGTCATCTCAGCCATTTGATGAGGCATATATTAAAAAACGTGGGGAGTATGTTTAAAAAAAAAAAAATTGATGTTGTACTTGCCCCAAGGACATAAAAATGCAAAAAGGACATTTATCCATTGCTTTTTTTCTTAGTGAGGACATTAAAAGGTCAATATTAAGCCGGACATGTGGATTGTGTTTTTCTGCACATATGATGTCTGTGTGTGTTTCAGGTCAGTTTGAAGTGGTGTCCGCCACAGTGAACCATTACCGTGGTGGGATGAGAGCCAACTACACGGTACAGAAGTGCAGCTTGCTTCAGCGTCAGAGTGAGTTTATGCTCCACTCTAAAACCTACTACATCGCCGCCATGGAAATGGACTGGGACTACTCTCCAAACCGCACCTGGGAGGCTGAGATGTTCCGCGGTCTGGAAAAGTACGGTACCACCTGCACGGCAATTTTGTTTTTGCTAGGATGGCAAAGTCATGAGCCGCCCTACTCTGTCTCTGATTGGCTAGTACTTGATCCCTTTGTTGGTTGGGTTGTTCAGGCATGAGGATTCAGATTGGTTAGGGTTAGGTTAAGAATATTAGGGTAAGCCAATTAGAGGCAGAGTAGGGCGGGTCATGCCTTCGCCATCCTAGGAAAAAATGTCGCCACCTGCACATATACAGCATGAAAATGTACAGTTCACAGAAATACACAGAATATCAGCGGAAAATTGGTGGCAAAATTGGCCTCTATTTTTCTTTTCTTTATTATTATTATTTATTGGAGACCTGTTTTTTAAAGGTCTTGAAAAGGAACCAAAGGGACTGAGAGATGGACTAACACGTTGTTGGTTTTGATGTTTTCATGAGCTTTGTTGACAATAAGAAAAATAGACTGTAGAATACCACCAGTCTTATCCTTTAAATCTAGCTTTGTAGGTTGTTTTTTTTACTACGCTAAAACTATTCTCTCTGCTCAGTTATCCAAGTCGAGATATAAATATATCACATCTTATGTCATTTTAAAAATGTATGTTTTTTTGTTGTCTTCAATGTTTTGTATTTTTTGATAACCAAACAGACAAACACAGATTCATGCATAAATATATTTATATGCAAATGGAGGTGCATGCTCAAACACATCCACATGAGGTGGTTGTTCCATGGTAAACACACACACACAACATGACAGACACACACACACACACACACACACACACACACACACACACACCGAGCCTCACTTATAAAATAAGCTCTAATCTCTCTCCCTCTGCAGCCCTGCTCCAGTCTTCCTGGACCAGCAGGGTGGGTTTATAGGCTCTCGTTACAAGAAGGTGGTCTACCGCCAGTTCACCAATAACAAGTTCACCAAGCAGGTGGAAAGAACGGCCGATATGGAACACCTCGGCATTCTGGGTAGGCTTTCAGGGCAGCAGAAATGCACAAACTGTGATTGTAAAATAAAAGCCACAAATACTATTCACTCTATACATTATGGATTTATGTTCCAGCCTGATTGGTCTTGTAATTCAAACACATTCCCTTCCTCTAGGTCCAATGATTCACGCTGATGTGGGAGACAAGGTGACGGTGGTTTTTAAAAACACGGCGTCCAGGCCTTATTCTATCCACGCCCATGGAGTCAAGACAGACACCCCGGATGTTCATATCACCCAACCAGGTAGAGATGGGCAGAATATCAGCTGACAGGGAGGCAGACAATCAAGAAACATTGGAAATAGAAAATTCCAAAATGCTTAATTTTAGTTGTGGTTTTATTTAAAGGTGCTATGGATGACATTGATAACATTCAGCCACTAGATGTTGCACTCTCCCTTCTCCGTTCCATTGCATTTCCTTCACACAAAGTGGTTGAACACATATCAACACATAGCAACTCATAACAACACATAACATATAGCAACTCATAACAACACATAGCAACTCATAACTCGTAGCAACACATAACAACACATAGCAACTCATAACTCATAGTAACACATAACAACACATAGAAACTCATAACAATACATAACACAGCAACTCATAACAACACATAGCAACTCATAACTCATAGTAACACATAACAACACATAGCAACTCATAACTCATAGTAACACATAACAACACATAGCAACTCATAACTCATAGTAACACATAACAACACATAGCAACTCATAACAATACATAACACATAGCAACTCATAACTCATAGTAACACATAACAACACATAGCAACTCATAACAACACATAGCAACTCATAACTCATAGTAACACATAACAACACATAGCAACTCATAACACATAACACATAGCAACTCATAACAACACATAGCAACTCATAACAACATATAGCAACACAATTCAACACATAGCAACTCGTAATAACACATAGCAACTCATAACAGCACAGCAACACATAGCAACTCATAACAACACATAGCAACTCATAACAGCACATAGCAACTCATAACAACACGCAGCAACTCTTATGGTGCCTTCAATTGAAACTCGTGAACTCGTGTTTACATCATGGGAAGTCGTGTTCACGATATGCTTGGCATTCAAGTGGTTAAAGTCATGAGAACACCACTGCTAAGCAACGGCAATATTAACGTAACTGTCTAGAATCCACAGAGGCTAAAAATTTAGCAAGCTAGTGGGTAACATAATGCAGTAAATGCAAAAGCGTTAGAGGTCGTTGGGAATATCAACATTTTCCTCAGACCTATTATAAAATTACGAAGAAAAACAATATACGACTAAAATTACAATTCACTTCTTGAATTTCCCTCAGGATCAATAAAGTTACTATCTATCTATCTTATTGTGCACCGAAAAATTAGCTTCCATGGCCTCCGCCATCTCTGACAACGTCAACAAACACATCACAATTCGTAAACTCAGAGTTTTCAGAAACTTTCCACTTACGATGTCATGAATACCACAAGAGGGTGGCGTTCACATGGACTCTTCTCGTGAACACGATAAACACGACCCCATTTGAAGGCACCAATAGCAACACATAGCAACACATAACAACTCATAGCAACTCATAACAACACCTAGCAACTCATAGCAACACCTAGCAACTCATAGCAACAAATAACAACACATAGCAACTCATAACACATACAGTAGCAACTCATAACAACTCATAGCAACACATAACAACTCATAGCAACACATAACACATAGCAACAAATAACAACTCATAACAACACATGGCAAAACATAGCGACACATAGCGACACATAGCAACACATAGCTTCATAAAAACACAAAGCTTTATAACACGTAACCATAGGCGCGAGAATAAAGGGGACAACGAGACTTTTTGTCCCCCCACTTTCAGGTGTTATGGTAATAAAATGGTGATGTCTAAGCCAGGTAGAACGTTGGCGATAATGTCTATATGGCGTCTAACATGTTGAACCTTTATTCAATCATAATCAACCATTGTGTAACCAAATTCAAATGAAATCAAAGTGCTCTGACATCGAGCCCGCTACAGTTTCATAATGAACCGAAAATATTTGTCCACCTCTCAACGGGTGGGGTCCGCGCAGTCAGCTTGGAAAGGCCTGGGGTGAAGATGGCTCGCAGTTCCGGCCGTGAGTTTTACAGCACCCCTTGCCCAAACCTGTGCATCAGGGGTCTGCAGCGACGTCGGCAGCCCACCAGACCTGTCTTGAAACACGGACCCCGTCTGATTAAATAGTTTTCTAGAGCTCAAAGTTCTTCATAGATCTAGCCTCTTAATTTTACTAAAGTGCGCCAGATTGATGAATTCACCTTGAAAATGTACAACATTTTCTCAGTCTCACAAAATCCCGTGAGAAACACTGCATTACGTCATCCAAAGCTGGACGCCCCCCCCCACACTTCAAAACTCATTCCGGCACTGCTGCACATAACAACACATGGCTTTGAACAACACACAATTCATACAACACATAGCCTCACGTACAATTTGCACAGACACCTACACATCCTCTGACAATGGTGACTTATTGCAAAACCCACGTGGCCAACAAACCTTAATACTTGTTGTTATTGAGATGATGATTATAAAGGTTCAGCCTGCTCCGGGGAACCCTAAATCTTCTGACAGCAGGTAATAACTGGAACTATGGGCGGAGAATGTGAGTTGGATCGGACACTATTTTCTGTGCCTGTCTGATAATAGACTGCTCATAGATTGTTTGGAGGGACGGGTATTTTTTAACCCCAATGATTTTCATAGCAGTCTATACTAGATGAGTAAAGATGAGACAAATTATGCTATTAAATTATGTTAATTAAACCAGGCTGTTATCCCATATCTTATAATTACTCTCTAAAACAGCAGAGTAAAATGGTAACATGAACATTTGCTCAACTCCCTCCTAAGTCTACATAAAAAGTACATTCACTGTTGCAGCTGAGTGCTAGAACCCTTCAGGTACCTATACGAGCAGACCTGAGTTTCAGCTTCAGATTTTACAGCTAAACAGTACACAAAAATATGTTTCTGAAAACATTTGAGGCGAGAAATAGGCATTACACTAACCGAATCTTGATTCATGTTTGATCAACGCTGCCTAGTTTGACCGTTTGATCGAGTTCATGAGTTTCACGAGCAGTGATTGACAGCTGCTTTAGAGACTGCTTGGCTCTGATTGGTTGTTTTCCTTCGAGTGTAGTGAAATCTTGCAAATGCTATTAGGAGCTCAGGAGGACACGGAGGAACATGATTTATTTTCACAGATTATCTGTCTCATGCGCTACTGTGAGGCTATAGTGACCATTTTATAAAAATAATAGTAATCATATTTGCTCAAAGTTACCGACTGCAGCTTTAACATAGCGTGGGATTCAATACCAAATGTCTTTCCCAGGTGAGACTTACTCCTACCACTGGTACGTTACAAAGAATACAGGACCAACCACAGAGCAGGAGGAGTGTTCTGTGTCAGCATACTACTCCACTGCTGATGTTTCCAAGGTACGCTAATACACACACACACACACACACACACACACACACACACACACACACACACACACACACAAACACACACACACACACACACAAAGGCAATCACACACTTATGTTGTCTCCTTGCATATAACAGGACCTGTACAGCGGTCTGATAGGTCCGTTGGTGATCTGTCGCCGTAGCTGGGCCAGGTGAGTGTTTCTGCATCTGTAAATGAATACAGAACCACCCAAACTAGTTAATACTTAATTATTTCATGCAATATATACAGTGTGCTTGTGTGATTTCCAGATATAATAAGGCAGGTAGATGAATTTTTGTTCTGCATCACACAACAACATAATTAAACTGTGTTGCTTCCAGGAGTCTTGGTATGAAGAAGGAAGTAGAAGAGTTTGCGCTGCTTTTCCTGGTGTTTGATGAGAATGAAAGCTGGTAAGTAGAGTCTAACCTTAAAAACTAACCATTAACCTTTTAGACCTTTAGTAGTTGGTACATTTAAATGCAAAAACAGATTCCCTTTACTTCATAGTATCTAGCAATACAAATGTAGTTTTGGTTTTATATTCTGAGGTTTTGAGATAGAATGAAACTTATAACACCACAATACCTTGGAATTTAATGGAATTTTTGATAAACACTATACATTTGAAATACTGAATACTTGTAACTTGTCTTTCTCGAAACATTCTCACAGATACTCAGAATAATCCACAGACCTTACTGTCAACATTTTCCTTTGGGAGTATTTCATCAGTAAAAATAGTTCAACAGTCCCACCTCAATCACCCTTAATCCCGTTTTGACATTATGTCGTCTTCATAGCCCTCATTTATCTCATCACTGTCCGAATATGGGGTACATCAGACTGTCTGTGGTGTTTATATCTTTCTGTAGCAATGCCAGGAAGATAACCTGCTGTATATTTAATTTACAATATTTGGCAAACTATTACTGTTATTATTATTATTCCAGGTATCTGGATGAAAACATTAGGACCCACATCAGGATCCCTCGCCCAAACTTGAAGGATGATGAAACCTTTATAGAGAGCAACAAGATGCACGGTGAGATAAACATACACACAAAATGAACTGCATCATTTTGACAGATGGGATGATATTTTTGTTGCTTTGTCTAGACGTCCAACGATCCTTAATGTCTTTCCAATATGTGTTATTGTGTGCTTTTCTGTGTATGCAGCCATAAATGGTTATATGTATGGAAATCTGAATGGTTTGAACATGGAGGTGGGTGATAAGGTGTACTGGTACCTGATGGGAATGGGCAATGAAGTGGACATACACACCGCTCACTGGCATGGACACAGTGTGGAATATAAGGTATACAAACATGCAAGACACGCCGACACAATCACATACTATACAGACTTGATACATACAAATACCAACTCCTTTTTGTTATGTCTCTCCAGCTGGGTGGAGGTTCTCATCGTACTGACGCGTATGAGCTGTTTCCAGCCACCTTCCAGGTAAAACCTCAGAACATCGTGACTTGGCTTTAGCTGATTTTATTTGCCTTTTGCAACATTAAAGTTGCTGCATGCTGCATTTTAAAAGTTGTTATTCATCATAACAAAATAGAAACGATAAAAATACATACATACAAAGGGAATCAAAATAGCTAATACAGATGAACTTTCAAAAACAGGTGGCAACTGAGAAAACTGACAAATGTTAAAATGATGATGCTACACTTGTGACTATTACATTAAATCAAGCTTGAATATTAAGTCTTCCTTTGCCAATCCTACCATCTTTAACAACAAATAGATATTATATAATATTTTGAGCTGTCAATCGATTCAAATATTTAATCGCATGATTGTCCATGATTAATCACACATTTTTATCTGTTCAAAATGTACCTTAAAGGGAGATTTGTCAAGTATTTAAGACTCTTATCAACATGGGAGTGGGCAAATGAAGAAAATTGCTTTATGGAAATATTTGTATATATTTATTATTGGAAATCAATTAACAAAATAATGACAAATATTGTCAAGAAACCCTCACAGGTACTGCATTTAGCATAAAAAATATGCTCAAATCATAACATGGCAAACTCAAGCCCAACAGGCAACAACAGCTGTCAGTGTGTCAGTGTACTGACTTGACTATGACTTGCCCCAAACTGCATGTGATTATCATAAAGTGGGCATGTCTCTAAAGGGGAAACTCGTGGGTACCCAGAGAACCCATTTTCATTCACATATCTCAAGGTCAAAGGTCAAGGGATCCCTTTTTCTACTTTCACTTGACAGTGCAGTCATACACAAAAAAAAAATGAAACTTGTGAATCACATGGCGTTCCCGTCTTCTTCCTGTTCAGACAGTAAAGATGCATCCTCAGTATCCTGGTACCTGGCTGCTCCACTGTCACGTCATCGACCACATTAAAGCAGGCATGGAGGCCATGTATACTGTTACTGAGAAAGGTAAGGAAACTAATTGGACAGACTAAAGTCAGACTAAGTGAAATAGTAATGCAGGATAATGAGGATGCTGTGCAGGGATTAACATGTTTGTTTCTCTTCAACAGCAAAGAAGAAGGGAATCTTTGGCTGAACAGTTGAGGATCCACAAAGAGGAATAGAATAATTTGATTTCAGGACCCAATTCACTAAATGCTCTTTGTGAAATCATCTTAAACAGTTACTTGTGCAAAGCAGAGATAATTACATTTCAGAATAAAACATCACAACTCAAGAGTCGTTTTATATTAAAATGTGCAGTTTTTTAAATTCTCTAACTGCTTTGCTGTTTTCCAAATGACACTGAAGACTGTAAGGATACTGACAAATAAAAAAAGAAAAACTGAAATCAGTGATACAGTTAAATTAACAGTTTAATATGACTATGTGTGGCCTGTAATGACAGAAGTCAGGCAGCAGGGGGCACTATAGCCTGACAGTACATTATCATTGCATTGTGTGCGGAAACAGAAATCATTTGTCACACTAGTGAACATTGACCTCACAGGTCTGTTGGGGAAATCTGCATCCTGTGGAGGAGCCTCTGACTGATTACAGTAAGGTAGGGATGAACTGATCAAGTCATTTGGCTCTGAAGCCGGCCCTGACCACTTTGGTGCCCTAGGCAAGATTTTAGGTTGTGCCCTCTTGCATCGCAACAAATTACACCACCATTCACTGTGTTCATACACTCACTCAGAAACGGCTCAGCTTCATGTCTTTGAGATTAAGCTATGCACATCACACTTATAAGAAAAACAATTTCTCAAAATTATGTTGTAGGTAATTCCCCAAACACCTGAATAGTTTTTCCTACTTTCCCTAATGACTTTGTGTGTAATTGATGTGAACTCTAGCTAATAGCTATTAGGGTGATGCTGTGGACAACCCAGAAAATAGGGCATATTTAATAGGCTACATAGTTATGTTGTTGTGGGCTTTTTGGTAATATTTAAAAGTTATAGTATTAAAATAGTATTAGTAAAAAATAGTAAAAGTTTAAATTTAGATTATTTTTTTTTTTCTTTTCTCATTTGGGGTGCCCCCATGGATGTATGGCGCCCCTAGCATTCGCCTATGCCGTCTATGCCTAGGTTCAGCTCTGCCCAGAAATAACACATTTTTGGCTCGGGTCCCCGTAAGAGCAAATTCAGCCAGTTTCAGTAATGAAGGCCGTACCGATGAATGAGTGCTACCAGAGATTTCAGTGAGATCTTTTCAAATAGCATGAGTTCATTCATGTGTAGCATCATTTGTAAGTCAAAAACCCTTGCGGGCTGATCAACACGTTACTGACAGTCACCTGTGATTGTTCTCTAGAGGTCTCATGCTTGGAGTAGGGTCAAAAAACTGAGGAATTAAACAACTGTTAGCTCAGTCATGGTTTGGTTTCTCAGTCCTGTACAAGCGAAAGCTGATGAAAGCCACCAGAAAACCTGCCATCAGGGTAATAAGTTGATCATACTTTGACACAAGCAAAGATACAGTCTGGGCCGCCAGTGGGTGGCAGTATCATCACTTTAATGGACTCAGGAATTTAGCAGCGGTAGCAGTCTGTGACCTGCAAGGCTGGATGACTACAGTCACACAGACCAGTGTGAAGCAGGTCAGATATCGCTGACACTTGTGTCTGTCTGTAGCTGCTGGACTGTGTCTGTTTTATGCATTGACTTTCTACAAACATGGTGCACTTTTAGCACACTGTATGGATGCAGGAGTAACACATGTTCTGCTTGTCTTGACCAACATTTTTAGATGAAATCCAGGAAGCAGTTTAGAAAAGAGCTCACACTGTGATACAGCAAGAACATTGAGGACTCTCGTGCTGCCACAGAGCTGACAATTACTCTTTTCTTCCAGCTGATGCCACTGCGAACAAGGCAGTTTGGATCCACAAACACCTCAGAGGCTTCAAGGTGATGCAACTATGAGCCTTTGAGCTTGTCAGTGCCCCATAGAGGAACCTTGGAGGGGGGTTGGTTCCACTAGGAGCAGTAAGTCCGAGAGCACTGATGAGAAATTGAACCACTTCAATCGCTCATACCTCGTGTCTGAGTGCCACGTATCCTACAAATCCGGTGAGCGGTGTCACGATGAAAGCGCTCGACAATGCAGTTTAGTATTCTGGAAATAATTCCATAAATAGAAGATGCAATGAGTCACTTTAGATCAGATCAGATAAAAGCGCCAAATGCATTTTAAAAATAAATATGCAGTTTGACAGGCTTGTGAGGAGCCACTTTATCCTGATTTTGCCCTTTTCCATTGTTCAAAGGGATCTGAGATTGTGAGGATTAGCTATCATCACCAAACACACACACTCACTGAGCTGAGTGCAGATCAGTGTCTAAGCAGCCACCTGCAGTCCTCCATTAGCTGGCAAGGAAATGGAATTTAAAGGATTCAGACCATGAAATGTGGCCAATAATGCCGGCTCGGATCTAAACCTGCACCGAATCTCAATGATGTGCCAACAGCTCTGTCACATTCAACTAATGAAACTTTGCCTGACACTCGCTCTCACTCAACTATGGTGGCTTTACCTGATTTTGTAAGATTTGTAAACAATAAAATACAAAGTATGAAAGTCATGCTGGCAACATGTGAGGCTGTGACGTTCATGCACGCAGAGAACAAAACTGTTGCATGAAGGTAGAATGGACAGCTTCAAGTTTGGCTTGAGGGTGTCACCAGAGGTAAGATTATGTTGTTACCCAAATTAAATGGGTTTATTATCTGTAAGGTGGCCATGTTAAGACCAGCAGCATGGCTGTGGGTGGGCCTCAGGTGGGCCTGGGTCCACCCACTTGGCACTCAGGCCCATCAGAAGGCTTCCTTTTTTGCTGGATCATCCAGTGAATAGCAGTCAGTTTCAATTATCTGACTATATAAAAAAATTCCTGCAACTTTTTGTTGGAGGCTGTGACTTTAATGAAGTCAATATCCCAAACAAAATAATTAGAAATTTGTTTAATGACATCTCATACCCTATAGTATCTTATAGAAGTGTGTGTATACATCCGGTGAATTTTTACAATAATGATTTGGAATTGAAACCAATAATTGTGTGTTTTGTGATGATAGTGAAACTACGGATCATTTATTAATCCAGTGTATGTATTCTGAAGCTTTATGGCTTGGTTTACATGACTGGCTTTGCCTGACGGTGTTTCAACTTGAAAACTTTTCTCAAAATGACATTGTTTATAGACTCATCATGGACAGTAGCAAAGATGACTTTCTGGTTAATAACATTCAGAATCTTCATCTTCCTTTGTGTATAAAACATGCACTGTTCAGTTTTCTATCAAATTTTGTGGAGTTATATTGATGGAATGAAAATGTCCATTTAATGGATTCCTCTGTGTCATTGTCTGTATGTAAAAAAAGAGGCTGCTGACAAAAACATTTGCTTTGGGAAAAAAGGATCACTCTTAGAAACTGTAAATATGGCAATTACTCCTGCTTATTTGTATTTTTTTATTGGTTTGAACTTTACTCCTACACTTTACACCCTATATTTTTATATGTGAAATGTTTTGAACACTAATTTATAAAATGTACTGGTGATTTTTTTCATGGTAATATTTTGACCCATGTCCTTTGGATGTGATTTTAATATAAGGTTGGTATATGTTGGTAAGTGGTTTTATAAAAATAACTTTTCTTAATCATATTTGCTCCAATCTTGCCTACTTCAGCTTTAAAGTAGTGAAAATGCATTGGATTTTTTTTAGCAGAATATAAGAATATGATCTACAAAAAACAAACAAGCTTTCTTGTTTTTTGCTTCTTATTTAGGCCACCTGATAGGTCAGATTTTTGAGGGGCAGTGCTTTTAGTGAATGGCAGATAGCGAGCAGCTCCTCCTCTTTCACTCAGTGTACAGCTGTGATTGCTCGTAGTGACGGCAGCTGTTGAAAACACGAACAGAAAAGCCTTGGATTTTACTTTATCAGCTTTAAATAAATACTCCGCTGTATTTATTATCTACGTCATTAAGTTACATAAAAGTTCCAACTATGCATTCGGCTGAAAGTCACCAGATAACACGGTCACGCGTTAAACCGAAACACCTGTGCATTGAGGAACAGAAGCCTGAGGAGCAGGAGGAAGAAGTTCAGCCGTCATTCTCAACCAAGACCTCCAGTGTCTCCTCAACAAGTGCCAAGTAATAACGTTATGTGGCCCCTCGTCACCCATAACAAGCTGTACTGGTGACAGACTCTTTTCAATAGGACTTCATATCAGACTGAACTCTTTGTCCCTGCTCTCCTTTCAGAGAGACTATAATGAAATCATTTCAGTGTTCAACACCGACATCAAGCCCCGTTGTCTCCTGCTGTCATCAAAAGTAAGGCAATTTACTATTATTGTTTGTATTATATGGGGATAGTTTTTGTTTGGTGTACAATTGGATTTTATGTTGATTGCTGCCAGCTGTGTATGTGTGTGTGAATATGTGGCCGCAGTGCCAGGCTATGTGATGCTGTTAATATTTGTTTTGTTAGATCAGAATCTGAATCAGCTTGATTGTCCAGGTATGTGGAGGCCTACACATAGAGGCTACCAGGCATTTGACTGGTTATTTTGCTCTCATTGTAGGCCTACATATGGAAATAGAAATGCAGCTAAAAACAAGGTCAACAAAGTTGAAACAGAGTAAAGAAAGAAGATATATATATATATATATATATAAAATATAACAAGGAACAACACAATATACAATGTGTCAGGCTTTGGAACAAATACTGAATGATTAATGTAACGGGTTGCTTTATATACACAACATAGGTGGATATGTACATACTGTACATATCCTTATATGCATGCAGGCCTATACATGTCTGGTGCCTGTATTACCTCCGATGATGATGATGTTGATGATGATGGATGGTGGTGGTGTGTAAGGCTTGTATGATTAAACCGTGGTGCATTCAGGCAATTATAGTTGTAATGGCCTATTTTGGTTATGTGTTTCACCTGTGTGTGTGAATATGTGGCCACCTTGCCAGGCTATGTGATGCTGTTAATGTTTGTTTTGTTGGATAAGAATCTGAATCAGCTTGATTGTATGAGGAAGCCTAAACATAGAGGCTACCAGGCATTTGACTGGTTATTTTGCTCTCATTGTACATATGGAAATAGAAATGCAGCTAAAAACAAGGAACAATGTGTCAGGCTGTTTCTGTGAATCGTAAACAATAATACAGTAGTGCATATGGTGCAGAGTGCAAATATGCTGGAACAAATATTGAATGATTAATGTAACAGGTTGCTTTATATACACAATATAGGTGGATATGTACAGTATGCATGTAGGCCTATACATGTCAGGTGCCTGTATTACCTCTGATGATGATGATGATGATGATGATGGTGGTGTGTAAGGCTTGTACGATTAAACCGTGGTGCATTCAGGCACTTATAGTTGTAATGGCCTATTTTGGTTATGTGTTTCAGAAAATATTAAGTAGAAGTTTGTTCTTGGACGGGCTAGGCCAACCTGTTTTTCTCTGTGCCCACCCACACTGTGATTTCTGCCTACGCCACCGGTTAAGGCATCTCAGACATCTAATCGGAAGATAGGCGGTTCAATCCCGGCAAGATAGTGAACCCCAAATTGCTCCCGAAGGCTGAGCTATCGGTGTGTGAATGATACATATTAACTGTAGCAGCATCATCTAACTATAAAGCAGGTATTCTGTCTATGTATATATGTAGGACTGTCCTTCGCATATCTCGAGAACCGTTCATCCAGTCAACTTCACACTTGGCGGGTAAAAGCAGCCATACTACGTTTCTCGACAATGCTGCGAGCAGAACTTCTGGGGGCCAAGCAATTGGCCTGTTCTAGACGGGCACTGCACTAGTATGATCAATTAATCAGTGATCCGTTTGATTGGCAAAATACAACTGCTTCAATCTTCATGACCCTCTTGAGTTTGTTGTTTCACGCATATTAGAGCGCCCGACTTCCAGTGGTTTGTGGGAAGTGCGGCTTTAGGCAGCCAATAAGTGAGACAGTCTAGCTCTCAATGGGATAGCAGGATGTGAACCCTTGAATATGCTTAAACCAATGCTTGCAACCTGAGTTACCACCTTTAGTTCAGGCTGAATCAGTACAAATTGCACCCTAAACTATGAGAAACTTACCTTTTTATTGTGGATTTAAAGGTATGCAATCAGCTCCCGTGAGTGCTCATTATGTGCATGCTATGGTACATCTGTACAAGTGCATGTAATCTGTGCATCTATTTTTTTGAGAGTGTGATTACATTGAGGTGTCTCTATTGTCTTTTATAGTGGGATGCTTTCTGACTGCAGGTATAAGGCCCTGAAAAACCCCAGTTAGTGTGCTGCTGAAACAAATGCTCGTTCTGGCTCGGCCTGGACAGAGGGCCTATTAGGACTGATCGCATGCGACATCAGCATGTTGGAAGCAGATGGCTGGTGGTGCCTGCAGTCGTATCTCTCTCCCACACAAGGCTCTCTGGGCAGATTCGACATAAGCTTAATTAATGATTTGATAACTGCAGAGGCGTTAAAAGTAGCACGGAGACGGGCGTGAATTCCAAATGTAAGAGCTAAACTGGCTGGTAATACGATGTGAAGGGATTTCTTACCACATGCTTCCCTACATGCTCTCTCTGTCTCACACACTTACTCAAAACTGGCCCAGTGTGAGCTCTCCAGCATGCTGCGAGTAAGATAGAAGTTGCAGATCTAAGAACTAAACAAAGCAGATGTTTTCTGAAGGCTGTGCTCCCTGTGAGCGTTCACACTACAGGGAGCAGCCGGTTGTTCTGAACTCTACATGTAGTCACCCATGTGTAAGATATGCAGGTCAATTTGGATGATTTCAGTAGTTTGGAGTTTATTAGTCGAGAGAGATTTTTGTGTTTTTGTTCTTGCTTTTCTCACTGGTTTGAAATGGGCAGGGCTCAGTGGGGGAAAAGATGACGTCAGGTATTTCTATGCACCAATCAGAGTTTTGTGGCAGTTAAATCACAATGTGATGACAGTTGTGTGATTGTTTTCTCATGCTAGCAGCACAATCAATCAAATCACACCCACACAGTCTCGATAGAGCAGATAAACCTTGATTAAGCAGAGTTTTTGAGTGTTCCAATTGTGAATAATTTAACTTAAATTCACTTTAATTTTTGCTTATTTAGTCATGAATATAATGTTCTAGAGAAATACGTACAATTTAAACATTTTTAAAGGTGGAAAGAGGAGAAACTAGCAAAAGTACAATAGTACACAAGAGAGCGCACAGGCAGCAGTGGTCAACCTTCGGTTCTGAGAAGTGAAGCCAATGTTGAAGTGCCTTAAACTTGCATTCTCTCTAACAGCCAGCAGGGGGCGACTCTTCTGGTTGCAAAAAGAAGTCTGATTGAATAGAAGTCTATGAGAAAATGACCCTACTTCTCACTTGATTTATAACCTCAGTAAACATTGTAAACATGAGTTTATGGTCTCAATCGCTGGTTTCAAGTCTTCTTCAATACAGCATGATGTTCATTTAGTAAATAATGGTCCCATTTAGAGTCAAATACACCATAAAGCAGGGTATGCTTTAAGGTGTGGCTACCTTGTGATTGACAGGCCACTACCACGGTGTTGTCCGGTCTGGGAGTTGTCCATGTTTTTGTTGTAGAACTTCAACCCTTTCACAGTGTGTTTTCAGCTCATGAAAGATAATTATAACGTTTTTGGTCGCCTGAAAATGTCTTATTTAGCATTCGGTTGTACTTAGCTCCACCCTCTCGTGTCACTTCTGGTTGCAAAAAAACAAGATGGCAACAGCCAAATACCAAGATGGTGACCGCCAAAATGCCAAACTCAAGGCTTCAAAACGGTAGTCCACAAACCAATGGGTGACGTCACGTTGACTACGTCCACTTCTTATATACAGTACAGTCTGGCAGGCAGGTAGCCCGTTGACAGGTTTATTTTACTGCGACAGCCACAGATAACGGATTTTTTTCTTTTCTTTTTTCTTTTCAGAGCATTTGATTTATTGATTGAATTTCAACTAATATAACAAAAATGTTTCTAAAATCTTTACCAACCCTACCTTTTAAGGGGCTTTAAAGTTAAAATACATCACAGCAAAACATGAACCAGATTAAAATCAGGAGATTTACAAGATGACATTCATGTGATAAACCACCAACATATTTCAGTATGCAATGGGTGCAGTACTACAAAAAAAAAATTCTTGCCTTTTTGTGTCACCGAAGAAGAAAAGGTTCTGTGTCCTCCGGCCAGGCTGGAAGAAAACATACTTATGCACTCGTTTCTATGGAAACGGAGCAGGTCTTGTGTCAGGGGACAACATGTGTGATCTCTGTGGCTCTCACGCTGAATATATAAACCCTGTGAAACACAACACATTAATTCCTTGCTCTCCCATGAGGAGAAAAACACCAAACAGCCACCTGTCAGCAAAATAAAAAATCCTGTCAGAGCCAGACCAGGTATGAGTCTGGGAAGTCCACGAGTAAAACCACACACCGTAGCAGCAGCAGCAGCAGCAGCAGCAGCAGCAGCAGCTGTTTTCCGGTAAGAGTTGCATTGTATTCTGCACAGTTGTTGTAGGGAGGTCATAGAGGTAGATGGTGAGAGTAACAAAGCACAGGACACCTGGAACTGGGGTTAGCATCCTGCGTTATCATTTTTTTGATTATTTTAGATCGACAGTTTAATCTTGACCTTGGAAACAGGTAGTTTTAGTCCAATATTAAAAAAGAAACCAGTGTTGACTTTTTAAAATATTCATCTAGGACTAAAGTCTTTACCTAACTATAGACAACTTTGAGTTGCGTATACACACCCATAAAAACATGAATCATGCTTTAGTTGCCACGACTGGATGTTGTAAATGGGGGCGGCTGTGGCACAGAGGTAGAGCAGATCGTCCACCATTCGGAAGGTCGGCGGTTTGATCCCCGGCTCCTCCAGTTACATGTAACTGCCGATGTGTCCTTGAGCAAGATACTTCACCCCAAATTGCTCCCGAAGGTGTGTGAATGGGTAGATTAAGATTGGATCCTGATGGGAAGGTTGGCACCTTGCATGGCAGCCTCTGCCAGCAGTGTGTGAATGGGTGAATGCTGACATGTAGTGTAAAGCGCTTTGAGTGGTCGGAAGTATAAATGCAACCATAAACCAGGGTAGCCCAAAGTGAGGCCCGCGGGCCAAAGTTGACCTGCCATAAGGTTTGATTTGGCCCAGCAGATGTTTCTAGCAATTTTTTTGTTTTTTAGTTAGAAGACCCCTTTACAGACATGCCCACTTTATGATAATCACATGTAGTTTTTGGGGGAAAAAACATGCAGTTTTTTGAATGCAGTATAAATGTGTTATTTTCGCCTGTTCTAAAATGGTGTGTTTGAATATTTCTGCATACTTGGGTCCCTAAACAGTCTTGGAATTACATAAATTGAGTATGACTGGAAATGAGACCAATTGTATTCAGCAGGTGGGTTTTAAGGGGTTAACTATGTGAAAGCTAAAAGAATATTAAATTAGGGGAACTTGCGATCCTAGTGCCATTTTGCATCTTAACAATACAATACAATAGGTGTATGCTTTTGGCCCGTGGCCCACCATTAAGTTCCAGTTTTGGCCCTCCAGGGGAAAAAGTTTGTTGTAAACAAATCAAATGCAGTACTTTAACAGAGAACACTATGCAGATACATTCAGTATGAACATTTTATAACTTTGCAGGTATGTTCATTAAAAACATTTCCCCTTTATGTGGATGAAAATGTAATCCGGGAGGCATAATGTTTCTTTCAAAGTGTGTTTTATGGTTCATTTTCAGTGTTTTCAGTTGTTTAATTGTTATTTTTAGGAGGCAGGGTTGCTATTGGTGTAATGTTTGAGTGTCCACATAATTTGCTCAAATGTTCACATAGTTTTTATATGTAGGGAAACGTTGTGTGTACATGTCAGTGTATGCTGCATGTAGCGTGTCACCTTGTTGATAGCTGGAAGATGATTACAGATCATATGAGAGTAATTTCTCTCTCCAGAAGAATTGTCGTTGCCAGACACCGCGGCTGTGAAGCAGACTGGTGCAGATGTACTCTAACCAGTGTAATTAAAGGATTTAATTTGAGATAAAGACAAGAGCAGCACTTGTAGCAACAAACATTTGCACATAAAGTGGAGAGATGAGTTTTATTTTTACAGTAGTTGGTGTCAGATCATTACCATGAGACATCTTAAAAGCACTTCAAATATTGATTTAAAGTGGAATTCCTGTTAGGATTTAATTCTTCTTATCCAGAGTTTTAGTGCAGAACAAAAGGGAAAGGCAAAGTGACAGTCTGGGGAATTTAAAGTCCAGCTGGAATTACAAAGCTTGTTCTTTTTTTTCTTTTTTAGTGCCAGCTGGTCATCTTGTCTAAAATAAGACGGTTCAAGTGGAGTTTAGTCAAGGACATCTAAGCGCTCTGACGTTTCTATTGTCTGTAGTCGACTCTCCCGGTGACAAAAAAACTGAGAGAAACACCTCTTGTGTGTTGTTGTGATTGAATGACCTTGGGTTTGTTTGTTGCTGTCAAGCTCTGAAACAATGTTCTGGTGAATCTGGGGACTTTGATTCTTAAGACTCAAAGTTTTTCAGCAACATTCAACAACAGCAGATTAAGACTCCCCGGAGGACATGAATATCCACTGCTGTCAGATGTCCCGTCTGTCTTTCGTCTTTCCTCTAAAAGGCTACACATGCTGTATATTGTTCAGCCAATTTGACACGCACAGGCTTCATTAGCGGCTATCAATTTTCACTAACTACATGTTTAATAGGCTGCTATTATTGTAGGCTCTGCTTGGCATAAGCACCACCGTATATCCACTCGGCTCCCCATCAGCTTCAGCCAGTTTCTCCAGGAATGGTCACTCTGTTTCGGGTCACTGATAACTTTTCAGCCCACCTCAAAAGTAATTATGAATTCATTGTTGTGAGCAGCTTAAAGTCATAAATCATTTCTGTCCTCTGCACTAAGCCTGACCAAACTGAATGGGAACTATTTAGTGCAGAGGATTTCCCTCTTTAAGTCCAGTGATTTAAAAAGGATTGAATGAACAATGAGCTGAGGAAATGACTACACAGCTGATTTGTTCAGACTGCAGGTGCAGACTGTGTGGGTGGCAAAGCGGCCTGTCGGATAGAGAGACTATCTCATAACTGATTTCACCCATAGATTGCATGTCCATCAACACCCGTGTGTCTCTGAGTAACACACTGACCCTCAACCACCTCATTTTAAGTAGCCGAAGACATTATATCAGCCTCAACTACAGAGAGTCCCTGCAGCATTAGTCCTCAAGCTAAAACACACTTTAATATATCTTTGGATATTCAATTTGACCACACTTTGGTGAAAGTTCTCTCCCGTTCTGCTTTTATTCCTCCATGTCTGCTATTTCTTCCCGTTCAAATTTCTCTGTCACTTCCGCTTTCCTGCGTTGTCATTCACAATTCTGCATCACCCTGAAGGGGTTTACTTCGCAATGACCTGCTCGCTGTACATTATCTTGCTAATTACATGGCTACTTACTTGAGAAATCAATAATTTGACACAAAACTGGTCCGCCAGAGATCAGAACTGTGTCCATAGTAGCGGTCTGCTACACATAGCAACGGTCTGCTACACATAGCAGCGGTCTGCTACACATAGCAGCGGTCTGCTACACATAGCAACGGTCTGCTACACATAGCAGCGGTCTGCTACACATAGCAACGGTCTGCTACACATAGCAGCGGTCTGCTACACATAGCAACGGTCTGCTACACATAGCAACGGTCTGCTACACATAGCAGCAGTCTGCTACACATAGCAACGGTCTGCTTTACATAGCAACAGTCTGCTATAAAGAAATATAAAGAAACAGACCGTAGAACACCGTAATAGACCAATCAGAATCGAGTATTCAACAAAGCCGTATAATAATTCAAATTAAAGGACTCCTCATTGACAGGAAATGGTTTGAATCCTATCTACAAGGAAGAAGTCGAGCCCTCTAGTAGTTGTAACTGTGACTCTTGTCTGTTGGGAGCAAAGATGGAAATAAAGTGACTCTTTTATGCAACAAAGTCCAAAGAGGGAGGAGGTCAGAGTGGTTGAATGGGTTGACAAAACCACTGTTTATTTACTGTTTCCTACCGACAGTCGAAGTTGGTTTCTATTAACCAGGACAACGATCTTTCCCTAAACCTAACCAAATCTTTTTGTAAACCAAACCAAAGCTTAAATTAAGCGTTGTTGTAAGTTTATAACACTAACAAAAAATGGCGTCAGATGCGAAAATGCTTAGATGTTTCCCTCTAGTGCAATTTAAAACAATATATGAGTTGTTGAAAGAGTCCATATTGTAAGTTCAGGCAACATCAGTTCCTCAGGCTTTAACAGCTCCTCCATTAGAGCTACATACAGCACCAGTGATTTTGCATATTTCAGCCCATTTTCTCCAAAGCACATGTAATTTACACTCAATGAATGTAGCCATTGTTTGGTATGGAAATTAACTTGCAGAGACTTGAATTGTATGTTATAATGAAGGCATTCATGCAGATTGATTTGACGAGTGCAATAGATTGCTGTACAACAGTGATGAATGTGAAAAAATAAATGCAGACATTATGTTCACAGCAATGATTTTAAAGGCTTGCCTGTAAAATTAGAAACCATTAGGGGGTGAATCAATGGCTTCCTGGGAGGAAGGAAAATACATAGAAAAGAAAGCACCCTTTGGAAAGTGTTTAGTAGTGTTAAGTATAGATTTGTAGTCATGACGCAGTCTGGCCCTTTAAGAACAAAGTCTTTAAACGGGCTTTTAGCCCAGCAAGAGCAGCCAAGTTGAGATATTGTTCTCTCTCTCCTGAATGGTTGTTTTCATATGTTGTCTTTTATTAATTTATTTCTCTGACTCAGAACATTTAAATTGTTCTGCAGCTGAGACAGTACAGAGAAATACTTACAGTGCTACGGTTGCTTCACTCGGCTGAAGCTTTCTGGTTGAGTGCCTCATCCAAAGGTTTATCAGAAGCAAACAGCAACTATATCTTCAGTGTAAAACGGGAATGTGGAAAATTAAATTGAATTGACCTGCGTTCATTTAGGATTAAATACATTACAGATGACAACCAGCTTGTTCAGTACTCAAACTACCTGAAACTCTTTCTAACTTTCCTCGATGGTTTGTGGTTAAGAAGCCATTCTGAGAGAAAACGCCCTCACTTTGGAAATCACAGCCTTCTCCTGATGTCCTTGGTTCATCCCTTAAGGCTCTCCATTCATTAAAAAGCTCTCATCCTTTTTTTACTAAAGTTGTCCTTGACTCAAGAAAATCTATACTAGAGGATTGTAGGGAATAATGGAGAACGTTAATTTGATCGATTTGCTTTTCCTCTTTTTTTGCAAAATGTGACCTGATGAAATGATTTTTGATTTAGTTTTAATCTAAAATACGTCATTAAAGCAAACACAATACACAATTGTTCTGATGCAATTCCCGAATTTGCGTTTAAATAAATGTCTGCTAAGTCACTATTGCTGAAGGAGGTAACAAAATTGTGATTGAGCCTGTGGCCCACTGATTAAAGTTTTGCAATATTTATATATTTGCAGTATTATGAAATGGGTGTCTGTGGTGATATTCATGGGAAAACAATGTTGTATTACAGTTTTTCTCCATCGTATACACACAAAAAATGTAACTATGCACACAATTCTGAAAACTTGAAGCTCATGGCTGTGTCCAAAATCGCATACTATGCTCTCTTATGCACTCGAACATACAAAAAAAGTCACATACTGTTTTAACGTACTAGTAAATAGCATGTTAGTATGTGATTTCAGACGCAACCAAAGACTCCAGACTGCTAAACTCTCAGCACAATTCCATTGTTTTCACTGAAATAGAAATTCTCCATCAACCAGGACTGAAATCTTAAGGATTGCCACATTAAAGTGGTTCTCACTTTTTATTTACATCACTAGCTCTGAGCATAGCATATTTATGCGGATGCATTTCCATTGCAGTCAATACAGACTACATGCAAATCCAAGAACGGTGTTCTTATTGCACGCAAAATGACTTGCGAATTACCGTGTCATTCATACGCCATTTAGTATTTGGAAACACCTGTTGGGGTGTGAGAGGCTACGTAAACAAAGCACAGAGAAACTTGGATTATAACACACACACAGGGAGAGTGACTTCATTCTCTGCTCAGGTAGACATTACTCCTCTATATCTTTACATAGCAAATACTTGTTTGCTGCTATATTAATGCTCTGAATTTCGAATATAGGACCTTTTAACCGCTTTGTTTCGCTGAACGCAGCCCATTTCCAAACCCAAACTACAGTGATGTGTTTTAGCTGCTTCAACACATTCTTTGTAGCCAAGTTAGAGTTAAATAATTAGAGAAACATAAAGCAGAAAAGTTAGAAAGTTTAAAATGTCTCCACTTGATTCATCTTGATTATATTCAGCAGACAGTTTGCTTAAGTAGTAGTTACATTCAAGCACTGTTTTTTCACAGAACAGCAGTCCAGCAAGTTGAAAACGTACAGATTTTTGGAGCCACTCGGCAGCGCCAATTTTATAGATCTTGCTCCATTTGGTAAACAGAAAGCAAAGTTCATGTTTTAAAACCCAGACAACCTTAGAGTCTGTTCCCTTTACAGTAGCCTACATGTATATTCTGTATAGTAAGTTTCAGGATATTTGATTCATCTACAAAGTGTGTTTACGTGGAACAAAAAATGGCAAAAACAAACAGATCCTGTCACATATAATGTGAAATGCAGTTTTTACATAATGGTCCAGCTGATTTCAAAGTGTTTGGATTTCGATTTAAATGTCCTGCACAGGAGAATATATGAGATGCAGCACAGCAATAGTCAACAGATATTTAGAGATTGTATTTGGGGGTGTATTTGGTATAATGAAGATGCCAGCTGGAAGCATGAACAAGTCATCCTTCTGTAGTTGTCTAATTCTAATAGACGATATACAAAAGTTCCTGAGATCACAGAACAGCACTCTAAAAAAACATTTCACCTCTTTGGAGTTTTATACATATGCTGTGCTCCACATATAAAAGTAATGTCAAGTACTTTCAGTACTGTCAGCTTTCTGCAGTAATATGATGTCATGTAAATACTGGAAGAAACTCAGTTCCCATAAACGGGAGGAGATTAGATGATTTCTTCTGGAGCCATATATACATGTATCTGCATAACCAGGTTTCTAATCAGCTTTTTACATGTAGCCTACGCACGTGCACGACAGAGACTTCAGAAAAAAAGGGTGTGCAAGATGAAAGATTTCACGTAGCGATGCTTCCTTGTATTTAAATAGTTTAATTCAAAGTTTGACTAAAACTGAAGTTGAAAAACCTCTAGGTGTATAAATAAGTCAGTTTTACACCAATTAACTTTTGACTATTTGTAAAATTCAGACACACTTTTAAGTACAAAACAAGCACTACAGTGCTTTTAAATGCGTCTTTTTGTCCAATTTCCTACATAACCCGTTTCTTTAGAGCATGTAAACATATTTAGTGGCCCAGGCTTCAATGTCGACTCGGACTCTGCTTGTTAGCTAACTCTACAGTATGCAGTTGGTGTTTTGCAGCAGAAAGTGAACATAACGAAGGTAAAGGGAGCCATGAGCTAGATTCAGGTGAGGCAAAAATATCTTGTTTTTCATAAAAACAACAACCAGAAGCCTTATCCAACATTGACGCTGTACTGTACATCTAAAAGCAGCCCTGCTGACCTAAGGCAGAAGCACTGTGATGTATGAAGCTAACCATGGTTGACATGAACTAAAGGCCTGTCTGTTCTGTGCTTGTCTCCTCAATTTAATGAACCCCCTGGTGGACTTAACTGCATGTCAACTCATCCAACCCATCTGGCTATTGGCATTTCCCACTGAGTTAAGAACAGCGAGGTGTGTTGCCACATAAATCACTGTAGAGGATGTAATCATCCAACACGTTCGTCACATACTGTCACATACTGACGCTTTGTCAAACCCCTCGGAGTGTGCTTAACGGCCCCTTGGCGTCACTTTTCGCTCACAGTAAACGCATGCTTAATGTTGTGAATTAAACAAAAACACTCGCTGAAGCTGGGCATACACTGTACGATTTTAGCCCGTTTCTGGCCCAAATTTTGAGCTGACTCATTTTAGAGTCGGACCAAATTTCAGCTTTGTTGGGCGTCGTTTGCCGTGCAGTGTACAGGGGGGACCGAGGACCGATTAACTCCTCCCGACTGGCTGTCAGACAGTCGGATGAATTTCTTACATGTCAGAAATTTTGGTCGGCCGTCCACAGGCTCTCACATCAAGATAACAATGTACAATAGATAGTAAAACGTAGCTAGCTTACCTCCAATTATCTCTGCAAAATGGAAAAGCCATACTGTCCACATCTTCCTAGTCACCTGCGAGTCCATATACGCCAGCTGACGCCTCTTTTTTTTTTTTTTTTTAGACGTTCAACAGGCAGGATGGAACAGATGATCACGGCAGCACGTTTCTGCCTTGTTAGCATTGTGGCCCGTACAGACCTCAGCTGATCAAACTTTACCTGCCTCGGAGCATTCAAGTTAATCTTTATTGACAACTGTCAACAGCCAGAACGGCCCACATGGGCTGACGGGTTGTGTTTGTTTTCTATTTTACACGTACAGTGTGAGCACTCAGGTCGTGGCTGACGATCGGACCGTACAGTGCGCGCACGTAAATCGGGAGCTTTGGCTTTACATCGCAAACGATCTACTCGTACAGTAGGAGTAGGAATTACACAACAATATTTCTAAAATGGTACAGTATGCCCAGCTTTAGGTTCAGGCAACAAAACCACTTGGTTAGGTTTAGGAAGAAAACAACATTGGGCTGGTTGGGCATGCAAAGCTGATCGTCTCTCAGAAGCCATGTTGTCATGCTGTTTCTTCTTAGAGAGGAGTGGAGGTGGATGGTTGGGCTTACAAAGTGTTTGACATGTGAGACTGTAGTTTGCATCCTGTATCCTGCCAACACTCAACATTGCTTACGTTTTTTCTCTTTACCATGACCAACCTTTAACAGATTTAAGTTTAAACTTAACTAAATCTAAACCACAGTGGTGGGAGATCAGAAAACGGTCACATGAATCATTTTTGTAACTGCTATTTGTAACCGTTTCATTAATGACCGTTAGTAGTTTTTGACAAACAGTGTCATCCTGACGATAGCGGCTCAGATCAGAGAGCAACATGGTTTGACCTTTAGTTTTGAGGACTTGTTGGTTTTATAATACAAAACACGAAGAATTTACTGTTTTCCACTTAAAACCTAAAACTAATTAATCAGAGTGGCAGAGAAAAAAATAACTTGTAAAGTATGTAAGTACAGAATGTTTTTATTGCTAAATCAAGCAGTTTTAGAAAATGTTGAAAGAAAGAAATCGATGTTTTAGTGACATCGTCTTTCAGGTGGGTGGACCCTTCTCCTTCATCCAGACATCCCCTCCTCCTTCTTCTCTGGGAAGACCTCTTCCTCCTCATTGGCCCTCTTCCTCTTCTTTATATTAAAGAAATGGGACGGGAAGGGTCGGACCTACCGTGTTAAAAAAAAAAATACGGGTGTTTGATTTTTCTCCAAGCTAATACTGGTAAATACCTCCCCATATAATATCACCAAGTCTGACCCTATAAGGTCCCCCCCTCCAAGCGGTTACAGATAATGGATGGATGGATGGATAAATCAGGAATCTGGTTACTTTAGACATTAGAGAAACACCCAGTTAACACTGAAGGATTTCTGCAGGACAAACCTAATTTCTTGACCATGTAAACACTCGTGTTCATGCACATTCATGAAAGTATATCTGTGGCATAAAAGTAAAAATCATTATTCTTAGTGCATCCTTGTATCTAAACTAATTAAATTCCTACTGTCCGTATGTCAAAGTGTCCTTGAGCGAGACACTGAACCCTAAGTTGCTCCCCGGGCGCTTCACAGCAGCCCACTGCTCCTAAATGCTTAGGATGGGTTAAATGCCGAGGTCAGATTTCATGTATGTACCTGTATATGACGATTAATCTTCCTGTTCCTTGGTGTGTATTGAATATGTGCACAGTACTTCAGTTTCTTCTTCAGTCAGGAGCACACAGTTCTTGAAATGTATTATCATTACTTTATATGTATTTTTAACAAAATAACAGAGAAACTGTAAAATATGCATTTTGAGGAAAACAGATCAAATACTGTACACCCATACAGTGAGGTCTATCATACAGTGATTTAACATTACATTAATATCAACATGCAAATTAAATGAAAGTGTGTTGTTGATAATATAGTCCCAACAATAAGCAATGCAAGCTACATTTTTTTATATGATAAGTGTGTTCATATTTACCAATGCTCGAGTGATTGATAAAGATCAGCAGCAGAGATGTGAAGACTACCTTAGAGCTGAGGTAGGCGAGATTGGAGCAAATTTAAAGTTATTTTTTTAAAAAGGTCACTATATCCTGACAGTAGTACATGAAACAGGTAACCTGAAAAAAGACATGTTCCTCTGTGTACTCCGGTGCTCCTAACGGCATCTGCAAGATTTCACAGACCGGAGGTAAGAAAACCAATCAGAGCTGACCTGGGGTCTGCTGTCCAGCTGCCGTCTTTGAGCAGCTGTCAATCACTCGCGAACTCTGACAAAACGGTCAAACTAGGCACAATGATCAAATATGAATTAATATTCTGTTACTGTAATGCCTATTTCTCACCTCAAATGTTTTCAGAAACATCTTGTAGTGTACTGTTTAGCTGTAAAATTAGAAATTTTGTGACCCGGCAGCCATGTTGAGATATCTTGAGGGAATACCAAACACCGCTCACATGACCAGAGCACAGCCAATAGGAACGCTCTCTCTCTCTGAAATGACCTGTGATTGGTCAAAGTCTCCTGTCACGGGCTAGAATTTTTAAAGTCTGAAAACAGAGCCATGAGGAGGTGCAAAGTCTAGTTTTCTCTCAGAACACTTGCATTACAATATGCTAAGAGGTTATTATGGATTTTTTGCCAAATGATGCCAAAAAATTGTTGCCTACTGAAGCTTTAATAAGCCTGAATATGCCACAACCGTTTTTGCTGTATCCTGTCACACTTAAGTACAGATTTACTTAGTTTTTTGGTTCCTGTTACAATGTGACTTGTTTTTGAAGGTGTTAATCTGATGATCTCCTTGTTATCCACATCATATTATTTTCTTGAAGAAAAAAACCCATTTATGCTCTTAAATTGAAAGAAAAAAAAAGATTTTGCAAAAATAAGATCTGTTCCTTTTTAAATAATTTTTTATCCTGCGGCTAAAGTAGGGCCATTTTCACTATACGGTATGTGTCTATGCTCTTTACTTCACCCTGCTTACTGATTAATCCGTCCATCCATCAATATCAACTTATCTCCGCCCCGTAAACACAGATATCAGTGATGGATCACCCTGATTTGCATCAATAGACAAGACCTAATCAATAAGGTTAAACACACTAATGTGGTTCTAGAGTGTGGGGCAAACAAATGTGTGTGTGTGTGTGTGTGTGTGCGCGTGTGCGCGTGTGCGCGTGTGTGCGTGTGTGCGTGTGTGCGTGCGTAGGTGGGTGGTGGGAAAAGGCGGGCTGGGGGGTGTTGGTTTGATATAACAGGTCTGATGAGGAGGAGGAGGAGGAAGACGAGAAGAGACAGAAGGGAAGCGACATGAAGAGTCTAAAATGACTCTCACACACACATTCGTCTGACCATCAATGTCAGCTCCTTTATTATTGATGCTCATAATATCCCCTCATCCATCGTGGGCTTACACTGTATATTATAACGCTGCTTAATGAAACATAAATGGATGTGGTGGAATTACAATAACATGCCTCTCTGACTCTCTGACAGTGAATCCTGATGGTTTGAGGGCTGAGCTGCTGCAGCTGAATGGGTGGTAATAACTTACTACTAATATAACACAATATCTGTCAGGGATCTCCAAAAGCCTCTTTAGCACTGAATATATTAAGATGTGAATCATTCATTTCCCCCCCAATATAAAAACCTAATTGAGACTCCTTTAGGACTTCCATTATTCATGTTCCTGCGAGCTGTGGTCAGATTCCAGATAGGCTGGGAATCCAAAGATCTGTGTAATTACAGTATGAGGAATGGCCAACCGATGCATCACACAGAAGTGATTTTCTTCCCAAGGTTCTGCGTATTACTTTGCTCTTTCATTCTTCCGCCTCCCATCCATACCAGGTACATCGTAGATCACACAGCTACAGTATTACTCTGCTTTTACAGAGCCTTACCTTCAATAGGTTTCATTTTCAGAATAACAATGGACTTGTGGCTAGATTCCAGTTTTCATTGCACCGATAGTAGAGGTAAGAATAAAGTGTGTTTATTATCTCCCATGCAGGCAGTTGGGTTTAGCAGATATTAGTCTACTGTTATCAGTGGGAGGCACAAAGAGTTAGAGCTCTGGGGTGAGGAGATGAGCAGACCTTAAGGCAGCAAAATGTGATCCTTCCCATCCTGACAGTGTACCTGGGCTTCTGCAAAGACGGCTGACATACAGACAGACTTTTTCCATGACTGTGTGATAAATTAAACAGCTTTAAAGGTAATTTGGCAGCATCCTGCTTCCAAAACTACCCATACGACAGTTCTGAAAACAACTCATTTGAGCATTTTCTGATTTGCCATCGCTACTCCATCATGGTAGGAAAAGATTGTGGTTGAGCTAAGGGAAAGATCGACTTCAAAAGAAGGTTAAAAGGAATCCGCAATCAGCAAATACCGCAGTTTGGTCAGTGTCCCTACGCTTCAAACTGTGACGCTCTAGGTACCCCACTAGTATCAGTTTTGGACATGTCAGGGACATTTTGGTCAGTTTCTTTTCGTTACATGCATAGTGTCTTTTCAAAATGAATTTCCGTGTTCACAGGAAATGTACAGTTTCCTCTTGTGCCATGCATACAGTCTCTTTTCAAAATAAACTTCCAACATAGATTTACTTTGTTTTTAGGTTAACAAACAAAAGTAATTGATTAGGCTTAAGAAAAAATTATGGCTTGCCCTAATATAAGTGAGTTAGTTAGTAAGATTCTTACATAAAATAACACGTGCTGTAACGGGCGTTAGGAGAGTATGGAAGTTACATAACAAAACTATGGTACATGAACAGCAATCTCCTGGGTGATAGTCCTGTGTTTGTTTTTGTTTGTTTTAGGGCTCTCAAAGTTAATGCAATAATAATGTGTTAACACAAATTTGTTTTGATGCCACTAATTTCTTTAATGTATTAACGCAATCGATTTTTTTGGAGGTTGTAGAGGGCTCAGTTTTAAAGCTAGAGTGAAGATACTGGTATCATATGAAACTAGAAAACTCAATTCACCAGCGCCAACCATGCCATACTAGCTTGTTGCGAAGGAGGCTAAATAACACTCCAAACTTCCGCTAAATTTTGGCGAGGAAAAACAGTCATTGCCATTTTCAAAGGGGTCCCTTGACCTCTGACCTCAAGATATGTGAATGACAATGGGTACTATGAGTACCCAAGAGTCTCCCCTTTATCATGTTGATAAGAGTATTAAATACTTGACAAATCTCCCTTTAGGGTACATTTTGAACAGATAAAAAATGTGCGATTAATTTGCGATTAATCACGATTAACTACGGACAAGCATGTGATTAATCGCGATTACATTTTTTAATCGATTGACAGCCCTATTTTGTTTACATTTACTTTTATGACTACTGTATATGAATTTACTATTTAATGACACGTTGAGTAGTTTTTGACTTTGTCTTTATGTGCATACAGAAAAACTATCTTTTTCTTGTTTGTTTATATCACTTCTCTGAAATCTGTGAACCAGGAAAAGGAATGCTACGGTTTTCCTTCTGCTAAATTTTAGGAAAGATAATACAGCATGGTGTGTTCCGTAATTAAAACAAGTAAAGTACAGCCAAATGTTGTTTGCAAAACTTGTTTTACTTGTTAAACACAAAAGAATTTGACAAAATACTTGTAAGAATATTGGAAATGTGGCTGCTGAAGTCAAGACGCTCCACTTCTGCTGCATCCAGTAGACACCCAAGATAGGACTTGCATTGCAATACAACAACATGCTAATTCAACATTTCATGCGAACAAACATCCAATGCTGCTGTTTTCTTGGAGAGGACAATCATTAAACATGTTCATCAGAACAACAGAACAACAACAAAACAATAGGTGTTCTTTTTTTTAAGACTTCTCTTTCCTCAAACTGATGGTCCATTCATCATAATCTGTTACCTTCTGCTCAAAGGCACAGATAGAAGGAAACATTGTCAATGTCATCCAAAAAGCTGTCCTGAGTTTCACTGTCTTTTTGATGAATGAGTCAATTTGATGATCTGCTTGTGTATCAGTTTCTCTTTGGCTGCTATCTGTCTATGTGTTTACATGTATGTCTCTTTTCTTTTTTTTTTTATTGGCCTGTCTTTTCGTCATCCTTCCTTACTGTCTTTGTGGTTGCCTGTCTTACGCTCTGTTTGTTGATCTGCTCCTGTGCATGTCTGCCCATGAGTCTGTCTCGGTCTCCCAAAAGAATAAGATCCCATTTCAAAGGAATTCACTTTGACAGGCAGACGGCTCTGAAATCCTCCTAACGACCCTCCTCTGCTCCCCCATACTGCTGACCTTTCACATCTACAGTATCAGCACTTATTCTGTCAGAACAGCATTTTTACCCTGCATCCTGTTTGGTCTTGTGTCAGAAAGAAGAGACAGAGAGGAAAGAGACAAAGGCTAAACAGGCATTACTTCAGCCCTTAAACAGGATTCGTGGCTGCTGTTGGTTGATTAAAGAGAAGCAGACCTGAAAGAGACGAGCCTCCACATTGAGGACACGGGATAAGTCTGGTGGGAACTCAGTATAATGCCTGTGCTTCGTCCTGCTAATCTGTGTCTGAGAAAAGACAACTCTCACAAAATGTCAAACTAAACTAGCCAGGATGTCTACAGATCCTCAGCAGGATGTCATATTGCTACCATCACAGGTTCCTGCTGAGGGGCTATTTTTCTGCATGGATTCATTTGATCTGAATGTCTTATTTTATTCATGTCCCGCACCCTGAGCGCTCTAATAGGAAGTGTCACACCTGTCCTATACCTGAATGGGTCAATCGTTTTGGCTGGCTGCAGATAACCTCCTCAGAACTACTGTCATTCAGCAGTTTTGGACCGCAAAACTAATCTCCAATTGGAAATTTTCACAATCAGAGAGTTGAACAGCCTCAGGAATGTGTCTGCTTGAAAAACGAGAGACATAGACTTTGAAAAGCAGATATTATTGAGCCACAAATCTTTCACACAAGGGTTGTCAAGACATGGAAGCTGAAAAAAAACAGAAGAGAAAAAACTACAATTAGGCAACTTCTAAAATCTTTCCACTGAAAAATGGAATAACTTTGTCCTGAACCTACTTCTCAACAGGAGGCAGTTTATTGTGCTTCAGGGTTTACTGACCTAATGTCCGTTAATAAGAGTCAGCTATCTATGTTCATTACTGGCCACCCATCCATCCACTCCATCCATTATCTTCTGCTTATCCAGGGCTGGGTCACGGGGGCAGCAGTCTTAGCAGGTTATTCCAGACGTCCCTCTACCCAGCAACATTTTCCAGCTCTTACTGGGGGAACACAGCGCTTAAGAACTGAAGAATAAAACTTTTCAACATCTCAAAAAGGGGATCAAACCTCTATTAATTTACATAAAGTAATGTTAAGTTACATTTCCAAACTATTTACAATAAAATATCATTAAATTATTATTATTATTATTATATTAAATAACGAAATTAAAATACAATGAAGAAAGAGGAAAAATTGGATTGCAACATAAATGCACCTTTCCGATAAGTGATAGTGATTTTCTGGCTCTTTTGATGCCTTCAAGTATGGTTAAGTTTGTTTATGAGAAGACCCTCTGATGTTGTATTCACAACTTTGTTAGTGGTCATTTTCTTAACATAATCTATATATACACTGATGTTTTCAAAAATATTGTAACCTATACCATAAAAATATTTTAAGTGAATTGCTGTCTGCACTTTTCTTGTGACTACATAACTGCATGACAGTGAAATACAGATATAACAAAATTATTTTATAATTAAAAAGGAACATGCTGTTCCTTTTTATTGTTGGTGTTTCTCATTGCCTTGCAAAACAACCCTTATGAGCATTTTCTGATCTGCCGCCTCTATGGTTGAGCTTTGATTAGGGAATTATCATGGTTCTAGTTAAAGGAAACCAGTGCTGACATTGGTAGGAGATGGGATATGGACAAAAGTCTCTGATCTCAAACTATGCTTTTACGGCACTAATAACAACGTGCCGCCACATTTGCCTCCGCTACCGAGAGAAAACGTAAATCACACAGAGGTCCTCGTCAGGAAGACTGAAACATATTGTGGGTTGTGTTAAATGCTTGAACGAATGAACATTTCTGTTGTCTTTCTGGTGAGGACAGTCTTGACCATACAGCAAAGCAGGTGTCAAGGTGGCACGATTGCAATTGTACAGCTAAGAACTGGCTACTTCCTGTCTCTGTGTCTGTCTCTCACTGTGTGTCACATTGAAATGTGATCACCATGCTTTTGTGAGGCCATGTCATGCTGTGCAAGCCTGAGAAACTTTGAAGTTAAAAATCTTATTTTTAAAGTAGCAAATATATTTAATCACAAGTGCAACCTCATTCTCGAAATATGTGCAGCAAGTCTCTGTGGAAGGACACGCTCTGCAACAGTATAATGTTGTATCCGCATTCAGTCCGTATACTTCTTCATTTCTCCGTTGGTGAAGAGGATAGTCAGCAGAGGTCTCAGAAGAATTAATTATAAACCCTGTAACAAAACAATCTAATGAAAACCTGTCAGTCTGTCTCGTCTCTCTGATTCGCTACCCGTCTCTCCTCCTCATTAGAAAAACACAGGATTCATGCTAAATCCATATGTTAGTCATGTTCATGTTGAGAGGCATTTACTGTATCGTTGACAACAGTCAAGGGCTGGAGCTCAGGGAGAAACCAGTGAGAGTTCACAAAATTATCATGCTGTATCGGAGATGCTGTAGTGTTTGATGATATTCTGTAAATTGGGAAAACACTCACAGTCTGCCATCCCACCTCCGTCCTCTGCAGCCTTGAGCTACCACTTCATAACACTTTCTCATTGACATTCATTGGAAACATTCGAGGTGGCAAACTTTTGCTCGATGGTCTCACAGCAACAAGCTTATGAATTCAAATTCGACATTGGTTTTACAGAACGACTCAAACACTGTTATTTTGTCTCTGTGATATGCTGGAGAGTCTTTGGTGTGCTGTTTGGAGGAACCAGACATGAAGTTAGGAATATTGATGTGTCAAAACAGCGTCTGGTACATCTCCATTTACTCTAAACTGTGGTGCATGTGTTGACTGGTGATCTTCTTCGTCCAGCCAGCAGCACTCCTCCACCCTGATGAAATTAAACTTCCATGCCGTAAAGCACCCCAAGGCATCTTAATCGCTCAGGGTGCCTGCATCTCTGTGCTTTCCTGGCTTCTGGCTAAAAATATGATGAAATAGACGGTGAATGCAATTACAAGGAAGTCAAAAGGCTTGTGCTAGAAAATGCAATATGAATTATGTGGAGTGGACGAGATGCCGAGAATGTGAGAGGCCGCAGGTTTGACTGCCAGACAAGGCTTTGCAATTTTCTATCAGGATAGATTCCCAGGACCTTTACCATAATTTATAAATATTTTACTTTTCATTTTCCTCTGTATCTCATGGCCCTGTTACATGAGGTTTCTGTCCGTAGATGTCTACTAATGGTCATGCTCTATTATTATAAGCAGGTCAAGTGTAATTTACTGGACCACTTTAAAATCACATGTTAAATTCAAGCATGTGAACCAGGTTTGATCCAGTATTTACTGGAGTTTTAGTTGTTCAGTACTAGCAGCCCTTCCACAATAAAGAGTCATTCAATTCAATGTTTGTTATGTTTTATAGGCTACTCAATTATGTAGGCTACTCAATTATGTTGTGGAAAAAAACACTTCACATTATTTACAGTTAATGTGTATAAGAATGAATAAGAAACCGCTAATGGAAACAGCTCAAAGTTACTATGAGCTGTGTTAAAAGGAAATACATAATTTCGTTTGAGTTACATTTATAGATTCTTTTTAGTGCTGTCAAAGTTATCGTGATAATAACGCTCTAATGCTCAAACTCGTTTTAACGCCACTAATTTCTTTAATGCATTAACGCAACTTGCGATTTTTAGGATGTAGCGGACTCGGTTCACTATAAGCTAGAATGAAGATAGTGAGGGCATTATATGAAACTAAAAAACTTAAGGAATCCATTGGTACCAATCATGTCATACTAGCTTGTTGTGAAGGAGGCTAAATAATAAATAAATAAATGCTCCAAACTTATGCTAAATTTTGGCGAGGGAAAACTGGCATGGTCATATTCAAAGGGGTCCCTTGACCTCTGACATCAAGACATGTGAATGTAAATGGCTTCTCTGGGTACCCACGAGTCTCCCCTTTACAGACATGCCCACTTTATGATAATCACATGCAGTTTGGGGCAAGTCATAGTCAAGTCAGCACACTGACAGCTGTTGTTGCCTGTTGGGCTTGAGTTTGCCATGCTATGATTTGAGCATATTTTTTATGCTAAATGCAGTACCTGTGAGGTTTTCTGGACAATATTTGTCATAGTTTTGTGTTGTTAATTGATTTCCAATAATAAATATATACATACATTTACATAAATCAAAATATTTGCCCACTACATGTCGATCAGAGTATTAATTACTTGACAAATCTCCCTTTAAAATACATTTTGAACAGATATAAAATGTGCGATTGGGCGCCACAGTAGCTCACCTGGTAGAGCGGGCGCCCATGTATTAAGACCGAGTCCTCCTGGTTCGAATCCAACCTGTGGCCCTTTGCTGCATGTCATCTTATGCCTTATCAAATAAAGGCAAAAGCCCCAAAAAAAAAACTTAAAAAAAGATAAATAAAAAAAAAAAAATGTGCGATTAATTTGCAAGTAATCACGATTAACTATGGACAAACATGCAATTAATCGCGATTAAATATTCTAATCGATTGACAGCCCCATTGCTTATATTCTAAAATTAGCAAGGAAGTAACATGCCCAGAATCCTTTGTTTGATTTTTGTCACCAGCTTTAATAACATGTAGATGTGAGTTGTCAGGTGCAGGAGTCCATTTACTTTCTTTTCTGTTAAAACTGCAACACATTAGCCATCAATTGTTCAAGTTAAGTTATCAAATAATGGAACTATTAATCAATACAGTAGTTCCAACTGCGTTGGTTGTTGTATCCTACGTCTAAATACATGTATATATCCTGAAATACCAATAGCTGTATATCTTATACCATGGCAGTGTACATGTCAGGTTTAGACTAAAGGCTATTTTTCAGCTGCTTCCCTGTATTTGTATTTGTGGAAGACGGTTCCTCTGCTTGTAGCTGTGCTTATTGTCTCCATGTTCTTCTAACAAACCCTATTTTTACCCTCTCACACTCTCAACCAGTTTCTATATAACATGGTAAAGAAGGCTCCTGTCAGGGGAGAGACACTGGCATTGTGTACAAAAGCAATGGCTGCAGGCGAGATCTGGGAGCTCTGACAGGAGCTGTGAGGAAAAGCTGACAGAGAGGAACAGAAAAGCTTGTATTTCCTCTCTCCTCGGCCCCAGCTGCTCCATGCAACATTAGGACAAAGGAAACAAACAGGACCCTGCAGAAGCAGGTCAATAAGGAGCAGACATTTAATTTCTGTCTCTTCTTCCACACTAGTAAGCGGGGTCAGAGAAGTTATCTGAAGGATGGGAAGTAATTATTGGATGACAGTGAAGCTGTATTACCCATTGTAGACTGCTGAATCTCTTAAAAGACTGTTTTAGGTCAGCTGTTTTTCTACAAATGCAAATAATGTGAGGTCAACATGAATATGAGATTCATATGGATGATGATAACTCAATATTTGTATGTTGCATTGAATTTCCAACAGCGTAAACCTTGATAGTGGGGCAGCTGAGTGCAAATTTTGTCTGAATCGTTCACTTTGTGATACAAACACCGAATTTTGCACGGGGACTCATCAAGGGTTAGTTGATATAAAACGTTAGCCACTTGAAAATAAACCTTCAATGGCATTATATCAGTGAATGTCATGCACTGCCGGGGCACACTGGTGACATCACAGCTGTGAAAGTCAGTATGGAGTTCAGTGTCAGCTTCTGTAAATACAGTCATATGTCCCAAATGATATCTAATTAGCCCCCATGTCAGTTAGATATCCACACTTTGATTGATGTGCCAGCGCGGGAGAGCTGAGCCAACGATGATTGGGCTCCGCGGGTCTCTGCGCTCCTCATGTGAATATTTTATGCTGATGTTGCTGCCGACTGTGGGTGTGTGTGAATATGTGGCCGCCGTGCCAGACTATGGCATGCTGTTGTTTGCCTTGTTGGATCAGAATCAGCTTGATTGACCAGGTATGAGTAGGCCTACACATAGAGGCTACCCGGAATTTGTTTTTTTCTTTATCAGATATTTGGACCTCCTCCTGTACAGCAGAGTAATGTGCATCAATACTAACCCTTAACCGGTCTAAGCTTGTTTCCCTCCCTGGGTTCTGTGCCGCTGAGGAGACCAGGAGAGAGCTTGACCTTTTTTGTGAGGACTGGGGAAAATTGGGCTGTCTAAGGATGAGCTGACCTTTTATCCTGAGATCTTCTGTTTGGATCTCATGCTGCTGAGTTCCCCTTAAAATATTTTGGTGACTCATTCAGCAACAATCGAGTGCTGCTGCTGCTGAGTGGGTGTGTGTAATGGGGTTTGGTGAGGGGGCTCCCAGATGGACCAGACAAACCTCTAATTACTCCCTAGGAGGGATGAAACCAAACGTGTGTGTGTGTGTGTGTGTGTGTGTGCGATTAAATGAGAGAAGTGAGTCAGATTTTCTCTTTCTATAATGAATTCTTTTACTTTTGGTACTTTTAGTATGTTTTGATGCCAATACTTATGTACTTTTACTTTTTGAATGCACGACTTTTACTTATAGCCAGGTATTTTGACACTGTGGTATTGCTACTATTACTTAAATAAAAGATCTGAGTACTTCTTCCACCATGAAAATAATAGTAATATATCCCATAGAGCCCAGCATTCATCACTGGTAATATGCTGGTAATTTTGTTAATTCCTGCACCCAAAGATGGCCACTAAAGAAAGAAACACTGAAAGAGTTTCCTCTTGTTCTGTACTGTACCAGTTTAAAGATATGCAGTACAGTAATTTGTCTTGACAAACATCTGCCCTACCGAAGTGCCCTTGAGCCCAACACTGAGTTCCATCCAGTCATGGGATGCTGATGTGTATCTTACCCTGACTTGGACTGTTATAGGTAAAAAAAAAAAAACTACTCAGATTTTGAAGCATAATGTTGGGATGAATAAGCATTAAAGCTCAAGATTGTAATCACACGCACTTAATCTTGTTGCTGCTGCTGCTGCTTTAGCCAGGATTTCTGTTGAGCTTTTGTAAATGTTAGTGGGACTAAGTTGAATTAAATAAAGGTTTCAATGTGCAATGTGTAAGATCAGGCCACATGCTCCAAACAAAAAGGGGGCAGCATTTCACCTCTACTAGTGGCCGAGTCTAACTCGTGTAACGGCAGCAACAGAAAGTTTGCTGATCCAACAAGGAGTCAGGCAGTCCTTCGGGATCAGACCCTCGGTGCTGCGGTTTGCACTGGCTAAATTCTGCGACGAGTCAAACCATGCTGCGCTGATTCGTGTCTCCATTACCAGTTTTAGCATGCTTAGTTGTACTGCGCCGCACCCAAGATGGACCATCTCCAGAGTCGGGCCAAAGTGCGCCCAACGGTGACGCCTCGTCGACCGCAGGCAACTAGCCAACCCTCGTCGACCCCCCTTCTCCCCCTCAAACAAGAGTATGTTGCAAGACTCAACTCATGTCCTTGCAGGAGACCAGCGAGAGACATTTTTAAAAGTCTGAGTGTCTAAACGAATCGCCCCTTTGTACTTCCAGATACCCGCTTTATTTTATTGTTTTGCTTTCTGCTGTCATGTTAAGTTTCTGCTGATGAAAACCTAACATTTCCTGATTTTGCTGCTTCATAATAAACTATAACTTTGTTAGCGGCTATTCTTCAATTAAAACAAGTCTATTAATACTGTAGGGAGGAAGAGTAGAAGCAGCAAAAATAACGGGACTTTTATTGTGAAGAATATAGGAAATGAAATGTTTATCCACCGTTTTACAGCCGCTCCTTTGACCACTAGTCACGGCCATGGTTACAAACACCTCCAGGCAGGTTGCCCTATTGTAATGGAGATGCAAATTTCTACTTCTTTGTCCTCTCATGTTGGACTGAGGGAAGACTGGACGCTACAGTGACTCACTAATGCCTCTAGAGGTACACATGGTATTACAAGACTAGCCGGTTATCATGCTCATTTCAGTAGATATGTTTGCAACACAATACATAGATGTCTTTGACATAATGTCAACACTGTTACTTTTGCACATGCAGTTGATAATGTTAGTTTTTGAGTGTTTTAAACTAAAATTCTGGCCAGATCTTACACATTGCACCTTTAATCAACTATGAAAAGCTATTAGAGTCATAAATAAAGTGTCAGACAAATCCATGCTGAGAAGTCAAAGGATTTGTTTTCCAATTATGCTATTATGTGAGCTCCTAATTGCTCACTGTCTGCGTGTTCAGACAACTGTTCGTAAATTCTTCTGTTTTCATGCTTATCAGAACCTCCTGGGGAAGACACTGATTAATCTGCCTGCCCACAGTGAGAGTTTATCTGTTTTCTTCGGGTGTCATTTCTTATCTTGTATGATGGTGGTGCTCTGAATCACAAGGGCACACGGAGGACAAGTGGACACTACAATAAGTCTTGTCCAGTTAAATCACAAACAGCAGGTTGATAAAATGTTTAGCTGTCTCTTTAACACTGACATGTGTGGATCATACCCTCCCAACATTTATGTTTGGATCTCTTTCCAGTCTATCAATCAGTTTTTGAAAAAGAAAATCCATATTTAAAATATGCTGCATATGAAAATCAACCCAATATTGTGGATGATCTGGCGTAATGCATGTTAAATTTTAAGCAAGTGTGTACATCTACTAAACATTGGAGATTAAAAAATGCAATTACGTTTTAGTTTTAATCTATATCAGGTGCATATTGGGAAAAATATTTAAGCTGCATTTGAATATACACTGATCAGCCATAACATTAAGACCACTGACAGGTGAATAACATTGATTATCTCGTTACAATGGCACCTGGCAGTGAACATTTTGAACATTGAACTCTGTGTTGGACGCAGAAAAAATGGGCAAGCGTAAGGATGTGAGCGACTTTGACAAGGGCCAAATTGTGATGGCTAGATGACTGGGTCAGGGCATCTCCAAACCTGCAGCTCTTGTGGGATGTTCCCGGTCTGCAATGGTCAGGACCTACCAAAAGTGGTCCAAGGAAGGGGAACCGGCGACAGGGTCAGACCCAAGGCTCATTGATGCACGTGGGGAGCGAAGGCCGGCCCGTGAAGTCCGATCCAATAGAAGAGCTACTGTAGCTCAAATTGCTGAAAAAGTTAATGCTGGTTCTGATAGAAAGGTGTCAGAACACACAGTGCATCGCAGTTTGTTGCGTATGGGGCAGCGTAGCCGCAAACCGGTCAGGGTGCCCAAGCTGTCATAATGTTATGGCTGATCGATGTACATTCATGCAAGGGTCAACCAATCGTCCCTCTACCTGAGGAGATTAAGATATTAAATGTATTAACCTTATTGGTACAGCAGACCAATTTTGCTGTATGTAATAACTGGAAGAATCTATTGAGAAATAATGAACTGAGGTTTTAAACAAAGATGAATCAGTAGCGATGAGACATTCACTGTCTGTCAATATTTTAAACTGAATCAGAACATCAATTCTCCAAAAATTATAAATGCTTACCAACTGGAAATGTTCCTTAAAGGTTATTAGAAAATGAAAAGGGAGCTGTTGGATTGAATTAATATTCTCTAAAAATGTATTCATATATAGGTAGAAATATATATATATATATATATATATATATATATATGAATAATTTTATATTTATAGTAAATATACAAAGTAATGTGCTCGTGTTAAAAAAAATGTCATGTTGTTTGCCTCCGCATCAATTCACTGGGTACAGTGTGGCAAAATATTGAAACATATATAGGCTAGGCCTGTATAAATGAAAATTGTCGACAAACTATACCATGACTTTTCATGACAAAGTCATAGCATAGTATGTCGAAAAATTTCATGAAAAAAAGTCATAGTATAGTATGTCGAAAATTGTCATGAAAAAAAGTCATAGCATAGTGTGTCGAAATTTTTTTTCGAAAAAAAGTCATAGTACAGTATGTTTAAAATTTTCACTAAAAAAAGTCATAGTATAGCATGTCAAAAATGTTCATGAAAAAAAGTCATAGAATAGTATGTCGTAAATTTTCATGAAAAAAAGTCATAGTATAGTATGTCGAAAATTTTCAGAAAAAAAAGTCAAAGTATAGCATGTCGAAAATTTTCCTGAAAAAAAGTCTTAGTATAGTATGTCGAAAATTTTCATGAAAAAACGTCATAGTATAGTATGTCGAAAATTTTCATGAAAAAACGTTAGTATAGTATGTCGAAAATTTTCATGAAAAAACGTCATAGTATAGTATGTCGAAAATTTTCATGAAAAAACGTTAGTATAGTATGTCGAAAATTTTCAGGAAAAAAAGTCATATAGTATGTCGAAACTTTTCATGAAAAAAAGTCATAGTATAGTATGTCGAATATTTTCATTAAAAAAAGTCATAGTATAGTATGTCGAAAATTTTCATGAAAAAAGTAATACTATAGTATGTAAAAAAAAATTCATGAAAAAAAGTCATAGTATAGTATGTTGAAAAAATTCATGAAAAAAAGTCATAGTATAGTATGTCGAAAAAATTAATGAAAAAAAGTCATAGCATAGTATGTCGAAATTTTTATAAAAAAAGTCATACGATAGTATGTCGAAAATCTTCATGAAAAAAAGTCATACTATAGTATGACGAAAATTTTCATGAAAAAAAGTCATAGTATAATATGTCGAAAATTTTCATGAAAAAAAGTCATTGTATAGTATGTCGAAAAAATGAATGAAAAAAAGTCATAGTATAGTATGTCGAAAATGTTCATGAAAAAAAGTCATACTATAGTATGTCGAAAATTTTCATGAAAAAAAGTCATAATATAATATGTCGAACATTTTTTCGAAAAAAAGTCATAGTATAGTATGTCGAAAATTTTCACGAAAAAAAGTCATAGTATAGTATGCCGAAAATTTTGATGAAAAAAGTCATACTATAGTATGACGAAAATTTTCATCAAAAAAAGTCATAGTATAGTATGTCGAAAATTTTCATGAAAAAACGTCATAGTATAGTATGTCGAAAATTTTCATGAAAAAACGTCATAGTATAGTATGTCGAAAATTTTCATGAAAAAACGTTAGTATAGTATGTCGAAAATTTTCAGGAAAAAAAGTCATATAGTATGTCGAAAATATTCATGAAAAAAAGTCATAGTATAGTAGGTCGAAATTTTTTTTTTAAAATAAGTCATAGTATAGCATGTCGAAAATTTTCACGAAAACAGTCATAGTATAGTACGTCGAAAATGTTCATGAAAATACGTCATAGTATAGTATGTCGAAATTTTCAGGAAAAAAAGTCATAGTATAGTATGTCGAACATTTTTATGAAAAAATGTCATTGTATAGTTTGTCAAAAAAAATAATGAAAAAAAGTCATAGTATAGTATGTCGAAAAAATTCATGAAAAAAAGTCATAGTATAGTATGTCGAAAAAATTAATGAAAAAAAGTCATAGCATAGTATGTCGAAATTTTTATAAAAAAAGTCATACGATAGTATGTCGAAAATCTTCATGAAAAAAAGTCATACTATAGTATCACGAAAATTTTCATGAAAAAAAGTCATAGTATAATATGTCGAAAATTTTCATGAAAAAAAGTCATTGTATAGTATGTCGAAAAAATGAATGAAAAAAAGTCATAGTATAATATGTCGAAAATTTTCATGAAAAAACGTCATAGTATAGTATGCCGAAAATTTTGATGAAAAAAGTCATACTATAGTATGACGAAAATTTTCATCAAAAAAAGTCATAGTATAGTATGTCGAAAATGTTCATGAAAAAACGTCATAGTATAGTATGTCGAACATTTTCATGAAAAAAAGTCATAGCATAGTATGTCAAAATTTTTATAAAAAAAAGTCATTGTATAGTATGTCGAAAAAATGAATGAAAAAAAGTCATAGTATAGTATGTCGAAAATGTTCATGAAAAAAAGTCATACTATAGTATGTCGAAAATTTTCATGAAAAAAAGTCATATTATAATATGTCGAAAATTTTCATGAAAAAAAGTCATTGTATAGTATGTCGAAAATGTTCATGAAAAAACGTCATAGTATAGTATGTCGAACATTTTCATGAAAAAAAGTCATAGCATAGTATGTCGAAATTTTTATAAAAAAAAGTCATTGTATAGTATGTCGAAAAAATGAATGAAAAAACCTCATAGTATAGTATGTCGAAAATTTTCATGAAAAAACGTTAGTATAGTATGTCGAAAATTTTCATGAAAAAACGTCATAGTATAGTATGTCGAAAATTTTCATGAAAAAACGTTAGTATAGTATGTCGAAAATTTTCAGGAAAAAAAGTCATATATATTGTCGAAAATATTCATGAAAAAAAGTCATAGTATAGTAGGTCGAAATTTTTTTTTTAAAATAAGTCATAGTATAGCATGTCGAAAATTTTCACGAAAACAGTCATAGTATAGTACGTCGAAAATGTTCATGAAAATACGTCATAGTATAGTATGTCGAAATTTTCAGGAAAAAAAGTCATAGTATAGTATGTCGAACATTTTTATGAAAAAATGTCATTGTATAGTTTGTCAAAAAAAAAAATCGTAAGAAAGTCATACTATAATATGTCGAAAATTTTCATGAAAAAAAGTCATAGTATAGTATGTCGAAAAAATTCATGAAAAAAAGTCATAGTATAGTATGTCGAAACTTTTCATGAAAGAAAGTCATAGTATAGTATGTCGAATATTTTCATTAAAAAAAGTCATAGTATAGTATGTCGAAAATTTTCATGAAAAAAGTAATACTATAGTATGTAAAAAAAAATTCATGAAAAAAAGTCATAGTATAGTATGTCGAAAAAATTCATGAAAAAAAGTCATAGTATAGTATGTCGAAAAAATTAATGAAAAAAAGTCATAGCATAGTATGTCGAAATTTTTATAAAAAAAGTCATACGATAGTATGTCGAAAATCTTCATGAAAAAAAGTCATACTATAGTATGACGAAAATTTTCATGAAAAAAAGTCATAGTATAATATGTCGAAAATTTTCATGAAAAAAAGTCATTGTATAGTATGTCGAAAAAATGAATGAAAAAAAGTCATAGTATAGTATGTCGAAAATGTTCATGAAAAAAAGTCATACTATAGTATGTCGAAAATTTTCATGAAAAAAAGTCATAGTATAATATGTCGAACATTTTTTCGAAAAAAAGTCATAGTATAGTATGTCGAAAATTTTCACGAAAAAAAGTCATAGTATAGTATGCCGAAAATTTTGATGAAAAAAGTCATACTATAGTATGACGAAAATTTTCATCAAAAAAAGTCATAGTATAGTATGTCGAAAATGTTTATGAAAAAACGTCATAGTATAGTATGTCGAAAATTTTCATGAAAAAACGTCATAGTATAGTATGTCGAAAATTTTCATGAAAAAACGTTAGTATAGTATGTCGAAAATTTTCAGGAAAAAAAGTCATATAGTATGTCGAAAATATTCATGAAAAAAAGTCATAGTATAGTAGGTCGAAATTTTTTTTTTTAAAATAAGTCATAGTATAGCATGTCGAAAATTTTCACGAAAACAGTCATAGTATAGTACGTCGAAAATGTTCATGAAAATACGTCATAGTATAGTATGTCGAAATTTTCAGGAAAAAAAGTCATAGTATAGTATGTCGAACATTTTTATGAAAAAATGTCATTGTATAGTTTGTCAAAAAAAAAAATCGTAAGAAAGTCATACTATAATATGTCGAAAATTTTCATGAAAAAAAGTCATAGTATAGTATGTCGAAAAAATTCATGAAAAAAAGTCATAGTATAGTATGTCGAAACTTTTCATGAAAAAAAGTCATAGTATAGTATGTCGAATATTTTCATTAAAAAAAGTCATAGTATAGTATGTCGAAAATTTTCATGAAAAAAGTAATACTATAGTATGTAGAAAAAATTAATGAAAAAAAGTCATAGTATAGTATGTCGAAAAAATTCATGAAAAAAAGTAGTAGTATAGTATGTCGAAAAAATTAATGAAAAAAAGTCATAGCATAGTATGTCGAAATTTTTATAAAAAAAGTCATACGATAGTATGTCGAAAATCTTCATGAAAAAAAGTCATACTATAGTATGACGAAAATTTTCATGAAAAAAAGTCATAGTATAATATGTCGAAAATTTTCATGAAAAAAAGTCATTGTATAGTATGTCGAAAAAATGAATGAAAAAAAGTCATAGTATAATATGTCGAAAATGTTCATGAAAAAACGTCATAGTATAGTATGCCGAAAATTTTGATGAAAAAAGTCATACTATAGTATGACGAAAATTTTCATCAAAAAAAGTCATAGTATAGTATGTCGAAAATGTTCATGAAAAAACGTCATAGTATAGTATGTCTAACATTTTCATGAAAAAAAGTCATAGCATAGTATGTCGAAATTTTTATAAAAAAAGTCATTGTATAGTATGAAAAAGTCATTGTATAGTATGTCGAAAAAATGAATGAAAAAAAGTCATAGTATAGTATGTCGAAAATGTTCATGAAAAAAAGTCATACTATAGTATGTCGAAAATTTTCATGAAAAAAAGTCATATTATAATATGTCGAAAATTTTCATGAAAAAAAGTCATTGTATAGTATGTCGAAAAAATGAATGAAAAAAAGTCATAGTATAGTATGTCGAAAATGTTCATGAAAAAAAGTCATACTATAGTATGTCGAAAATTTTCATGAAAAAAAGTCATAGTATAATATGTCGAAAATGTTCATGAAAAAACGCCATAGTATAGTATGCCGAAAATTTTGATGAAAAAAGTCATACTATAGTATGACGAAAATTTTCATCAAAAAAAGTCAGTATAGTGTGTCGAAAATGTTCATGAAAAAACGTCATAGTATAGTATGTCGAACATTTTTATGAAAAAAAGTCATAGCATAATATGTCGAAATTTTTATAAAAAAAAGTCATACGATAGTATGTAGAACATTTTCATGAAAAAAAGTCATAGCATAGTATGTCGAAAAAATTAATGAAAAAAAGTCATAGTATAGTATGTCGAAAATTTTCATGAAAAAACGTTAGTATAGTATGTCGAAAATTTTCAGGAAAAAAAGTCATATAGTATGTCGAAAATATTCATGAAAAAAAGTCATAGTATAGTAGGTCGAAATTTTTTTTTTAAAATAAGTCATAGTATAGCATGTCGAAAATTTTCACGAAAACAGTCATAGTATAGTACGTCGAAAATGTTCATGAAAATACGTCATAGTATAGTATGTCGAAATTTTCAGGAAAAAAAGTCATAGTATAGTATGTCGAACATTTTTATGAAAAAATGTCATTGTATAGTTTGTCAAAAAAAATAATGAAAAAAAGTCATAGTATAGTATGTCGAAAAAATTCATGAAAAAAAGTCATAGTATAGTATGTCGAAAAAATTAATGAAAAAAAGTCATAGCATAGTATGTCGAAATTTTTATAAAAAAAGTCATACGATAGTATGTCGAAAATCTTCATGAAAAAAAGTCATACTATAGTATCACGAAAATTTTCATGAAAAAAAGTCATAGTATAATATGTCGAAAATTTTCATGAAAAAAAGTCATTGTATAGTATGTCGAAAAAATGAATGAAAAAAAGTCATAGTATAATATGTCGAAAATGTTCATGAAAAAACGTCATAGTATAGTATGCCGAAAATTTTGATGAAAAAAGTCATACTATAGTATGACGAAAATTTTCATCAAAAAAAGTCATAGTATAGTATGACGAAAATTTTCATCAAAAAAAGTCATAGTATAGTATGTCGAAAATGTTCATGAAAAAACGTCATAGTATAGTATGTCGAACATTTTCATGAAAAAAAGTCATAGCATAGTATGTCAAAATTTTTATAAAAAAAAGTCATTGTATAGTATGTCGAAAAAATGAATGAAAAAAAGTCATAGTATAGTATGTCGAAAATGTTCATGAAAAAAAGTCATACTATAGTATGTCGAAAATTTTCATGAAAAAAAGTCATATTATAATATGTCGAAAATTTTCATGAAAAAAAGTCATTGTATAGTATGTCGAAAATGTTCATGAAAAAACGTCATAGTATAGTATGTCGAACATTTTCATGAAAAAAAGTCATAGCATAGTATGTCGAAATTTTTATAAAAAAAAGTCATTGTATAGTATGTCGAAAAAATGAATGAAAAAACCTCATAGTATAGTATGTCGAAAATTTTCATGAAAAAACGTTAGTATAGTATGTCGAAAATTTTCATGAAAAAACGTCATAGTATAGTATGTCGAAAATTTTCATGAAAAAACGTTAGTATAGTATGTCGAAAATTTTCAGGAAAAAAAGTCATATAGTATGTCGAAAATATTCATGAAAAAAAGTCATAGTATAGTAGGTCGAAATTTTTTTTTTAAAATAAGTCATAGTATAGCATGTCGAAAATTTTCACGAAAACAGTCATAGTATAGTACGTCGAAAATGTTCATGAAAATACGTCATAGTATAGTATGTCGAAATTTTCAGGAAAAAAAGTCATAGTATAGTATGTCGAACATTTTTATGAAAAAATGTCATTGTATAGTTTGTCAAAAAAAAAAATCGTAAGAAAGTCATACTATAATATGTCGAAAATTTTCATGAAAAAAAGTCATAGTATAGTATGTCGAAAAAATTCATGAAAAAAAGTCATAGTATAGTATGTCGAAACTTTTCATGAAAAAAAGTCATAGTATAGTATGTCGAATATTTTCATTAAAAAAAGTCATAGTATAGTATGTCGAAAATTTTCATGAAAAAAGTAATACTATAGTATGTAAAAAAAAATTCATGAAAAAAAGTCATAGTATAGTATGTCGAAAAAATTCATGAAAAAAAGTCATAGTATAGTATGTCGAAAAAATTAATGAAAAAAAGTCATAGCATAGTATGTCGAAATTTTTATAAAAAAAGTCATACGATAGTATGTCGAAAATCTTCATGAAAAAAAGTCATACTATAGTATGACGAAAATTTTCATGAAAAAAAGTCATAGTATAATATGTCGAAAATTTTCATGAAAAAAAGTCATTGTATAGTATGTCGAAAAAATGAATGAAAAAAAGTCATAGTATAGTATGTCGAAAATGTTCATGAAAAAAAGTCATACTATAGTATGTCGAAAATTTTCATGAAAAAAAGTCATAGTATAATATGTCGAACATTTTTTCGAAAAAAAGTCATAGTATAGTATGTCGAAAATTTTCACGAAAAAAAGTCATAGTATAGTATGCCGAAAATTTTGATGAAAAAAGTCATACTATAGTATGACGAAAATTTTCATCAAAAAAAGTCATAGTATAGTATGTCGAAAATGTTTATGAAAAAACGTCATAGTATAGTATGTCGAAAATTTTCATGAAAAAACGTCATAGTATAGTATGTCGAAAATTTTCATGAAAAAACGTTAGTATAGTATGTCGAAAATTTTCAGGAAAAAAAGTCATATAGTATGTCGAAAATATTCATGAAAAAAAGTCATAGTATAGTAGGTCGAAATTTTTTTTTTTAAAATAAGTCATAGTATAGCATGTCGAAAATTTTCACGAAAACAGTCATAGTATAGTACGTCGAAAATGTTCATGAAAATACGTCATAGTATAGTATGTCGAAATTTTCAGGAAAAAAAGTCATAGTATAGTATGTCGAACATTTTTATGAAAAAATGTCATTGTATAGTTTGTCAAAAAAAAAAATCGTAAGAAAGTCATACTATAATATGTCGAAAATTTTCATGAAAAAGTCATAGTATAGTATGTCGAAAAAATTCATGAAAAAAAGTCATAGTATAGTATGTCGAAACTTTTCATGAAAAAAAGTCATAGTATAGTATGTCGAATATTTTCATTAAAAAAAGTCATAGTATAGTATGTCGAAAATTTTCATGAAAAAAGTAATACTATAGTATGTAAAAAAAAATTCATGAAAAAAAGTCATAGTATAGTATGTCGAAAAAATTCATGAAAAAAAGTCATAGTATAGTATGTCGAAAAAATTAATGAAAAAAAGTCATAGCATAGTATGTCGAAATTTTTATAAAAAAAGTCATACGATAGTATGTCGAAAATCTTCATGAAAAAAAGTCATACTATAGTATGACGAAAATTTTCATGAAAAAAAGTCATAGTATAATATGTCGAAAATTTTCATGAAAAAAAGTCATTGTATAGTATGTCGAAAAAATGAATGAAAAAAAGTCATAGTATAGTATGTCGAAAATGTTCATGAAAAAAAGTCATACTATAGTATGTCGAAAATTTTCATGAAAAAAAGTCATAGTATAATATGTCGAACATTTTTTCGAAAAAAAGTCATAGTATAGTATGTCGAAAATTTTCACGAAAAAAAGTCATAGTATAGTATGCCGAAAATTTTGATGAAAAAAGTCATACTATAGTATGACGAAAATTTTCATCAAAAAAAGTCATAGTATAGTATGTCGAAAATGTTTATGAAAAAACGTCATAGTATAGTATGTCGAAAATTTTCATGAAAAAACGTCATAGTATAGTATGTCGAAAATTTTCATGAAAAAACGTTAGTATAGTATGTCGAAAATTTTCAGGAAAAAAAGTCATATAGTATGTCGAAAATATTCATGAAAAAAAGTCATAGTATAGTAGGTCGAAATTTTTTTTTTTAAAATAAGTCATAGTATAGCATGTCGAAAATTTTCACGAAAACAGTCATAGTATAGTACGTCGAAAATGTTCATGAAAATACGTCATAGTATAGTATGTCGAAATTTTCAGGAAAAAAAGTCATAGTATAGTATGTCGAACATTTTTATGAAAAAATGTCATTGTATAGTTTGTCAAAAAAAAAAATCGTAAGAAAGTCATACTATAATATGTCGAAAATTTTCATGAAAAAAAGTCATAGTATAGTATGTCGAAAAAATTCATGAAAAAAAGTCATAGTATAGTATGTCGAAACTTTTCATGAAAAAAAGTCATAGTATAGTATGTCGAATATTTTCATTAAAAAAAGTCATAGTATAGTATGTCGAAAATTTTCATGAAAAAAGTAATACTATAGTATGTCGAAAAAATTAATGAAAAAAAGTCATAGTATAGTATGTCGAAAAAATTAATGAAAAAAAGTCATAGTATAGTATGTCGAAAAAATTAATGAAAAAAAGTCATAGCATAGTATGTCGAAATTTTTATAAAAAAAGTCATACGATAGTATGTCGAAAATCTTCATGAAAAAAAGTCATACTATAGTATGACGAAAATTTTCATGAAAAAAAGTCATAGTATAATATGTCGAAAATTTTCATGAAAAAAAGTCATTGTATAGTATGTCGAAAAAATGAATGAAAAAAAGTCATAGTATAATATGTCGAAAATGTTCATGAAAAAACGTCATAGTATAGTATGCCGAAAATTTTGATGAAAAAAGTCATACTATAGTATGACGAAAATTTTCATCAAAAAAAGTCAGTATAGTATGTCGAAAATGTTCATGAAAAAACGTCATAGTATAGTATGTCGAACATTTTCATGAAAAAAAGTCATAGCATAGTATGTCGAAATTTTTATAAAAAAAAGTCATTGTATAGTATGTCGAAAAAATGAATGAAAAAAAGTCATAGTATAGTATGTCGAAAATGTTCATGAAAAAAAGTCATACTATAGTATGTCGAAAATTTTCATGAAAAAAAGTCATATTATAATATGTCGAAAATTTTCATGAAAAAAAGTCATTGTATAGTATGTCGAAAAAATGAATGAAAAAAAGTCATAGTATAGTATGTCGAAAATGTTCATGAAAAAAAGTCATACTATAGTATGTCGAAAATTTTCATGAAAAAAAGTCATAGTATAATATGTCGAAAATGTTCATGAAAAAACGCCATAGTATAGTATGCCGAAAATTTTGATGAAAAAAGTCATACTATAGTATGACGAAAATTTTCATCAAAAAAAGTCAGTATAGTGTGTCGAAAATGTTCATGAAAAAACGTCATAGTATAGTATGTCGAACATTTTTATGAAAAAAAGTCATAGCATAATATGTCGAAATTTTTATAAAAAAAAGTCATACGATAGTATGTAGAACATTTTCATGAAAAAAAGTCATAGCATAGTATGTCGAAAAAATTAATGAAAAAAAGTCATAGTATAGTATGTCGAAAAAATTAATGAAAAAAAGTCATAGTATAGTATGTCGAAAATTTTCATGAAAAAAAGTAATAGTATAGTATGTCGAACATTTTTCGAAAAAAAGTCATAGTATATGTCGAATTTTTTTCGAAAAAAGTCATTGTATAGTATGTCGAAAATTTTCACAAAAAAAAGTCATAGTATAGTAAGTCGAAAATTTTCATGAAAAAAAGTCATAGTATAGTATGTCGAAAATTTTCATGAAAAAAAGTCATAGGATGGTATGTCGAAAATGTTAATGAAAAAATGTCATAGTATAGTATGTCGAACATTTTTATGAAAAAATGTCATTGTATAGTTTGTCAAAAAAAAAATCGTAAAAAAGTCATACTATAATATGTCGAAAATTTTCATGAAAAAAAGTCATAGTATAGTATGTCGAAAAAATTCAGGAAAAAAAGTCATAGTATAGTATGTCGAAACTTTTCATGAAAAAAAGTCATAGTATATTATGTCGAAAATTTTCATGAAAAAAAGTCATAGTATAGTATGTCGAAAATTTTCATGAAAAAAAGTCATAGTATAGTATGTCAAAAAAATTCATGGAAAAAAGTCATAGTATAGTATGTCGAAAAAATTCAGGAGAAAAAAGTCATAGTATAGTATGTCGAAAATTTTCATGAAAAAAAGTCATAGTATACTATGTCGAAAATTTTCGTCAAAAAAACGTCATAGTATAGTATGTCGAAAATTTTCATGAAAAAATGTCGCAGTATAGCATGTCGAACATTTTTATGAAAAAAGTTATACCATAGTATGTCGAAAATTTTCATGAAAAAAAGTCATAGTATAATATGTCGAACATTTTTTTGAAAAAAAGTCATAGTATAGTATGTCGAAAATTTTCACGAAAAAAAGTCATAGTATAGTATGCCGAAAATTTTGATGAAAAAAGTCATACTATAGTATGACGAAAATTTTCATCAAAAAAAGTCATAGTATAATATGTCGAAAATTCAGGAAAAAGTCATAGTATAGTATGTCGAAAAAATGAATGAAAAAAAGTCATAGTATAGTATGTCGAAAATATTCATGAAAAAAAGTCATACTATAGTATGTCGAAAATTTTCATGAAAAAAAGTCACAGCATAGTATGTCGAAATTTTTATAAAAAAGAGTCATACGATAGTATGTCGAAAATTTTCATGAAACAAAGTCATAGTATAGTATGTCGAAATTTTTTTCGAAAAAAAGTCATGGTATAGTATGTCGAAAATTACCATGAAAAAAAGTAATAGTATAGTATGTCGAACTTTTTTCGAAAAAAAGTCACAGTATAGTATGTCGAAAATTTTGATGAAAAAAAGTCATACTATAGTATGACGAAAACTTTCATAAAAAAACGCCATACTATATAGTATGTCGAAAATTTTCAGGAAAAAAAGTCACAGTATAGTATGTCGAAAACTTTCATAAAAAAAAGTCATACTGTAGTATGCCGAAAAATTTCATGAACAAATTTCATAGTATAGTATGTTGAACATTTCCATGAAAAAAAGTCATACTATAGTGTGTCGAAAATTTTCATGAAAAAAAGTCATAGTATAGTATGTCAAATTTTTATTGAAAAAATGTCATAGTAGAGTATGTCGAATATTTAAAAAATGAAAATCTTCGACATACTATACTATGACTTTTTTTGGACGAAAATTTTTGACATGCTATACTATGACTTTTTTCATGAAAATATTCGACATACTATACTATGACTTTTTTTCATGAAAATTTGACATACTGTACTATGACTTTTTCTTGAAATTTTTCGACATGCTATACTATGACTTTTTTTCATGAAATTTTTCGACACACTATACTATGACTTTTTTTCCATGAAAATTTCGACATACTATCCTATGACTTTTTTTTCGTGAAAATTGTCGACATACTATACTATGACTTTTTTTCATGAAAATATTCGACATACTGTACTATGACTTTTTTTCATGAAAATTTGACATACTGTACTATGACTTTTTTTCATGAAATTTGACATACTGTACTATGACTTTTTTTCATGAAATTTTTCGACATACTATACTATGACTTTTTTTGGATGAAAATTTTCGACATACTATATTATGACTGTTTTTTCATGAAATTTTCGACATACTATACTATGACTTATTTCATGAAAAGGTTCGACACACTATACTATGACTTTTTTCCTATGAAAATTTTCGACATACTATAATATAACTTTTTTTCATGAAAATTTTCGACATACTATACTATGACTTTTTTTCATGAAATTTTTCGACATACTATACTATGACTTTTTTTCATGAAATTTTCGACATACTATACTATGACTTTTTTTTTTTTAAATTTTCGACATGCTATACTATAACTTTTTGCCATGAAAATGTTCGACATGCTATACTATGACTTTTTTCAATGAAAATATTCAACATACTATACTATGACTTTTTTTAATGAAAATTTTCGACATACTATCCTATGACTTTTTTTTCGTAAAAATTGTCGACATACTATACGATGACTTTTTTCATGAAAAGGTTCGACACACTATGCTATGACTTTTTTCCTATGAAAATTTTCGACATACTATACTATACTATGACTTTCTTTCCATCAAAATTTTCGACATACTATACTATGACATTTCTTCATTAAAAATTTTCGACATACTATACTATGACTTTTTTTTTCGTTAAAATTCTCGACATACTATACTATGACTTTTTTTCATGAAATTTTTCGACATACTATATACTATGACTTTTTTTTCATGAAAATTTTCGACATACTATACTATGACTTTTTTCATGAAAAGGTTCGACACACTATACTATGACTTTTTTCCTATGAAAATTTTCGACATACTATAATATAACTTTTTTTCATGAAAATTTTCGACACACTATACTATGACTGTTTTTCATGAAAATTTTCGACATACTATACTATACAATGACTTTTTTTCCATCAAAATTTTCGACATACTATGACTTTTTTTTTTCGTTAAAATTCTCGACATGCTCTACTATGACTCTTTGCCATGAAAATGTTCGACATACTATACTATGACTTTTTTTCATGAAATTTTCGACATACTATTCTATGACTTTTTGACATGAAAATTTTCGACACACTATACTATGACTTTTTATCATACATATTTTTGACACTATACTATGACTCTTTTCATGAAAATATTTCGCCATACTATACGATGACTTTTTTCATGAAAAGGTTTGACACACTATACTATGACTTTTTTCATGAAAATATTGAACATACTATACGATGACTTTTTTCATGAAAATTTTCGACATACTATACTATGACTTTTTTTCATGAAATTTTTCGACATACTATACTATGACTTTTTTTCATGAAATTTTCGACATACTATACTATGACTTTTTGACATGAACATTTTCGACATACTATACTATGACTTTTTTTTTTTTTAATTTTCGACATGCTATACTATAACTTTTTGCCATGAAAATGTTCAACATACTATACTATGACTTTTTTTAATGAAAATTTTCGACATACTATCCTATGACTTTTTTTTCGTGAAAATTGTCGACACACTATACTATGACTTTTTATCATACATATTTTTGACACTATACTATGACTCTTTTCATGAAAATATTTCGCCATACTATACTATGACTTTTTTCATGAAAAGGTTCGACACACTACTATGCCTTTTTCCCTATGAAAATTTTCGACATACTATACTATAACTTTTTTTCATGAAAATTTTGGACATACTATACTATGACTGTTTTTCATGAAAATTTTCGACATACTATACTATACTATGACTTTTTTTCCATCAAAATTTTCGACATACTATGACTTTTTTTTCCGTTAAAATTCTCGACATACTATACTATGACTTTTTGCCATGAAAATGTTCGACATACTATACTATGACTTTTTTCATGAAAATATTCAACATACTATACTATGACTTTTTTTCATGAATTTTTTCGACATACTATACTATGACTTTTTTTCATGAAAATTTTCGACATACTATACTATGACTTATTTTCGAAGAAAATTTTCGACATACTATACTATGACATTTTTTCATTAAAAATTTTCGACATACTATACTATGACTTTTTTTCATGAAATTTTCGACATACTATTCTATGACTTTTTTTTTTTTAATTTTCGACATGCTATACTATAACTTTTTGCCATGAAAATGTTCGACATGCTATGCTATGACTTTTTTCAATGAAAATATTCAACATACTATACTATGACTTTTTTTAATGAAAATTTTCGACATACTATCCTATGACTTTTTTTTCGTAAAAATTGTCGACATACTATACTATGACTTTTTTCATGAAAATATTCGACATACTATACTATGACTTTTTTTCATGAAAATTTGACATACTGTACTATGACTTTTTCTTGAAATTTTTCGACATGCTATACTATGACTTTTTTTCATGAAACTTTTCGACACACTATACTATGACTTTTTTTCCATGAAAATTTCGACATACTATCCTATGACTTTTTTTCGTGAAAATTGTCGACATACTGTACTATGACTTTTTTTCATGAAAATTTGACATACTGTACTATGACTTTTTTTCATGAAATTTGACATACTGTACTATGACTTTTTTTCATGAAATTTTTCGACATACTATACTATGACTTTTTTTGGATGAAAATTTTCGACATACTATATTATGACTGTTTTTTCATGAAATTTTCGACATACTATACTATGACTTTTTTCATGAAAAGGTTCGACACACTATACTATGACTTTTTTCCTATGAAAATTTTCGACATACTATAATATAACTTTTTTTCATGAAAATTTTCGACATACTATACTATGACTGTTTTTCATGAAAATTTTCGACATACTATACTATACAATGACTTTTTTGCCATCAAAGTTTTCGACATACTATGACTTTTTTTTCGTTAAAATTCTCGACATACTATACTATGACTCTTTGCCATGAAAATGTTCGACATACTATACTATGACTTTTTTCATGAAAATATTCAACATACTATACTATGACTTTTTTTCATGAAAATTTTCGACATACTATACTATGACTTTTTTTCATGAAATTTTTCGACATACTATACTATGACTTTTTTTCATGAAATTTTCGACATACTATACTATGACTTTTTTTTTTTTTAATTTTCGACATGCTATACTATAACTTTTTGCCATGAAAATGTTCGACATGCTATACTATGACTTTTTTCAATGAAAATATTCAACATACTATACTATGACTTTTTTTAATGAAAATTTTCGACATACTATCCTATGACTTTTTTTTCGTAAAAATTGTCGACATACTATACTATGACTTTTTTCATGAAAATATTCGACATACTATACTATGACTTTTTTTCATGAAAATTTGACATACTGTACTATGACTTTTTCTTGAAATTTTTCGACATACTATACTATGACTTTTTTTCATAAAAATTTTCGAGATACTATAGCAAGACTTTTTTTTTGATGAAAATTTTCGACATACTATATTATGACTTTTTTTTTCATGAAAATTTTCGACATACTATGACTTTTTTTTCATGAAAATTTTCGACACACTATACTATGACTTTTTATCATACATATTTTTGACACTATACTATGACTCTTTTCATGAAAATATTTCGCCATACTATACGATGACTTTTTTCATGAAAAGGTTCGACACACTATGCTATGACTTTTTTCCTATGAAAATTTTCGACATACTATACTATACTATGACTTTCTTTCCATCAAAATTTTCGACATACTATACTATGACATTTCTTCATTAAAAATTTTCGACATACTATACTATGACTTTTTTTTCCGTTAAAATTCTCGACATACTATACTATGACTTTTTTTCATGAAATTTTTCGACATACTATATACTATGACTTTTTTTTCATGAAAATTTTCGACATACTATACTATGACTTTTTTCATGAAAATTTTCGACACACTATACTATGACTTTTTTTCCTATGAAAATTTTCGACATACTATAATATAACTTTTTTTCATGAAAATTTTCGACACACTATACTATGACTGTTTTTCATGAAAATTTTCGACATACTATACTATACAATGACTTTTTTTCCATCAAAATTTTCGACATACTATGACTTTTTTTTTTCGTTAAAATTCTCGACATGCTATACTATGACTCTTTGCCATGAAAATGTTCGACATACTATACTATGACTTTTTTCATGAAAATATTCAACATACTATACTATGACTTTTTTTCATGAAAATTTTCGACAAACTATACTATGACTTTTTTTCATGAAATTTTTCGACATACTATACTATGACTGTTTTTCATGAAAATTTTCGACATACTATACTATGACTTTTTTTCATGAAATTTTCGACATACTATTCTATGACTTTTTGACATGAAAATTTTCGACACACTATACTATGACTTTTTATCATACATATTTTTGACACTATACTATGACTCTTTTCATGAAAATATTTCGCCATACTATACGATGACTTTTTTCATGAAAAGGTTTGACACACTATACTATGACTTTTTTCCTATGAAAATTTTCGACATACTATACTATAACTTTTTTTCATGAAAATTTTGGACATACTATACTATGACTGTTTTTCATGAACATTTTCGACATACTATACTATACTATGACTGTCTTTCCATCAAAATTTTCGATATACTATACTATGACTTTTTTTCGAAGAAAATTTTCGACATACTATACTATGACTTTTTTTTTCGTTAAAATTCTCGACATACTATACTATGACTCTTTGCCATGAAAATGTTCGACATACTATACTATGACTTTTTTCATGAAAATATTGAACATACTATACGATGACTTTTTTCATGAAAATTTTCGACATACTATACTATGACTTTTTTTCATGAAATTTTTCGACATACTATACTATGACTTTTTTTCATGAAATTTTCGACATACTATACTATGACTTTTTGACATGAACATTTTCGACATACTATACTATGACTTTTTTTTTTTTTAATTTTCGACATGCTATACGATAACTTTTTGCCATGAAAATGTTCGACATACTATACTATGACTTTTTTTAATGAAAATATTCAACATACTATACTATGACTTTTTTTAATGAAAATTTTCGACATACTATCCTATGACTTTTTTTTCGTGAAAATTGTCGACACACTATACTATGACTTTTTATCATACATATTTTTGACACTATACTATGACTCTTTTCATGAAAATATTTCGCCATACTATACTATGACTTTTTTCATGAAAAGGTTCGACACACTACTATGACTTTTTTCCTATGAAAATTTTCGACATACTATACTATAACTTTTTTTCATGAAAATTTTGGACATACTATACTATGACTGTTTTTCATGAAAATTTTCGACATACTATACTATACTATGACTTTTTTTCCATCAAAATTTTCGACATACTATGACTTTTTTTTCCGTTAAAATTCTCGACATACTATACTATGACTTTTTGCCATGAAAATGTTCGACATACTATACTATGACTTTTTTCATGAAAATATTCAACATACTATACTATGACTTTTTTTCATGAATTTTTTCGACATACTATACTATGACTTTTTTTCATGAAAATTTTCGACATACTATACTATGACTTATTTTCGAAGAAAATTTTCGACATACTATACTATGACATTTTTTCATTAAAAATTTTCGACATACTATACTATGACTTTTTTTCGTTAAAATTTTCGATATACTATACTATGACTTTTTTTCGAAGAAAATTTTCGACATACTATACTATGACTTTTTTTTTCGTTAAAATTCTCGACATACTATACTATGACTCTTTGCCATGAAAATGTTCGACATACTATACTATGACTTTTTTCATGAAAATATTCAACATACTATACTATGACTTTTTTCATGAAAATTTTCGACATACTATACTATGACTTTTTTTCATGAAATTTTCGACATACTATACTATGACTTTTTGACATGAACATTTTTGACATACTATACTATGACTTTTTTTTTTTTTAATTTTCGACATGCTATACTATAACTTTTTGCCATGAAAATGTTCGACATACTATACTATGACTTTTTTTAATGAAAATTTTCGACATACTATCCTATGACTTTTTTTTCGTGAAAATTGTCGACACACTATACTATGACTTTTTATCATACATATTTTTGACACTATACTATGACTCTTTTCATGAAAATATTTCGCCATACTATACTATGACTTTTTTCATGAAAAGGTTCGACACACTACTATGACTTTTTTCCTATGAAAATTTTCGACATACTATACTATAACTTTTTTTCATGAAAATTTTGGACATACTATACTATGACTGTTTTTCATGAAAATTTTCGACATACTATACTATACTATGACTTTTTTTCCATCAAAATTTTCGACATACTATGACTTTTTTTTCCGTTAAAATTCTCGACATACTATACTATGACTTTTTGCCATGAAAATGTTCGACATACTATACTATGACTTTTTTCATGAAAATATTCAACATACTATACTATGACTTTTTTTCATGAATTTTTTCGACATACTATACTATGACTTTTTTTCATGAAAATTTTCGATATACTATACTATGACTTATTTTCGAAGAAAATTTTCGACATACTATACTATGACATTTTTTCATTAAAAATTTTCGACATACTATACTATGACTTTTTTTCATGAAATTTTCGACATACTATTCTATGACTTTTTGACATGAAAATTTTCGACACACTATACTATGACTTTTTATCATACATATTTTTGACACTATACTATGACTCTTTTCATGAAAATATTTCGCCATACTATACGATGACTTTTTTCATGAAAAGGTTCGACACACTATACTATGACTTTTTTCCTATGAAAATTTTCGACATACTATACTATAACTTTTTTTCATGAAAATTTTGGACATACTATACTATGACTGTTTTTCATGAACATTTTCGACATACTATACTATACTATGACTGTCTTTCCATCAAAATTTTCGATATACTATACTATGACTTTTTTTCGAAGAAAATTTTCGACATACTATACTATGACTTTTTTTTTCGTTAAAATTCTCGACATACTATACTATGACTCTTTGCCATGAAAATGTTCGACATACTATACTATGACTTTTTTCATGAAAATATTGAACATACTATACGATGACTTTTTTCATGAAAATTTTCGACATACTATACTATGACTTTTTTTCATGAAATTTTTCGACATACTATACTATGACTTTTTTTCATGAAATTTTCGACATACTATACTATGACTTTTTGACATGAACATTTTCGACATACTATACTATGACTTTTTTTTTTTTTAATTTTCGACATGCTATACTATAACTTTTTGCCATGAAAATGTTCGACATACTATACTATGACTTTTTTTAATGAAAATATTCAACATACTATACTATGACTTTTTTTAATGAAAATTTTCGACATACTATCCTATGACTTTTTTTTCGTGAAAATTGTCGACACACTATACTATGACTTTTTATCATACATATTTTTGACACTATACTATGACTCTTTTCATGAAAATATTTCGCCATACTATACTATGACTTTTTTCATGAAAAGGTTCGACACACTACTATGACTTTTTTCCTATGAAAATTTTCGACATACTATACTATAACTTTTTTTCATGAAAATTTTGGACATACTATACTATGACTGTTTTTCATGAAAATTTTCGACATACTATACTATACTATGACTTTTTTTCCATCAAAATTTTCGACATACTATGACTATTTTTTCCGTTAAAATTCTCGACATACTATACTATGACTTTTTGCCATGAAAATGTTCGACATACTATACTATGACTTTTTTCATGAAAATATTCAACATACTATACTATGACTTTTTTTCATGAATTTTTTCGACATACTATACTATGACTTTTTTTCATGAAAATTTTCGACATACTATACTATGACTTATTTTCGAAGAAAATTTTCGACATACTATACTATGACATTTTTTCATTAAAAATTTTCGACATACTATACTGACTTTTTTTCATGAAATTTTCGACATACTATTCTATGACTTTTTGACATGAAAATTTTCGATATACTATACTATGACTTTTTTTTTTTAAATTTTCGACATGCTATACTATGACTTTTTGCCATGAAAATGTTCGACATACTATACTATGACTTTTTTTAATGAAAATATTCAGTATACTATACTATGACTTTTTTTAATGAAAATATTCAACATACTATACTATGACTTTTTTTTCATGAAAATTGTCGACATACTATACTATGACTTTTTTTCACGAAATTTTTCGACATACTGTACTATGACTTTTTTCCATGAAAACTTTCAACATACTATACTATGACTTTTTTTTTCGTTAAAATTCTCGACATACTATACTATGACATTTTTTCATTAAAAATTTTCGACATACTATACTATTACTTTTTTTTCATGAAAATTTGACATACTATACTATGACTTTTTTTCATGAAAATTTTCGACATACTATACTATGACTTTTTTTGGACGAAAATTTTCGACATGCTATACTATGACTTTTTTCATGAAAATTTTCGACATAGTATAGTATGACTTGTTTTCATGAAAATGTTCAACTTGCTACAGTATGACTTTTTTGGGACGAAAATCTTCGACATACTATACTAGGATTTTTTACGTCATACTCTTCCTTTGTTTTTTACATACTATACTATGACGTCTTTCAACATACTCTTCTATGACTTTTTTTTCTTTTTTTTGTCATACTATACCAAGAATATTTATGAACTTTATCAACATACTATGCCATGACTTTTTGAAACTCTTTTCGACATACTATACTACAACTTTTTTCTCGACATACTATACTATGACTTTTTGTTCATGAAAATTCTCGACATACTATACTATGACTCTTTGCCATGAAAATTTTCGACACACTATACTATGACTTTTTATCATACATATTTTTGACACTATACTATGACTCTTTTCATGAAAATATTTCGCCATACTATACGATGACTTTTTTCATGAAAAGGTTCGACACTATACTATGACTTTTTTCCTATGAAAATTTTCGACATACTATACTATAACTTTTTTTCATGAAAATTTTGGACATACTATACTATGACTGTTTTTCATGAACATTTTCGACATACTATACTATATTATGACTTTCTTTCCATCAAAATTTTCGATATACTATACTATGACTTTTTTTCGAAGAAAATTTTCGACATACTATACTATGACTTTTTTTTTCGTTAAAATTCTCGACATACTATACTATGACTCTTTGCCATGAAAATGTTCGACATACTATACTATGACTTTTTTCATGAAAATATTCAACATACTATACTATGACTTTTTTCATGAAAATTTTCGACATACTATACTATGACTTTTTTTCATGAAATTTTTCGACATACTATACTATGACTTTTTTTCATGAAATTTTCGACATACTATACTATGACTTTTTGACATGAACATTTTCGACATACTATACTATGACTTTTTTTTTTTTAATTTTCGACATGCTATACTATAACTTTTTGCCATGAAAATGTTCGACATACTATACTATGACTTTTTTTAATGAAAATTTTCGACATACTATCCTATGACTTTTTTTTCGTGAAAATTGTCGACACACTATACTATGACTTTTTATCATACATATTTTTGACACTATACTATGACTCTTTTCATGAAAATATTTCGCCATACTATACTATGACTTATTTCATGAAAAGGTTCGACACACTACTATGACTTTTTTCCTTTGAAAATTTTCGACATACTATACTATAACTTTTTTTCATGAAAATTTTGGACATACTATACTATGACTGTTTTTCATGAAAATTTTCGACATACTATACTATACTATGACTTTTTTTCCATCAAAATTTTCGACATACTATGACTTTTTTTTCCGTTAAAATTCTCGACATACTATACTATGACTTTTTGCCATGAAAATGTTCGACATACTATACTATGACTTTTTTCATGAAAATATTCAACATACTATACTATGACTTTTTTTCATGAATTTTTTCGACATACTATACTATGACTTTTTTGCCATGAAAATGTTCGACATACTATACTATGACTTTTTTTAATGAAAATATTCAGTATACTATACTATGACTTTTTTTAATGAAAATATTCGACATACTATACTATGACATTTTTTCATTAAAAATTTTCGACATACTATACTATGACTTTTTTTCATGAAATTTTCGACATACTATTCTATGACTTTTTGACATGAAAATTTTCGACATACTATACTATGACTTTTTTTTTTTAAATTTTCGACATGCTATACTATGACTTTTTGCCATGAAAATGTTCGACATACTATACTATGACTTTTTTTAATGAAAATATTCAGTATACTATACTATGACTTTTTTTAATGAAAATATTCAACATACTATACTATGACTTTTTTTTCATGAAAATTGTCGACATACTATACTGTGACTTTTTTTCACGAAATTTTTCGACATACTGTACTATGACTTTTTTTTTCGTTAAAATTCTCGACATACTATACTATGACATTCTTTCATTAAAAATTTTCGACATACTATACTATTACTTTTTTTTCATGAAAATTTGACATACTATACTATGACTTTTTTTCATGAAAATTTTCGACATACTATACTATGACTTTTTTTGGACGAAAATTTTCGACATGCTATACTATGACTTTTTTTTCATGAAAATTTTCGACATAGTATAGTATGACTTGTTTTCATGAAAATGTTCAACTTGCTACAGTATGACTTTTTTGGGACGAAAATCTTCGACATACTATACTAGGATTTTTTACGTCATACTCTTCCTTTGTTTTTTACATACTATACTATGACGTCTTTCAACATACTCTTCTATGACTTTTTTTTCTTTTTTTTGTCATACTATACCAAGAATATTTATGAACTTTATCAACATACTATGCCATGACTTTTTGAAACTCTTTTCGACATACTATACTACAACTTTTTTCTCGACATACTATACTATGACTTTTTGTTCATGAAAATTCTCGACATACTAAACTGTGACTCTTTGCCATGAAAATTTTCGACACACTATACTATGACTTTTTATCATACATATTTTTGACACTATACTATGACTCTTTTCATGAAAATATTTCGCCATACTATACGATGACTTTTTTCATGAAAAGGTTCGACACTATACTATGACTTTTTTCCTATGAAAATTTTCGACATACTATACTATAACTTTTTTTCATGAAAATTTTGGACATACTATATTATAACTGTTTTTCATGAACATTTTCGACATACTATACTATATTATGACTTTCTTTCCATCAAAATTTTCGATATACTATACTATGACTTTTTTTCGAAGAAAATTTTCGACATACTATACTATGACTTTTTTTTTCGTTAAAATTCTCGACATACTATACTATGACTCTTTGCCATGAAAATGTTCGACATACTATACTATGACTTTTTTCATGAAAATATTCAACATACTATACTATGACTTTTTTCATGAAAATTTTCGACATACTATACTATGACTTTTTTTCATGAAATTTTTCGACATACTATACTATGACTTTTTTTCATGAAATTTTCGACATACTATACTATGACTTTTTGACATGAACATTTTCGACATACTATACTATGACTTTTTTTTTTTTTAATTTTCGACATGCTATACTATAACTTTTTGCCATGAAAATGTTCGACATACTATACTATGACTTTTTTTAATGAAAATTTTCGACATACAATCCTATGACTTTTTTTTCGTGAAAATTGTCGACACACTATACTATGACTTTTTATCATACATATTTTTGACACTATACTATGACTCTTTTCATGAAAATATTTCGCCATACTATACTATGACTTTTTTCATGAAAAGGTTCGACACACTACTATGACTTTTTTCCTATGAAAATTTTCGACATACTATAATATAACTTTTTTTCATGAAAATTTTCGACACACTATACTATGACTGTTTTTCATGAAAATTTTCGACATACTATACTATACAATGACTTTTTTTCCATCAAAATTTTCGACATACTATGACTTTTTTTTTTCGTTAAAATTCTCGACATGCTATACTATGACTCTTTGCCATGAAAATGTTCGACATACTATACTATGACTTTTTTCATGAAAATATTCAACATACTATACTATGACTTTTTTTCATGAAAATTTTCGACAAACTATACTATGACTTTTTTTCATGAAATTTTTCGACATACTATACTATGACTGTTTTTCATGAAAATTTCCGACATACTATACTATACAATGACTTTTTTTCCATCAAAATTTTCGACATACTATGACTTTTTTTTTTCGTTAAAATTCTCGACATATTATACTATGACTCTTTGCCATGAAAATTTTCGACACACTATACTATGACTTTTTATCATACATATTTTTGACACTATACTATGACTCTTCATGAAAATATTTCGCCATACTATACGATGACTTTTTTCATGAAAAGGTTCGACACTATACTATGACTTTTTTCCTATGAAAATTTTCGACATACTATAGTATGACTTTTTTTCATGAATATTTTCGACATACTATACTATGACTTTTTTTCATGAAATTTTTCGACATACTATATACTATGACTTTTTTTTCATGAAAATTTTCGACATACTATACTATGACTTTTTTCATGAAAAGGTTCGACACACTATACTATGACTTTTTTCCTATGAAAATTTTCGACATACTATAATATAACTTTTTTTCATGAAAATTTTCGACACACTATACTATGACTGTTTTTCATGAAAATTTTCGACATACTATACTATACAATGACTTTTTTTCCATCAAAATTTTCGACATACTATGACTTTTTTTTTTCGTTAAAATTCTCGACATGCTATACTATGACTCTTTGCCATGAAAATGTTCGACATACTATACTATGACTTTTTTCATGAAAATATTCAACATACTATACTATGACTTTTTTTCATGAAAATTTTCGACAAACTATACTATGACTTTTTTTCATGAAATTTTTCGACATACTATACTATGACTGTTTTTCATGAAAATTTCCGACATACTATACTATACAATGACTTTTTTTCCATCAAAATTTTCGACATACTATGACTTTTTTTTTTCGTTAAAATTCTCGACATTTTATACTATGACTCTTTGCCATGAAAATTTTCGACACACTATACTATGACTTTTTATCATACATATTTTTGACACTATACTATGACTCTTCATGAAAATATTTCGCCATACTATACGATGACTTTTTTCATGAAAAGGTTCGACACTATACTATGACTTTTTTCCTATGAAAATTTTCGACATACTATACTATAACTTTTTTTCATGAAAATTTTGGACATACTATATTATAACTGTTTTTCATGAACATTTTCGACATACTATACTATGACTTTTTTTTTCGTTAAAATTCTCGACATACTATACTATGACTCTTTGCCATGAAAATGTTCGACATACTATACTATGACTTTTTTCATGAAAATATTCAACATACTATACTATGACTTTTTTCATGAAAATTTTCGACATACTATACTATGACTTTTTTTCATGAAATTTTTCGACATACTATACTATGACTTTTTTTCATGAAATTTTCGACATACTATACTATGACTTTTTGACATGAAAATTTTCGACATACTATACTATACAATGACTTTTTTTCCATCAAAATTTTCGACATACTATGACTTTTTTTTTTCGTTAAAATTCTCGACATGCTATACTATGACTCTTTGCCATGAAAATGTTCGACATACTATACTATGACTTTTTTCATGAAAATATTCAACATACTATACTATGACTTTTTTTCATGAAAATTTTCGACAAACTATACTATGACTTTTTTTCATGAAATTTTTCGACATACTATACTATGACTGTTTTTCATGAAAATTTCCGACATACTATACTATACAATGACTTTTTTTCCATCAAAATTTTCGACATACTATGACTTTTTTTTTTCGTTAAAATTCTCGACATATTATACTATGACTCTTTGCCATGAAAATTTTCGACACACTATACTATGACTTTTTATCATACATATTTTTGACACTATACTATGACTCTTCATGAAAATATTTCGCCATACTATACGATGACTTTTTTCATGAAAAGGTTCGACACTATACTATGACTTTTTTCCTATGAAAATTTTCGACATACTATACTATAACTTTTTTTCATGAAAATTTTGGACATACTATACTATGACTGTTTTTCATGAACATTTTCGACATACTATACTATATTATGACTTTCTTTCCATCAAAATTTTCGATATACTATACTATGACTTTTTTTCGAAGAAAATTTTCGACATACTATACTATGACTTTTTTTTTCGTTAAAATTCTCGACATACTATACTATGACTCTTTGCCATGAAAATGTTCGACATACTATACTATGACTTTTTTCATGAAAATATTCAACATACTATACTATGACTTTTTTCATGAAAATTTTCGACATACTATACTATGACTTTTTTTCATGAAATTTTTCGACATACTATACTATGACTTTTTTTCATGAAATTTTCGACATACTATACTATGACTTTTTGACATGAACATTTTCGACATACTATACTATGACTTTTTTTTTTTTTAATTTTCGACATGCTATACTATAACTTTTTGCCATGAAATGTTCGACATACTATACTATGACTTTTTTTAATGAAAATTTTCGACATACTATCCTATGACTTTTTTTTCGTGAAAATTGTCGACACACTATACTATGACTTTTTATCATACATATTTTTGACACTATACTATGACTCTTTTCATGAAAATATTTCGCCATACTATACTATGACTTTTTTCATGAAAAGGTTCGACACACTACTATGACTTTTTTCCTATGAAAATTTTCGACATACTATACTATAACTTTTTTTCATGAAAATTTTGGACATACTATACTATGACTGTTTTTCATGAAAATTTTCGACATACTATACTATACTATGACTTTTTTTCCATCAAAATTTTCGACATACTATGACTTTTTTTTCCGTTAAAATTCTCGACTTACTATACTATGACTTTTTGCCATGAAAATGTTCGACATACTATACTATGACTTTTTTCATGAAAATATTCAACATACTATACTATGACTTTTTTTCATGAATTTTTTCGACATACTATACTATGACTTTTTTGCCATGAAAATGTTCGACATACTATACTATGACTTTTTTTAATGAAAATATTCAGTATACTATACTATGACTTTTTTTAATGAAAATTTTCGACATACTATACTATGACTTTTTTTCATGAAATTTTCGACATACTATTCTATGACTTTTTGACATGAAAATTTTCGACATACTATACTATGACTTTTTTTTTTTAAATTTTCGACATGCTATACTATGACTTTTTGCCATGAAAATGTTCGACATACTATACTATGACTTTTTTTAATGAAAATATTCAGTATACTATACTATGACTTTTTTTAATGAAAATATTCAACATACTATACTATGACTTTTTTTTCATGAAAATTGTCGACATACTATACTATGACTTTTTTTCACGAAATTTTTCGACATACTGTACTATGACTTTTTTCCATGAAAACTTTCAACATACTATACTATGACTTTTTTTTTCGTTAAAATTCTCGACATACTATACTATGACATTTTTTCATTAAAAATTTTCGACATACTATACTATTACTTTTTTTTCATGAAAATTTGACATACTATACTATGACTTTTTTTCATGAAAATTTTCGACATACTATACTATGACTTTTTTTGGACGAAAATTTTCGACATGCTATACTATGACTTTTTTTTCATGAAAATTTTCGACATAGTATAGTATGACTTGTTTTCATGAAAATGTTCAACTTGCTACAGTATGACTTTTTTGGGACGAAAATCTTCGACATACTATACTAGGATTTTTTACGTCATACTCTTCCTTTGTTTTTTACATACTATACTATGACGTCTTTCAACATACTCTTCTATGACTTTTTTTTCTTTTTTTTGTCATACTATACCAAGAATATTTATGAACTTTATCAACATACTATGCCATGACTTTTTGAAACTCTTTTCGACATACTATACTACAACTTTTTTCTCGACATACTATACTATGACTTTTTGTTCATGAAAATTCTCGACATACTATACTATGACTCTTTGCCATGAAAATTTTCGACACACTATACTATGACTTTTTATCATACATATTTTTGACACTATACTATGACTCTTTTCATGAAAATATTTCGCCATACTATACGATGACTTTTTTCATGAAAAGGTTCGACACTATACTATGACTTTTTTCCTATGAAAATTTTCGACATACTATACTATAACTTTTTTTCATGAAAATTTTGGACATACTATACTATGACTGTTTTTCATGAACATTTTCGACATACTATACTATATTATGACTTTCTTTCCATCAAAATTTTCGATATACTATACTATGACTTTTTTTCGAAGAAAATTTTCGACATACTATACTATGACTTTTTTTTTCGTTAAAATTCTCGACATACTATACTATGACTCTTTGCCATGAAAATGTTCGACATACTATACTATGACTTTTTTCATGAAAATATTCAACATACTATACTATGACTTTTTTCATGAAAATTTTCGACTTACTATACTATGAATTTTTTTCATGAAATTTTTCGACATACTATACTATGACTTTTTTTCATGAAATTTTCGACATACTATACTATGACTTTTTGACATGAACATTTTCGACATACTATACTATGACTTTTTTTTTTTTTAATTTTCGACATGCTATACTATAACTTTTTGCCATGAAAATGTTCGACATACTATACTATGACTTTTTTTAATGAAAATTTTCGACATACTATCCTATGACTTTTTTTTCGTGAAAATTGTCGACACACTATACTATGACTTTTTATCATACATATTTTTGACACTATACTATGACTCTTTTCATGAAAATATTTCGCCATACTATACTATGACTTTTTTCATGAAAAGGTTCGACACACTACTATGACTTTTTTCCTATGAAAATTTTCGACATACTATACTATAACTTTTTTTCATGAAAATTTTGGACATACTATACTATGACTGTTTTTCATGAAAATTTTCGACATACTATACTATACTATGACTTTTTTTCCATCAAAATTTTCGACATACTATGACTTTTTTTTTTCCGTTAAAATTCTCGACATACTATACTATGACTTTTTGCCATGAAAATGTTCGACATACTATACTATGACTTTTTTCATGAAAATATTCAACATACTATACTATGACTTTTTTTCATGAATTTTTTCGACATACTATACTATGACTTTTTTGCCATGAAAATGTTCGACATACTATACTATGACTTTTTTTAATGAAAATATTCAGTATACTATACTACGACTTTTTTTAATGAAAATATTCGACATACTATACTATGACATTTTTTCATTAAAAATTTTCGACATACTATACTATGACTTTTTTTCATGAAATTTTCGACATACTATTCTATGACTTTTTGACATGAAAATTTTCGACATACTATACTATGACTTTTTTTTTTTAAATTTTCGACATGCTATACTATGACTTTTTGCCATGAAAATGTTCGACATACTATACTATGACTTTTTTTTTCGTTAAAATTCTCGACATACTATACTATGACACTTTTTCATTAAAAATTTTCGACATACTATACTATTACCTTTTTTTCATGAAAATTTGACATACTATACTATGACTTTTTTTCATGAAAATTTTCGACATACTATACTATGACTTTTTTTGGACGAAAATTTTCGACATGCTATACTATGACTTTTTTTTCATGAAAATTTTCGACATAGTATAGTATGACTTGTTTTCATGAAAATGTTCAACTTGCTACAGTATGACTTTTTTGGGACGAAAATCTTCGACATACTATACTAGGATTTTTTACGTCATACTCTTCCTTTGTTTTTTACATACTATACTATGACGTCTTTCAACATACTCTTCTATGACTTTTTTTTCTTTTTTTTGTCATACTATACCAAGAATATTTATGAACTTTATCAACATACTATGCCATGACTTTTTGAAACTCTTTTCGACATACTATACTACAACTTTTTTCTCGACATACTATACTATGACTTTTTGTTCATGAAAATTCTCGACATACTATACTATGACTCTTTGCCATGAAAATTTTCGACACACTATACTATGACTTTTTATCATACATATTTTTGACACTATACTATGACTCTTTTCATGAAAATATTTCGCCATACTATACGATGACTTTTTTCATGAAAAGGTTCGACACTATACTATGACTTTTTTCCTATGAAAATTTTCGACATACTATACTATAACTTTTTTTCATGAAAATTTTGGACATACTATACTATGACTGTTTTTCATGAACATTTTCGACATACTATACTATATTATGACTTTCTTTCCATCAAAATTTTCGATATACTATACTATGACTTTTTTTCGAAGAAAATTTTCGACATACTATACTATGACTTTTTTTTTCGTTAAAATTCTCGACATACTATACTATGACTCTTTGCCATGAAAATGTTCGACATACTATACTATGACTTTTTTCATGAAAATATTCAACATACTATACTATGACTTTTTTCATGAAATTTTCGACATACTATACTATGACTTTTTTTCATGAAATTTTTCGACATACTATACTATGACTTTTTTTCATGAAATTTTCGACATACTATACTATGACTTTTTGACATGAACATTTTCGACATACTATACTATGACTTTTTTTTTTTTTAATTTTCGACATGCTATACTATAACTTTTTGCCATGAAAATGTTCGACATACTATACTATGACTTTTTTTAATGAAAATTTTCGACATACTATCCTATGACTTTTTTTTCGTGAAAATTGTCGACACACTATACTATGACTTTTTATCATACATATTTTTGACACTATACTATGACTCTTTTCATGAAAATATTTCGCCATACTATACTATGACTTTTTTCATGAAAAGGTTCGACACACTACTATGACTTTTTTCCTATGAAAATTTTCGACATACTATACTATAACTTTTTTTCATGAAAATTTTGGACATACTATACTATGACTGTTTTTCATGAAAATTTTCGACATACTATACTATACTATGACTTTTTTTCCATCAAAATTTTCGACATACTATGACTTTTTTTTCCGTTAAAATTCTCGACATACTATACTATGACTTTTTGCCATGAAAATGTTCGACATACTATACTATGACTTTTTTCATGAAAATATTCAACATACTATACTATGACTTTTTTTCATGAATTTTTTCGACATACTATACTATGACTTTTTTGCCATGAAAATGTTCGACATACTATACTATGACTTTTTTTAATGAAAATATTCAGTATACTATACTATGACTTTTTTTAATGAAAATATTCAACATACTATACTATGACTTTTTTTTCATGAAAATTGTCGACATACTATACTATGACTTTTTTTCACGAAATTTTTCGACATACTGTACTATGACTTTTTTCCATGAAAACTTTCAACATACTATACTATGACTTTTTTTTTCGTTAAAATTCTCGACATACTATACTATGACATTTTTTCATTAAAAATTTTCGACATACTATACTATTACTTTTTTTTCATGAAAATTTGACATACTATACTATGACTTTTTTTCATGAAAATTTTCGACATACTATACTATGACTTTTTTTGGACATGCTATACTATGATTTTTTTTTCATGAAAATTTTCGACATAGTATAGTATGACTTGTTTTCATGAAAATGTTCAACTTGCTACAGTATGACTTTTTTGGGACGAAAATCTTCGACATACTATACTAGGATTTTTTACGTCATACTCTTCCTTTGTTTTTTACATACTATACTATGACGTCTTTCAACATACTCTTCTATGACTTTTTTTTCTTTTTTTTGTCATACTATACCAAGAATATTTATGAACTTTATCAACATACTATGCCATGACTTTTTGAAACTCTTTTCGACATACTATACTACAACTTTTTTCTCGACATACTATACTATGACTTTTTGTTCATGAAAATTTTCGACATAGTACAGTATGACTTGTTTTCATGAAAATTTTCGACTTACTACAGTATGACTTTTTTGGGACGAAAATCTTCGACATACTATACTAGGATTTTTTACGTCATACTCTTCCTTTGTTTTTTACATACTATACTATGACGTCTTTCAACATAGTCTTCTATGACTTTTTTTAATTTTTTTTGTCATACTATATCAAGAATATTTATGAACTTTTCAATATACTATGCCATGACTTTTTGAAACTCTTTTCGACATACTATACTACAACTTTTTTCTCTACATACTATACTATGACTTTTTGTGACTTTTTTCGACATATTATACTATGACCTTTTATTACTTTTTTCCGACATACATACTATGATTTTTTTTTTTTACTTTTTCAACATACTATACTTTGACTTTTTTTCGACATACTATATGACTTTTTCGGACATAATATATGACTTTTTATGACTTTTTTCGATATACTATACTATGATTTGTTTTTTTTTAAACACTCTTCTCTGATTTTTTTAAATTATTAACGTCCATGCACAGATTTTGCAGAATCTTAAAATTTTCAAAACGTCGGCATTGAAAATAATCCGGGGTTTTTCAGAATCGTCCCGTGTTAACGTTCTTGTCTGGTAGGGTTGTATAAAAAACAAGTTTTGTCTTACAAAAATGGATGAACACTGAATTTACTGTAACACCAATTTACGTAACTTTTTACTAAGTTGTGGAAGTTAGACTTTGGTTTTCAACTGCATCCAAGGATCTCAGCAGACAGAATTTACTCAGATGTTATTAAGTGTATGGAGCGCAGACCTCTTTTTTTAGGCAAAATATGGATGAGGAAAGGAATTTGTATTAGGTTCAGGCCCTATACCAAACTGCTAACTAATTTAGTTTGCAGATTGGTATAGGGTTTTACTTTCTTTAATGTAAACAACAATTATTTATCTTGTGGGTATCTGTGCCTTCCAGTAACCATACTACCATACTATTTAGTATGCCAGTAAGAAGATTTAGTATGTCCCAATACATAGTATGTCAAATGCAGTATGCCAAAAATACCAGGATGTCCTACTGCATCCGGTCACATTTTGCAGTATGCAAGCCAGCATGCTTTTCTGGCTATTTTGACCCACAATCCTCTGCTCATCATCATTCATCAATCACATTCAGAACATGCGGACAAATCTTGAACAATATCAGGAAGACCTCACTGACAAAGCAGAATCCAAATAGCCAAATGCAAAGCAAAGTATGGGAATCACAGTCTCTTAACTATAAGCACATGAGTCTATTTGAATAAGCTCCACAGCCCACATGACTGACACTAACTTCATCTGATGTAGCACAACAATAACCCTTTAAGGGATGGTCTTCAACTTAAGTAACTATCCATAAATCCCCAGATTAATTTAACAAATGGTCCACACCGTTGCCTCGACGCATTTATTCCAAAACATTAACCGAGAGAGCGTTTTTCATCACCGTAAATTACTTTTCTTACTGACGCTCCTTTTACATGGGACTCTGCTTCGAGCACATCAAGCACAATGGTAAACAATGCTCACACCTCCCCACAATGCACCTCTCCTCTCATAAAGCAGTGCACCTTAACATCCTGAAATATGTTTATATAAACTCAAGCAGTGGAGAATATAAATTCTGGAGCCTGAAATGTATCATGGTGGGAAAAGTCGGGAGTACGCACAGCTATGCAAAACCCGTGTGGGAAATAATAAATAGGATGGTGATAAATAGTGGCCACAGTCAGCTTTATAATCTGATGTATTGGATGGGAATGAAACTCCATTTTATCCCTGCTATCAACATGCATCTTGAACATTTGAACTGGATGTATCAACGGTTTAACCATTTGTATTAAATTCATGTGTAAATGCATAAACAGCATAATTAAAGCTACAGTTAGTAACTTTAATAAAAAATATTTTTTTGCCATATTTGCTCAAACTGTCACTATATCCTGACAGTAGAACATGAGACAGATGATCTGTGAAAAAAATCAGGTTCCTCTGCCTTTTTGTGCACATGAATTATTCTGTGCAGTGAAGGGCAAACGTCCAAGTTAAGTAACAATAAGCAAAACACATTTTAAGTCGAGGGTGACTTTGATGTTGATAAATAAAACATGCATGGCTTCAGTAGTTATTATTAATAATAAACAGATAATAAACCATGGATATATCATTTACATAGTACATTTAAATGCACACCCTGAGCCATTTTGAAACGGTTGATGTATTTAGCCCATCCACACAGTAGCTCAGTCAGTGGCCTATCAGAGCAAAACAAAACAAAAACAACTGAACTGTACAAACTGAGTAATTAAAGTTAATTTCACGCATCTGCAGTTTGTGATCCAGCAGACACCGAGGCATTAATCATAATTAGTTGAGATGCTCAGATGCCCTCCAGACCTATCAATCAGCAGGCCACCTCTGGCCCTGACGCCGAGCTGCAGAGTGTTGTCTGCACTGCTGAGCAGGTCAGAAGCTGTCAGCAGCCACATTGACGAGTCTAATGCCACCGGCGGGAAGAAAAGGGCAGCAAGGACTGTCATCAACCTTTTCCACCCAGGCAACCACCTGTTCGAAAAACCTTCCTCTGGGAGACAGGACCCGTCCGTAAAGACCAAGACCACCTGTTGTCTCAGAGGCTTCTTGCCAAGAGCTGCCACCTAACTGACACCCAGCCCTCCAAGGATTCACCCAGTGCAAGCCCACACAGTCCTGCCAGTTAGCCTTGTTAACGTCACGGCTTATCACACATGCCATAAATTATTATCCATTTTGAAAACAGCCTTGCATCACTTACTGTTTTACCTTTACCCGTCTTACCGGGTGGGAGGCATGTAGTCAAATTATTATGTTGTAAAGAGCACAAAAATAATGAGATGTTTCTGTCTGTCACACATGCATATCTAAGCTGTGTTCCATACTTCTCTATGAATTTCCACTGCCATGTGGGTTCTGTCATTCCCCACACTCAGAAAGAAAAGAAAATATGTACGTATGTAAGTGGGACAGCTAACGAGCTTAAACAAAAACTGGATGTGCAAATAGAACAGAATTTCAGAACACATACAGTAGCCTACTAAACCAAACAGTTTCTAACATTACAGTGAAAATAGGAGCCTTACCAATCATACAACTTTAATATTAGGCAATTCTGTACTATAACCCTAGATCCAGCCTTCACTGTACAGGTACTTCAGCCAACCAGTATAAGTCACTGGTGCAGTGACAAGGACCAGAATTGGGGGACTCAATGTGCTTCTGTGCAAAACATTTTTTTTCAGATGACTGATTTATATATATATCTTATATATTGCCTGCAAAACATACCTGTTTGTGTGATCTGCTAACATTATGGATGTGCTGCGCCTTCTGGCAGATGACACACCATACATCTTAGTAACATGTTGACTTTCTCATGTCAACAGCGGAGTTGGCCTGGAAAAGGGCAGTGAGAAAAAGGCATAATATAGGCAGGATTCCTACAAAATGTTCCTTTTTTATGTTCCAAAATTAAATTGATTGAATTTTCTCAGAGCCTCTCTCTAAACTGTATCCTCCTCTGCTCAATCAGCCTCCATAATAAATGTATTCAAATCAAAATAAATTCATGGATGAGAGTAATCACATAAAATCTATGTTGTTTATTGTTTTTCATAGCTCTTATACGAAACGTTTTATATTCCAACAATGGTTGGTAAATTTCCATTTTTTCTCCCCATTGCAACAGAATTGCAAAGAAAGCCCACAGGAATATTGTGCTGCGCTGCACACCAGGAATACTGTTTTGATCTTGCTTCACTTGTAGACTTAAACATGTCACAACTAGAAGGGCACTCGGAGAGCGCAGACCTCCGCCAAGGCCATGCCCTATCTCGCAATGTTAACGAAAGTGGGAAAAAAATAGTGTGTCCGCCCTGTGATTTGTATCCACTTCTAAAATAAACAGGTTTTTCCTTGGCCCATAACATAACCTCCTTGGCGGAGGTGATTAAAGAGTTGAGTTATAGCTCACCATGCAGGGAGTACTGCTTGTGGATTCAATGGCAGATACCTGCTGAGGCCCATCTCAGTGTTTTATTTCGTGGCCCAGATTGAGTTTCTTGCTGAGATTCTAGTGTGTGCCATGTGTCACATGCCCTAAAGCTACAGCGCTAGGTTTAGTTTTCACTCTGAGGTCATCTCTGTCTCTTCTTGCTTGACGTGATCTGGACCAAAGATCTCTCTACAACTTAAATCAAATGCATGCAGGAACAGAAAATTCCTCCAAAGTGTAATATTTTTTATCATCTAGGAATGTTTGCCAATACATTGCACTATAGACCATGTGTGTTGCTTTTTTACATGTGTGTGGATTGTAATACTTTATGCTGTACCACTACCACAATTTGCAATCTTAAGTATCTACAGGTCTGAAGAAGCTGCTGTGATTGTAGTTGAGTAATGATGATTAATAATGTGTGTTTTTCTTTGTAAATCTTTGAGAAATAAGATTTTATTGCACACAGTACAGATTGAGAGGAGGGCAGAGAAATAGGCTGCAGATCTGGTTCAGCAATAGCTCTGAAAGTTTTCTGTTTCTTGTGAAATACAGTCGCAGTACTGCTGCTCTTGTTCTGTGCTGAACAACATGTACAATTGGCTGCATGCAGGGTTTCTCCAGCAGTGATTGGCTGTTGAATTTCACAGTTTCCTAAGGATGCATTTGTTGACTTTCTTACTCTTCATTGTTGATCATTTGTTATACCATCTCTTGTAAATCTGACTTTGTAAGTTATAATCATTGTTGGGCCAGTAATTAATATTTTATTGGTCCAAATGACAGGCATTTTAATTATAAATCAATGCTTCTAAAATTCAGTTGATGGTACATTCTGAAAATGTACTACTTTATTGGATAAAAGAGAAATCCTCAGTGCTCAATCCACAGTGACTACTTTGTACTGCTTACTGCAATCACTAAAATGTAAAATATGAAGTTGGTCTTACTTTAAAAAATCCAGGAAACTGATTGCCTTGAATAACTATTAGTCATGTTATGTTTACTTTGTATCTACTTGTTAAGTCTTGTTGTATTTACTTATTTTTGTGACGTTGTTCCAATTTAAAAATGGCAAGTGAAATTAGTTTGCAGGATTATTTTCTATTTAAACAAAATGCCTGAGCATCTTAAACCACGGCCAGTATTTGTGGAAACAATTGCAATTATACTTTCAAAACGAATCCACTTTTAAGCCCTATAAAATTATTTTAAAATTCCAAACACTAAAAGGCAAATAGCTTGAGTGTGGCTTTTAATGTCATCCATGACAACATTACCTTCCAGTATGATACCAACGCTGGCTGGTTCAAGGTGCAGGGCATTTGGACCTGGCTGCTGACTGTCTTCAGGTATAACAGTCAATATCCCAACACGAACCTGTGTGAAATCTGCGATGGCATCCGAATCCTGCGGATATAAAGAAAGTTTTGGCTTCACAGTGCAAAACCTTCAACATACCAAATTATGCAATACTTACAAAATAGACTTTGAAGAACTCCCTTCCCATCATCCCAGAGGAAAACTGGGAGACATTGAAGGACAGCAGTCCTCATGGCTATGACATCATGGGCCTACCAGTGCTGAAAAACAGTAAAACTAAGGGAAAGCATTTTCTGAAGAAACTGCATCACATTTTTCCAAATTAAGTGATTAAAAGTAATAGTTTGACATGTTAGGAAACGTATTTGCTGTCTTGCTGAGCTCGATTAGAAGGTCAATATCACTCTCATGTCTGTACGGTAAATATGAGGCCATTAGCATTGAAAAAATGAGGTCAATGAATTTGGGCAGAGCTCTCAGGGATGTAGCTAACGTTACAGACTCTCATGTGATCGACATGACGGTTTTAGTTAGCTACCTTGACGACTGTTAGCTAACATTAGCATTAGCAATATATTTAACACCCAAGTGTATGGAGTCAGATCAGTCTCAACATTAATCAGTGCACACAGAAGGATTCACAAATGTATTTCAGGATTTATACAGGCTATAAATGAATCTCTCCAGAAAAATATTATCCAATGAGCACAAAAAATGTACTGTTGTATATAAATTTAAAAACAAAACAAGTATGTATAAAAAAAAGTTACACAAATATATTTCTGATGCGCACACACATATTTCTTGTTTTAAATAAATGCAATAGAATTCAAGAAATATATGTATTTAAAAGTAGTCACAAGCATCAAAAAAATAATGGACATTGGTACATTTATATACAAAATGTTGAACCTGCATTTACAAACTGCTACGTGTGAATGTGTGCTATGTGCTTGTCATGTGTGAACTTCACTTCATTTGTGTGGGTTTTTTTTAGACTGACGTCACTCGATCCACAGTTGCATTTTTTTTTCAACAGGGAATTATCTGTAGCCAATCAGATGTCTCCCTCCTTTTCATCCAATCACATGAGCGCGCCTTGCGTACATCACAGTTGCATGCCAAAGAAGGCAGCGAGTACTAGCCAATCAGAGGCAGAATAGGGCGGGTCATGGAGTGAGAGCCAATCAGAGACAGAGTAGGGCTTGTCAGTCTGGAGTGGGGTCAATCTCAACATGGCGTCTGGTGGTGGCGCTCAGGCTACACGTGTGAGTGAAACAACATGTTTAGCTTGTTACCCCCATGCCATAAGTCATGAAATGTTCTTGTATTATGATGAATAATTGTTTTTGCTGAGTTATGACGTTAGCTCAGTTAGTTCGAGGATTATTTGCAACCTGCTTTGTCGGTTTAGCGTTAGCTAATTGTGTTGTGTAATGTAACTACATAAGCTAACGTTAGCTAGCATGCTAATAAGGTTAAGGTTGTGTTTTCTGTTGAGCCAAGTAGATGATGCTAGGGTGTGGCAGGCCATGAGAAGGTGATGCATTTAATTTACTTTTTCTACATTTGGCAGTACAAAATCTATTTGCGTTGCAAACAGTCTGCGTCTGTGAGAGCCGCTCCGTTTGTGTCACCATTAATATCTATGCAGCTAAATGTGTTTATGATTCGATTGTTTACTAGAGCACAGTGGTGGACGAAGTACTCAGATCTTTTACTTACTTACCCACAGTGTAAAAATACTCGGTTACAAGTAAATGCCCTGCTAGCTAAGTATTAAGCATCAAAATATACTTAAAGTACTAAAAGTAAAAGTATTCATTATGCAGAATGTCCCATTCAGAATAATATATACTAAGTATATCATTGAAGCATTAATGTGTTCATCACTTTAATGTTGCAGCTAGTAAAGGTGGAGCCCATTTTAACTACTTTATATACTTAATAATTATATACTATTTACTAATACACCATAGTTTATTTATATTTTGTATTAAGAATGTGAATCTGCAATGAAGCTAATAACTAATATTTTTTTAAATAAATGTATTCAAGTTAAAAGTACAATATGCCCCTCTAAGATGTAGTAGAAATGGGCTATAAAGTTACATAAAATGGAAATACTCAAGTAAAGTTCAAGTACCTCAAAATTGTACTTCAGTACAGTACTAGCCTAAATGTACTTGGTTACATTCCACCACTGCTAGAGGACACAATTGTTTACAAGAGCACAAGATCTAGCCTCTTCATTTTGCTCTCAACCTGCACCAGAATGATGCATTTAACTTTAAAATGTACACATACACCAATCAGCTACAACATTATGACAGCTGATATCGGTGTATATGCCACTTCTGTACATTTTAGGAACAAATATAAATGGGATCATTACAGAAAACTATAAATGAACATTTACTATCCAGGAATTCACATTATAGACAACTACCACTGACTATCCCTGTAACAATTGTCATTTTCTTCAATAATATAATTATTAAAACTCCTAAAATATGTTGCTTGTAAAAAGTGTTTGCTTAAGCCGGTTGAAGGCATGCCACCATGGTACACATGCAAGTGTGTGCACATGATCAGGATGCCACCACTTTTGCCTCAATTTGAGCCAGGAAGACATTTCTCTCATTTCTCAAATATGTAACATTTTAGTTTGTGCAAATGTCTGTAGCACTAGCTCTCTTTTTTTTTTCCCACAGGGATGGGAGAATCCTCGGAGGTAATTAATGCTGTTTTTAAAGTTACTTTGCAATTCAGTAATAAACCCCTTATTCTTTTTTCACCATGGGAAGCAGGGTAGCAGAGGTTTCAATACATAATGACGTAATGCTCGCAGGTGTATAAATAGGTGGGGAATAACCCATCTCACAAAAACTGATTTTTTGTACAGGGACATACTATATGTACTCATCTTTGATCATAGAATTATAATTATCGTAGCTAGCAGATATAACGTTTGAGACACTTTTCTCAAAATTTGATCTGTTTTAAAAGTATTGACATTTGTTTGTTTTTTTGTTGCAGGTTTGCCCAATCTGTCTTGTATCATACCCAATTGATGTCCTCCCCTCTGATGCAAGCACATGTGGTGACGGGTAAGAAGTTTTGACTAATTCAAATAAAAGATGGAAGGTAAAGATATGTTCTGAGTGAGGTGAAAAAGAAGAGGAAGTAGCTGATATGTGAATGAAAATGGGTTCTATGGGTATCCACAAGTCTCCCCTTTACAGACATGCCCACTATATGATAATCACATGCAGTTTGAGGCCAAAACCATGCAGCTTTTTCAATGCAGTATAAATGTGTTATTTTCGCCTATTCTAAAATGATGTATATGAATATTTCTGCATACTGGGGTTCTTAAACAGTCTTAGAATTGCATTAATATGTGTGATGTTAGTCCCCGTAGAAGCCATTAATCTATATAGTAGTTATATATTTACAGTATATTTAGTGAGGCCATTCTGATGTGACTGTATAAAATGACTTGTGGTGACCTTTAGGATAATCACAGCCTCGTGAAACTTTACGACCACAAAGTAGAGACCTAGGGCATTCAGAGGATTGGATGGCTTTCCTAGGTAGATTGACAATAAGGGGGTTTCTGAGCAGTTTAAAGAAGAGAAGTGCTCGCCATCCAATCGCCGAAAAATGCAATTCTTTCAAAAGTTTTTGATACCAAACCACTGCATGGCTTTTTCTATGGTGCTCCTCAAGGTCTTGGTGTCTTAATGTAGTATTTTGGAGGGATTATTGATCATTTTTATAAATTCTTGAGTGGTAAAAAAAAAAAAAGAAATGTGCAACAAATAGTATCAACCCAAAATGTGCTGCAACAACTTATGATACAAAAGTGAACATCAGAATGGCCATAATATACTTCCATTATAATGTTCTAATCCCTTATACATTTTAACAACTTATTTTAATTAATTATTTCTGATTGTCTTAAGGTTCCAAGCTTTCAGATGATGTACTTCTATGTGACATCTACTGTTGTCATTTACTGCTGACATTTTATCTACCCCTGAACATCCCCTGTACCCTCCTAAAAAAGACAAACAGGTCTATGAAAAAAAAATTTCATCTGAGGTCATCTACTGTATATTTGCAAGGAGATGCAGCAGTATAAATTTAGGTTTGTGTATATATATATAGAGAGAGAGCTGGTGCACATGTTGACACCCTTCCAGAAAGGGTTGGGGTGTCATCCATTATCTTGTCATTATAAAACATGTTTATTTTTAGTTATTTATTTATTTATTTGACAGGGTGCAAGTGCAACCGATGCAATTTGTATAGGACTTCTAGCCGTAGCTAATTTGCAGACCTTGTCCCTGGTTAGGCTTTTATGTTTAATTGCACTATTAATTGTTGCCTATTCCTTTGACATTAATTTCATCAAATGAGGGAATATTACTGACATGTAAACACTAAAAGCTTAATCTAAATAAACATCGAAAGATTGAGTTTTGGTTCAACTTTGATTATGCATGTTTTTAAACTGATTGCTCAATGTCGCCTGACCTACATTGATGTGATAGCATTACATGGTGTCTAATGCATTTTGTCCTTTTCTTATTAAGGCTCTGCTGCTCTTACAACCCTGTTTGAAGGGGAAAAGAACATCAAGTTCCCTCTGCAGCTGCTGTGCTTCGGGAAAGCAACCTGTTTGAGATGGCAGGTGGTGGTTCCGGTTTCTCAGGACTCTGTGGTGACTCTTTTGACTGGTAGGAGCACAGACACTGTAGCAGCAAGAATGTCCTGATATTGACCATTGTCAAACAATTGTTATGTGAGTAACGTAGTCAAAAGATGGAAAGTCGTACATCAATGCACCACAATGCTACATGTGTTTGTCTTCTCACACATCATCAAATAGATTCTATTCATGGGTCAGTGCTGTCATATTCCCAAGGTTTTTGTGTCCCTGTGAACACCAGATGTTGGCTATTTATATCGAACCTTTTGCCTTTTTTTTGTGGATTGTCAGGAGACAGCTTTGCATGTAATTCTTGAAAGGATAACTTCGGTATTTTTCGACCTGGACCCTGTTTCCCATGTTTTTGTGTCTTTGTGACTATAGGGGGACAACACTTTTTGAAATTGGTCCAGTATTGAGGGAGAGCGCTGCAGCCTCAACCTTGTACCGTCAGTTTACGTCCACTAAAAGTGCTTCTCTTTACCACTGACATGCTCAGATTGTTAAGTGTGTGTTTGACAGCATTATGGAAAGGACCCTACAGAGAATGAAACGATTTTCTTTACCGTTCGCATTATCCGGTCTCGGAGAAGCCTCGTTGTGAATTGTTGCGTCGCATCCACATTGTTGAAATCATCTAAATATTCAGCCATGACATTGAAAATCTTTCAGATAACACTAAGCTATGTTTTCTTTACTCCAACACAACAAACTCTGACAACACCAGTGTCCCATGGCACTCCTCGCTCCACTCTCACTCATGTTTCCACCGTTGTCTTCCGGCAACAAGTCACATGACACAATAACAAACGGAAAGCGAAAGGTAAGAAAAAGGTTTTGTTTCTCTGTAGGGTTCTTTCCATAATGTTATCAGACGCTTATAATAACAATCTGAGCCGGTCAGCAGCAAAAACAAGCACTTTTAGTCGTTGTAAAATGACGGTGCCAGGTTGCCCCAAATGAAGACATTACAGCTTGTTTAGCGGCTGGCGGTTGCAGCGCTCTCCCTCAATACTGGACCAATTTCAAAAAGTGTTGTCCCCATTAGTCACTTAAACACAAAAACATGGGAAGATAGGGTCCAGGTAGAAAAATACCAAAGACTGTCTGTTCCAGGAACTGCTTTCACATGCAGTAATACTTTTATAAATTACCTTATTGAAACAATATAATGGTAACATGACAAGTCTAACTAATTAGGATGTACGTATATTGGAGGTTGGCTGTTTAACTAATTAAAGTAGTGCCTCAGTATAAATGTTGCCTTCTGTCTTGTCACTTCTGCTTGCAGGTACTTCACTGTGTCAGGCGGGCTATTAAACAGATCCAGAAAGGCCTTAAAGAAACTGGAATATGGCTGCTTCTTTCAAATAGGCCAGATGTCCACCCCATGATTTTCCCAAGGGAGTCAAATGAGGAACTTAAAATGGTAAGCTGCCTTGTGTCTTTGTTGGTATTTGTTTGTAAAGAGTTTCATGTAATTTCTAGGGCTGTCAATCGATTAAATTTCAAGTATTGATGAAATGCATTTGAGGTGTCGCATGCATCCTCTTCCATATAGCGTCACCGAAGGTGCTGCGTGACCTCATGAGGTTCTGGGTCGGGTGGGAGCTGCTGACGAGAAACCTCATCGTTGGTTGTAACCTCAACTTACCCGGTGGCTCTCATCTGCTTCTTCAAGTTGAAGCTCCCCGACTACTACCAGACCTACAAGATGCTCCACCAGGTCTTGAGTAGGTACAAATTTCGTCAAGGTCTTGGCACTTCGTCCCTTTTGAAATAACGACTTTCTAAATATATATATATATATATATATATATATATATATATATATATATATATATATATATATATATATATATATATATATATATATATATATATATATATATATATATATATATATTATATATATATTATATATATATATATATATATATATATATATATATATATATATATATATATATATATATATTATATATATATATATTATATATATATATATTATATATATATATATTATATATATATATATTATATATATATATTATATATATTATATATATATATATATATATATATATATATTATATATATATATATTATATATATATTATATATATATATATATATATATATATATATATATATATATATATATATATATATATATATATATATATATATATATATATATATATATATATATATATATATATATACAGTATTTACTATTTAGTTTCTGAAGTTTTATTTTCATTCTTATTTCCACCTGATTGTCAGGTAGCTTCTCCTCCTAAAACTTTAGAGATGTGGGAGTTGGTTTGGTGTTTATCTTATGCCTGTATACTGCTTGTGTTAACAAACCATTGATCTGTTCTCCAGGTATTGTCATTTTAAGTGTACTTTCCTGATGTCATCATGGAACACGAGTGAACTATCTGCACCTCTGCACTACGATCATATAAAAGTCAGTAACACTATAATAAGGGTACCAATCATTTACGTAAGTATTGCTTAACAAATGCATGACTCATGATAATTTAATGCATGATGAATTCATGTAGGGTGTATCTTAATTCCTGTTGCTTCCCATTAACAAATGATCAAGTCACTATGACTTTGTGATTAGTTCACACTTAATGAATGTTAATTCAGTTACATCATTCATTAATATGCGATAATAGCTGAATTCCTCTTACACAAGTTTATTTTAGGACAATGCAATTTGCTCAGCCTCTTGATTAAAAAATAGCTTCCTATTTCTATGAGAATAGGCTCAATGTTTTTGAAAAATTCACAACATAGTGAGTGGAACAGGAGTTGTTTTGTGAATGAATCACAAAGTCATTTGTTAATGGGGAACAACAAGACTTCATGCTTCACCTTTACAATGACCAGTCAGTCCCTTGAACAACAGTAAAGCAGGACATTGAATGATAGTTCTTTAAAAATAGTTATTTTTATTATTTTTCACATATTGTATGCAAGGCTCATGTAAAAATGATGTACATGTAAAACTGCTCTTAAAGTGGAAGTGAATTGTTCAACCAAGTTAAGCTGGTTTATTAAAGGAATTCCCACTTTAATGAACAATTATATAAAACATGACAAATGTAAGCGTTTAAAAGAAAAAAAGCTTTGTTTTTAATCTTTCGTGTGGCAAGAGCGTCGCCATGTTGCAGTACTCTAGTCCGTGACGTCACGAGGTTGGTTGGGTCGGCTGAGTTACACAGATACAACGGTACAGACGTGGAGACAGAGGGGTCACTATTGTATTGTTCCTGGATGTTAAGATGAATTTTACAATGTTAATGTTGCTCTTTCAGTGTCACCATAGCTAGCGATGCAGTAACGTTGCTGATCTCCGTTTCAGTGTCAGTTTATGAAAATGGACTTGTTTTGTCCTTGGTTTTCACATTGTAAAATTCATCTTAACATCCAGGAACAATACAATAGTGACCCCTCTGTCTCCGTCTTTCGCGGTCTCTACAGTTGTAACTCAGCCGAGCCAACCAGTCTCGCGACGTCACATGCTACAGTACTGCAACATGGCGGTGCTCTTGCCACGAAAGATGACACAAAGCTTCTTTTTCTTTTAAATGCTGACATTTGTCACGTTTGTCATATAATTGTTCATTAAGAGTGTAAATCCCTTTAGTAAACCAGCTTAACTTGGTTGAACGATCCACTTCCACTTTAAGTCATCACTTCACGAACGCTAAACCTTGTATTGCGTCCGATTTATGTCATGAGCACGATAAAACACGCTCACACGCAAATATTAACTGCCACCCGCACAATATCAAATAAGTCCTCACGCACCATTTCAACATCCAACAGATGTACAGGCAGCAACGAGCGTACAGAGAAGCCACCACATGAGAGAAAGGGTCTGCTTTGCTTTCACAGGCAACTCTGCTTTCAAAGTTGAACACTGCTCACCTGAATTGTCCTCACTTTTGACAGTTTGGGGGCGGAAACCAAGGCAGGCACTGGCGCTTTTATTCACTTTCAACGTGAACACACCCACGTGGACTGCTGTAGGTCACATCCGCCATGTTGGAGGTAAGATCCACTATTGCTCACTTGCTTGTGAACCGATTTTCATGTAATTGGGTTTGTTATAAACGTTAGAAATTGAACATGATACCGGATGTTTATTGGAATTAAAATCAGTTATTTGGGGCGGATCTTATCGGCGCTATGCCAAAACATTAACTTCTGAATAGACACAACTTCCTCTGGGACATGCAGACTCTTTTTTTTAGAATTTCTGCTTTTGTGAGTTTCTCCAAAAATGCAAATTTCTATTGTTATAAAGCCACCTGATTGCTTGTTATTGTATTAATAATTAAATCAATTCATTGATAATATAAACAAGACTATTTTTGTTCCCCAGACTCGAGTTAAGAGGAACATCCAGTCAGTTCATCCGTACATCCCGAGACACACATGATAAGTTAAGTCTACTTGTGCAGGCTGGACAATTGTCATTACACAAACAATGTCACAAATAATGTTAATCTCATCTTCATTAATTCAATTCAGACACCGACATACGATACTACATACAGTGTAGTGAGTAAAGTGCTTGACACCAAAAGATATGAAATAATTGGGCTCTAGAGCAGCTAGGTAAGAGTTCTCTTAACTACTTACTTAATTACTCACTACACTGTATGTAGTATTGTATTTTTCATTTATATTATAGTATTGTATGTGTCAGTGTCTAAATTGAATTAATGAAGATGAGATTAACAATATTTGTGACATTGTTTGTGTAATGGCACCTGTCCAGCCTGTAGAAGTGGACTTAACTTATCACACGTGTCTCGGGATGTACGGACTGGATGTTCTTCTCTTAACTCGAGTCTGGGGAACAAAAAATAGTCTTGTTTATTTCGGTAATTAATTGGTTTAATTATTAATACAATAACAAGCATCCAGGTGGCTTTTAACAATATAATAGACAAAGAACGCTACATTTTTAATAAGCATCCAGTATCATGTTCAATTTCTCACGTTTATAACAAACCAAATTTCAGTCAAAACGGTTCAAAATCAAGTGAGTGACAGTCGACCTCTCCAACATGGCGGACATGACATACAGTAGTCCATGTCGGTGTGATAGTGTTTAAAGTGACCAGTCACAAGAGGGCCAGTGCCTCCCTCGGTTTCCGCCCCCCAAACTGTCAAAAGCTAGGTCGATTTGTGCAAGCAAGATTCAACTTCATGAGCAGTTACCTGTGAGAGAGTGTACGCCCTCCAGCGCGCGCTGCTTTGCTCTATACACGCAAGTACCATTCTTTGCCATTCTATGTTTTGTTTCTCGCTCGCAGCTGCCTGTACAGCTCTCGGTTGTTGAATTGGTGCACGAGGACTTGTATTGTGCGAGCGTGATATAATGTAACTTGCTTGTGAGCATGTTTTATTGCGCTCGCGACATATGACATAAATCCAACGTGACGTTAGATGTGCCCTAATCTCAGTGGCAAAGAAATCATATGACACACCCAGCATGTAATATTTACCTTACCTCAAGTACGTCCTCAATGTATTGGCATGTTGAGGTATATGTCCAGTCTGAAACCATCTGACTGTTGCAATGAATCAATGTTGTTTTGCAGTTGTACCATTTCAGGATCTGAGAGAGGACTGTCCAGTGGAGGGACGCTGACCCCAGGATGAGGCTCATTCGTTTATCCACTCTCTTCCCAGTCAACCTCTGGTACGAGGATACCCTGTCCAAAACAAATTGTGTGTATTAACATTATGCATATTAAATGTTATCAAATAAACAAATGTAAACAAGCACTTTGTTAAAATGGGTAATAGTTTGAGATGGAATAAAGAAAAGGGGATGCAATTTTCTGTAAATAAAAGGAATGATTGAGGAAAAATGTGAAGAAATATGGAATATTATAATCATGGAATATTATGGAAAATACTCGGCTATGCTCTGATTCTCTCCAATTCCCTAGAGGTGCACTTAAACACAACTCTAATCTTTTTAACACCAAGGCATATTGAATACAAGAAGGGGAGTGAAGTTAATGGTTAACGGTAGAGAATCAGAACTCTTTTTTTTATTGATCAAGGATCAACAAGATATTGTGATGTGACATTTTAATAATGCATAATTTACCTCAGGATCTGCAACAGGATTCAGGGCTGGCCCAGACCACACAACTGATTTGGTGTCAGGTTTTGCTCCGTCCTCATTGGATGGATGGTTGGCCCACACCTCACTGAAGACATCCTGGCTGGCCTGGATGCGTGGCGGGAAAACCTAGTGGCAGCCGAAGATGTGCACGATGTTGCTGATGTCGAGCAGGTGTTCGTCCTCAAAAGAATGCAGGGTGCTGTAACCTGCAACACATCACGCCAGAGGTGTTTAATTCTGTATTTGAAAAAAAGACATTTTTCACAACATGTACTTTAAGATCCTTTAAGACACTGGTTCCCATCCTGGGGGTTCTGACCCCCACTAGGGGTCACCAAAGCTTCACAAGGGGTCGCGAGACCTTCTTGATTTTAAGGGGTGTAAGACAACTGTTTTTTAAAATATACAGTTGGCCTATTTCATTAATTTCTGCAGAGAAAACTAAAAATTGTTATTTTTAAAGTTTGGATTATTATTTAAAATATAAATTTAAACAAATCTCACAGGATAAGGGCACAGTGAAGACCTGAACACAAGTCACAGAGCCTTCTCTCTCTGCTAAACAGCCTTGTCCTGCATTAGAAAAGTACGCAGTTAAAACAATCAAAGAGCTAATAGAACAATGGCCAAGTGTCGGGGAGAAGAAAATGAAGCCTATTAAGTATAAATGATTGTTAAATAATACAAAAAAAAAATATAATACAGAGAATTGTATTAGAATTCCCTAAAAATAACAGGAAAACACATCTCAGATGTAATATTCACAGAAAATAATCTGCTCAAAATTCATCCAAATGGCTAATTTTATACACACTTCCTGCAGTTATTGTGTTCACTATTTGGGTTAATTGCACAGTTTCAGTATCAGCTGTTCTGTACTTTTATTGTTATGCATTGAATATAATATGAAATATCCATACTGTCACTTAGTCAGGGGTCGTCAGTTTACTCAATGATAGAAAAGGGTCCCCTAAGGAAAAATGTTGGGAACCACTGGTTGAAGGAACTGTCCTCTTTGCCCCAACTATTGAATTTAGTGATGTTTCTTACTGAATACTGACACAGGAGAGTACACAACTTCATGAAGTGAGTTTTGAAAATTACATTTTTGCTTTAAAATGTTCACGATTATGGCCAGTAAATTTCTGTGCAAATTTTCATCAAGGAATTGTTTGTTCTTAATACAGTAATTGCTAATAAATGAATGTTACCTCAAAGCTTCCAAAATGAGGTTTAACTCACCGTTGGTTGTGAATGCTTTTCTCTGCAATGAAGCTGTTGATGTCAGTTCCACGAACTGAGGACATTAACTCTGCTACTCCCACATTTTTTCCTCCATGATTTCCTCTCACTCTGAAAATAAAACATGAATTGTTACCTCATTATGCAGAATTAAAATGTATGTAGTTCAAGCATCACAAACGCACGAGGAGCTCCACTCTAAAATGATCGACATCAATTTGCAACAGTTTTAGGTGCAGTGCCAAGAAATAAGTGAACCCCTTGGATTTTTCAGCATTTTTGTATAATTTAGTCATAAAATAAGGTCTGATATTCTTCAAAGTCACGATAATGGGAGAGCTACATCTGCCTGAAATAGTAACAGAAAAACAATTGCATGTTTTGGTGTATTTATTAAATTATTTGCTTTAAAATTCAAAGTCAGGTTGGAAAAAAAAAGCAAACCCTTGGTTAAGCCTTGTTTTTACAGCAGCTGTTGCCTCAATCAAATGTTTCCTGCATGTGTTGCTCACATCTCCACATTGGCCAGGAGGAATTTTAGACTATCTCCCTGTACAAAACGGTTTATTTATATTGATATTTCAGTAACGTCTTTCATGAATGGGTCTCTTCAGTTCATGTCAACGAATCGCAATTGATTTGAGCTTAACATTACTTTCGAAGCAATTTTCACTATGTTTAGGGGAATTTTCATGTTGCATCTGCCGACTTCTATTAAGCATCAGAGGACCGACAGCTACCCTGAAACTTAATCTTGTAAAAATATTTCTTTATAGTCTTTTGTTTCAAGTTTTTCCAGAACTTTGTTCCATCAATTTATTTGAAAAGAGAACCGTGCTTTCCTCCATGGTGCGCTTCCATGAGCATCATGTTCGCCCTATAGACCGTTTCAATGGAATTGCATTGCTAGGTAACACCTTGGGTGCATGTTTACTTCCTGCCAGTTTATGTCATTCACATAACACTGCAACAGGAAATAAACTGGGAATTTGAGGGATGATATGAGTGTCAGTAACCGATATTTTTCATGCGTTTTGTACAGAACAAGACACAAGTAACCACTAACTACAATTAATTTCAGCTCATTGATGGGAAAATCTGACTTGTAGTAGCTTTTTTTAGAGGTAATTTGTGGAGGGGGTTCACGTACTATATCCTATTGGGATTTTTTTTAAATACTGAGATTATTTAATAAATGCATCAATTTGGAAAACAATTATTTCAGTGTCACTTTCTTTTTCTTGGCACTGTATAAGCCTTCCATTGTTAACTGCAATGGCAAGTTATGCAAAACAACATTTTTCTTTCTGTAATATTAATGGTTTTAGTCACCATATGATAACACTGATATTTTTCTGGGTATAACCTCTACTCCATAGCACGTAGTCCCATGAAAAAAATGACATTTCATGAAAGACTTCACAGATTTTAGAGGTAGAGTTGGCTATGTGGAGTTTCTAGCATCATGGAGAGGTAACACTAAGATATCACTTGAAATGTACATACATTTCTTTTTAAAAAAAACGTGAGTGTGGCGAAAGGCTGTTGGTGCGACTAAGTTGAATGACTACACCAAAGTTAAGACAGATTGCACAGCTTGCTTTGGCCTTAAGCGTATATTTGTACAAAGTTTTCAATAACTAATGTATTCATTTGTTTGCGAATTTGTAGGCAACTGGAGGCATAATAATCGGTTAACTCATTTATACGCCCCTGCCTATGTGTGAGGTTACAGTCCATTCATGTCAGAGACATAAATGAGTTAGTCGTAGTCGTAGCTCATGTAAAGTCTGTAGATAACTTTGTGTTGTCATCTTTAACAATGTATATACTGTGTCAGTAGAGCTAATACAAGTTTCAGAGCGCACTTTAGTGGCCTGGAAGGGCATGTGATGGCGATTGTTGGAACTCATAATTCAAGCATATGTCCGGACTATTCTCCTTTGAACTAACAACAAAGCTCTACAACATTTACAATGAAAGCCCTGTGTCAATATTAAAGTTCAAGTGTTTTTTAACTGATGCGGCTATTTGACGGAGCATCTAAATTCTATGGATAGGTCCACAATCACATTAATAATAATAATTTTAAAATACATTTGAAATAATGTCAATACCTCAAAGGAATCCCATGCTTGTTCACAGCTTCATTGAAGGAGGCGAAGTGGGTGTCAGACCGGCTGTTGTCTGCTGCCTTCAGGTACATAATCTACACAGACAAGCACAAACAGAACAGCATATTAGTAATTGGATCGATGACGATGAATCAGTTTTCCTTGTAACATATGTCAACTGACAAAGTTCTGTAGGGGACAAAACAATCAATGCCCAAATGACGTGCAACAGTAAGAAAACTACTCAAGTCACTACAGAATCATTGAAGCATGACAGGACTTCGTGACAGCTCAGATGACTCTATTGACATGAGAAATCATGAAAACAGAGGTTCATCACTGATAAACAGCATTACCAATGAGGAATAGTTGTCTGTTAAAGCTCAGATGGTTAAGGTTAAAGGTTAAAGGCTGACAGCACAGCCTCAAAGAACAGTTGTCTCCCTGTCAACAAAAAATGTACAATTACAACTTTGTCAAGTGAATTTAGAGAAAGCCTGCATCTCCTCAGCCATGGCAAAGGGGTAGGTTACACAGCCAGATGAGAGGAAAGCAAAATGTCTTTAAGTACAAATTATATTTCTTACCTAAGGATCACCACGTGTTTGTACAGAATATAAACTAGGGCTGAATGATTTTGAAAAAAGATCTAATTGTGATTATTGTAACCGATATTGCAATATGATTTGCGATATTAGAGGGAATGATCATTATTATTCTCATTTTCATTGAAAAATATATTAAAATGATTAAAGTGTGATTTGTTTCTCGGGATCTTTACCAAACAAATATGTTATCTGTCTGTAGAGTATGATGTGTAGGCCAGAACATCTCTGCAGCACCACAATATTTAATTTAAAGTGGTATTTGACACACATTTCGCCTTTAACAAATATTGCGCCTCCTGTGATTTGAAAATTGCAGTAGGCCATATTGCGATTTTGATCAAATTTAATTGTGCAGCCCTAAAATCAACTGAAGCTTATAAGGAGAAAATCATCCTCCCTGCTTAAAACAGGCATGTTCAGCAACATTGTAAATGAGAGGTTGCTCTCAATGATCTATTGAGATTAAAAAAAGATTGAATGAAAACATTTTGCAGTGGTTGGTCCTTGACAGTGAAAAGTCTCGCCTTCCTTGAATAGCCGTCTATTCCCCCAAAGATAACAAAGTTGTACCTCGGTTAACACAAATCAGACAAGATAACTCCCAAACACAATACATAACATCTCTAGCAGCAAAGGTCGCACGATACAATATCTGTGGGAATGTAAGCAAGAACAATATCAATTCATGGTGCTCTAATTCAAGGAAGTTCAATGTGATCTATTCTGGTTGCTATGTTATGTCACTGATAGACAATACACAAAATACAAGATACACAATACTAGACATAAAAAAATAAAATTAACAGCAGATAGCATGCAGACATACCTGATGAGCTTGTGGTTGGTGTCATTGTGCACCATGCACTTCAGAGGCCTGTACTACGAAGCGAGTTCAACATACCCAGGGTATCTTCTCGTTATCTGGCTTAACCAACCCTAACAAACGAGTTCCCGCTAAACTGTCCTACGAAGGTGGTTATCAACTCGGTAAATCAACTCAGGGTTTCTCCATCTTGTTATGAGCGCGTTCACATGAACGGGGCGGTGTTTGCAACATCTGACCAATCACTAACATGTACAAGTCTACTGTCAGCAGACAGACAGACAGCAGACAGACAGACAGACAGAGCGGCACATTTTACAAAGGAAGAGTAAACTATATTAGACAAATACGAAGAAGTTAAACACTTAATTCAGACTAAAAGTAACACAGTTGAAGCTGTGGGACATATACATACATACATACATACATACATATACATATATTTGTGGATTTCCATTACATTTATTTAAAACAAGAAATATTTGTGTGTGCATCAGAAATATTTGAGGAACTTTTTTTTTATTAGTGGATTTTTTTTCCATTTATATACACAATATTAAATATTTTTGTGCGCATTGAAAAATAGTTTTGTAATTCATATATAAATCCCAAAATACATTCGTTAATCCTTCTGTGTGCATTCATTAACATATTGACTGATCTGACTCCATACAAGTGGACCAGAGCAGGCTTGCTGTGAGCTCTAATCATTTGGCGCTTCAAACAATGCAGGAGAAAACGTCGTAGGTGAGGGATAGAGCGAAAACTGTGACGTGCAGGTATTTTATAATACTCAGGTCCCTTTTGGATTGTGTCTCCTACTAATTTATGCACATCAGAATTCAGGTAGGTTTTCCATGGTCTGTTTTGAATCAGTTCATTAATTTTAAATCTGTGAAGACATCTTGATGGAGGATGAATAAAAGGAGCTTAGAGGCTTGATGGCATGTAGTTTAGAGTGCACACTGACAATGAAATAATTAATAGTTAATTAATTAATGAAGATCAACATGTTGCCAACGGCATGTTACTTTGATCATCATGATAAATGCAGAGTTAAATGTTCATATACACCAAACGTGCAGCTTCTGTGTTGCAATCAGTCTGAGCAAAATAACCACCCCTTCCCAAATTGGCAGTTCAGGCTGAATATCACAGGCAAAAGAAACCTGTTCCAAAGATCTTTACATTTAATATCATAGGTCCACAAGGGTTAACCTGGCCTTCATTGAAACTAATGTTTTCCTAAATTCACCGACAGCTAAAAAAAAAAAAAAAGAACCAACTCATCTTCTCCAAGCAGCCATTATCACACTCTCTGAGAAATCATCCTGAAATCTTCAGCAGGGAAGACGGATGTACGGCGCGTGAAGGCAAGAGCAGGATGAGCAGGGTGTATGGGTATCTATGGATTCCAGGAAAACTGTCTCAGCCCAGTCATTACTCTTATAGGTAGAAAAGCCATATCAACACCAGTGACAGGGGTGCGTATCTTTTGAGAATGTGTGTGTGTGTGTGTGCGTGTGCGTGTGTGTGTGTGTGTGTGTATGTATGCATGACTGTGTGCATTTTTTACCTGTCTGTCTACGTGCCTGCTTTTGTGTTAGTATGTTTGCCATCAATCATCCCAGTTTGCCACCTCTCCAGGTATTTCATTTATATATGTGGCTCAGTGTTTGACAGCATAATCTGTAATAAATCTGTTCCAAATGGCTCTTGTATTTTCATCTGTCTCTTTGAGAAATTCACAGCATGCAGCCATATTCTCCAGTTTGTTGACAAGCGACTCGGAGGCCTGCTGTGTCGTGTGCTGTGCTCCATGGATTTCCAATGTAACGCTTAATACTGCCAATGCAGAAGATGGACACCAGCAACATGTCTGCCGTTTACCAAAGTTGAAAAATGTTCCAGTTCTGCTCACAGTGGCTTTAAACTACTGGAGAGAGCAGCAAAGTTATTTGAAGCCGCAGGTCAGTAACCTTGGAAAATATGTTAAATGTCTTATTAGACAATTCTACAGCTTCAGCATCACCTGTTAAATTCTCCAACATCTGCTCTTGAGCAGTGCTGGACTGGCCATCTGGCATACCGGGCGTTTTCCCGGTGGGCCGACGTCCTTTTGGGGCCGACGTATGTCCTTTTTTTGGCCTATAAAACAAGTAAATCGGCCCATTTCTTTTCCTTAATTGACACTGGGCTGGCCCATTCGCTCTGTGCCGGGCGGCCACAGTGAGGAGGAGAGGGAGAGAGATGAGGGAGGGAGTGTAGAGTTTGCAGTAAGCAGTTATGGGCTAGCAGCCTGGCTCAACATGTCATGAGAGATGAGCAGTGCTCGGAGTTGGCCGGTACGTAGCGGTACGCAGTATTTTACTCATTTTACTCCTTGGCGTACCGTGACTTTTTCATGCGTACCGGAGCTTCTCACAAACTACCGGTACTCTCCTCTGCCCTCTCCATATCAGGTTCTCTGGGAGATTCATAATGGTGATACATAACGGCGCAGCGCCAGCGGATTTGCGCCGTGTGGGTTCCTATAGGGGACAGAAGCGCTGCGCTATTAATCTCCGCTCGAGCTGAAGCCTGGCTGTTCACATCAGAAGCGCATTTCTCTGCGCTGGTCAACATGTGATTCTGATCCTCTGCTGTTTACTATCCATCTCTCTCTGTCTGTCTGCTTCTGTGTGTCTGCCAGGGGCGGGGCCAAAGTGGGGGCCGGGGCTGGCACGGGCCACCCCTGGAATCTAAATGGCCCCCCCCATCAGAGTCTGAATATGATAGGTCCAATTAGACTCAACAAACATTAATGATGATCTGATGTATTACTGATATACTGTATGAGACCCAGCTGAAATTCTCAAATTTTTTTAATAAGGAATTCAGCATCACTGTTTCTGGCACTGTAAAGCAATATAATCCTAAAAAGGGACAGCAGTGGCAAAAAAATGAATTATAATTTATGAATATTAGTTTGTGCTAGATATTCACACGCAAAGTTTATGCCAGAGGGGCAAATTATTCAGTTTTCTTTCCAGAGATTTAAAGGTAAAATTAGAAGTTCAACATAAAATGCTGTTGCGGTGTACTTATTATTTTGTTATTTTCATTGTTTTAAAGTCACCAGAATTCAGGAAACAAAGTCTCTGAAACTCAAGGACCCCCAGACCCCCCGCTTTGGTTTTGAAACCCTCCCTATTTTTTGAGGTTTGAGGTCTCAAGGTTGGCAAGTATACAAAACAACCACATTTGAAGGTATTTCCTCAAATAGAGCCTTCAACAAAACATGGTGCACACAGCACAAACGGGCGGTGATGGGGCCGGTCTGGACCAAAATGCCAGGGCCGATTTTTTGTCCCAGTCCAGCCCTGCTCTTGAGGAAGAAAATGATCACCACTTGAGGGGCTGCATCTAATCTGTATAAAGTAAATTTCCTTTTATTTAAAGGGCCAGTGTGTAACAATTATGGGGATCTATTGGCAGAAATAGAATATAATAATAATTTTCTTTAGTGTATAATCACCAGAAAATAAGAATCGTGTTTTCGTTACCTTAGAATGAGCCGCTTATATCTACAGAGGGAGTGGGTCCTCTTCCCGGAGTCCACCATTGCACCGCCATGTTTCAACAGTAGCCCAGAACGGACAAGCCAAACACTGTTAACTTTTCCTGCTTGGGTTGGAGTCGATAACGTTACTCGCTCCCGTCGCCGCTCTCTCTCTCTCGCTTCACCACTCACTTCCCACCCACACACACTCTAAGCACTCAACTTTTACAACAACTAGTTCTAGAGAGGGCCATTCACGTTTTTGCATCGGCCACCGTAGCTCTCCAACAAACTTGGCACACGGGAGAGTTTCAGTTGGTTCCAATCTACAACCTCACTGCTATATACCACCAGATATTACACACTGTTCCTTTAATAAACAAATATCATTAATTTTTGCAGATATTTTCTACACTTCTCCTAATTTGGAACATGTAATTCCCAATGCACTACAGGTATAACTAACTCTACTGTTGGGGAAGTTGTAGACAATCATGTGCACATGGTAGTGCCCTTAGTCACCGTGGTGGTGGATGGAAACTTCACCCATGTTCCAACTGTGCGCCACCAAATGCAATTTTTGTAAAAAAAAATAATAAAAAAAAAAAAAAAATAAAACATTGTAGCTAAGTGTGCATGGTTTCTGTGCAAAACATTTTTTTTTTTTTTTTTCAGATGACTGATTTTCCCTCCTGAACTCAGGCCAGGCCAGACGAGAGGTAGTTGGTGAGTTTTGTTGTTGCGTTGTTCTTTGATGTTGAGGATGGTGACAATGTTGATAATTATGATGTCAGTGATGTTGGTTGTGACAATGTTTCACGATGCTGGGTATCTGTGTTGTGTCTGCCCTTATGTATGGATGTGTTAGTACCGGTGATATAAAAAACCTTCAGTGCCCCCCCCCCCCCCCCCCCTTCTCTTCTTGTGTACACCACATATACATGTGTCCACTATGTTGAAGAATAATACATCATACACAATATCAACCCCCCCCCCCCCCCCCAAATAAACATCAACACATTCCCTCAATAACGTTTAAAGGAATTAACCATTCTATTTGACTTTATACGGAAATTGCAGATGACATTTTTTCTATTCTATTCTGACGCTTCGACCATTGCCATGGTAATTGACCTCCAAATCAGTATTCGAAAGCTTCATTTTTTGTTTTTAATATATATATATTTAAGTATGTAATAATAATGTATAAATCCCAAAATAGCTCATGAAATAATGAATAATCCCACAATATTATTCATTATTCATATTCAACATTAATTATTATTAGTTATTCTCAGACGGATATCGCTGTTTGTTGTGTGTAGAGGTGCGTGTGAGTACAGTAGTGCGGCCTTCGAATATTTCTCACCGAAGCTTCGGAGCCCAAAAAAATGGTATTCGGGACAGCCCTAATTCTGCCATTATAAAACTCAATGTCTCGTTCCTAAACTGTTTGACAAGTTTATTTCCCTCAGGGAGAACAAATGTGTACAATATTTCCCTCTGACATCTAATGGAGTAGAAGTATAAAGTAGCATAAAATGGAAAAACTCAAGCCACTGAGGTTATATGGGTGGACGAATAGTTAAAGTGTTTAGCTGCTTAATAATTCTAGGATAATTAGCTCTATTTCCCCAAAAATGGGCTAATTTCCCCTACAGTTGTGACTGCTATACATTATATTCTGAAGAATAACAGGTAATTTGGTACAGACAAACTAAAATGGGGGATAACTACAACTTTATTAAAACTATACAGACTTCAGTTTCCACAGTCCAGGGACAAATAAAATGCACTTCTTGTACCATCGCCTCTCTGCTCGACCTGTGATGGGTCAATGGAAAAGATTGTTTTGTGGCTAAGGAGAGAGGAAAATAAAAACAGAGGGTTAGCAGTGAGGACGGTAGGGATGAGTCCCTGCAGAGTGGTTGGAGTATAGGGCCGGAGGTGAAGATTGGGGCACAAAATGAAATTGGGATTCGGGTAGAAACCTGTGAGAGTACAGAGGTTTTGTGAGTAAAGAAAAGACTGATCCAGAGGCGGAGTTAGACTCTCACCTCAGAGGGGGGCTGGGCATTCTCCTCGCCCCAAACAAAAGCGTACGCTCGTGCACACACAAGCACGGACACACACAACCACTCCAGACAATTGCAAAGCAGACAATTGCTATGCCACCATGAAGAGGCTCACTATGCAACTCCATTACTGCAAACCAGCCTTAGATAAGCACCGCAGACAGCAGCAGGAGCGCCACATTTATCAACGTTAATTCAACATCCTGCCCTGGACTTGGCCAAATGTTATCACAGATACAGATTACAGTAGGTGCTCATTTTCCACAATATGAGAATTAACAATTACATTGCTATAGACAGAGAAACCTGTACTACTATTGTTATATCTATGCAAGATAGACATAACGTTTGTTTTCATGAACGCCAAATGGTGCGTCACTTTAAATGTTGTGGCTGCAAGGAATTGTGGGACGGCATTATCTCCTTTCCTTTCGTAAACGATGGTCCAGTGTATCCTATGCTAAAGGAGATAAGAAAGGAAGCATTGAAGCACCTTTCCTTAGCATTTAGAGAACTCGACCAGCTCTTATCATGGCTCCCACTTTAATACTTCCGGTCATTTGTCTTACTTACTAAGCAAAATATAAAGATCTTTTTGACCGCAGCCTAAGAGTCTACAGCCAGACTAGTGGCTCGGAGGTACCCTCTGCAGTTGAGTAAAATAAACGGCAAAGGGCAAAATTTTACCAGCAGAAACACTGTTGCCCCTATTCATTTTGAAAGAGCAACAGCCAATAGGGAAACTCCAATACTCGACTGACCAATGGTGCGACTTTGTGGAAAAAAACGCTAATCAGCCAGAGATTTCCCTGCCCCTTTATTCAGCCTCTATAGGCTCATAAAAGTTGTCTTCAACCATACAACCACATTCATTCTGTTAAAAAAAAAAAAAAAAAACGTAATTATTATTGACTTTTATTTATGTCTGTGTTGGCTAACCCACAGTGGGCAAGCCCACAGAAAACCCTCATTGGGTCTTCAAAGGGCAGAACTGCTGCAGGCCCTGCATGGGCCAAACCAAAGGGGGCCCACATGGGATTAGTTTGGGTTTGCCCCTGCCCACTCTCCATCCATCCATCCATCCATCCATTTTCATCCGCTTATCCGAGGCCGGGTCGCGAGGGCAGCATTAATTTGTTCACTTGACTTTCACACCTCTACCCTCTAACTCATAACTCACAGAGCACTTATCTTCTGGCCAGTTATATCCCCTTGGGAAGCTTTTGGCATGCTTTGGTCCTGGCTGTTGGCCTTTGATAAGTGTGCTGGTCGAATAGATAAATAATTATCGCACTAGCTTTCCCTGCACATTCAGTGTACAGGGGACATTTAAGAGACACTCAGTGGAAGTGGAGTTTGTGTCTGCGAGAGAGAAACACGACGAGGTCTTTTTAACAACAAGGTTGACAAGTTCAGTCTGACAATGACATGACACTCGTTACATTAGTGAAGGGAGTATCCATGAGCCTCCGGGACCAGGTAGTGAGATGCACTTTTCAATGTATTGAGACTACATCTACATTAATTACACAAATCTTAAATTTTTCATGTGTACTGACTTGCATCCACACCAGTGTTTCCAGGTCAGTTTAGTAGAGACCTCTGTCCACCGTGAAACAGCTAAAACAAAATGAAAAATCTATTCTTCTTCTTCGTACAATAACTACACCATCTGTGTATTCTATTGCAATTTAATGTGAAATCTCAAGAAAAAATTTGATATTATAAGCTTCACAAAGGTACACTGAGGTGTAAATTTATTTGGTGGTTTAAGCTGCGTCTCATGGAGGCTTATGTCTTCTCACCTAAGCTGGTGAGAAACACGTTATCATAACAAAAGGAAATAAAATTACGAGAACAAAACCCAGTTTGTAAAAACATGCAATTTTCCCTTCAAGAGCCTACACTGCATTAGACTTATGAATCTAATTTGTTGGTTGAAATACCCAAGGTGGCATCGTCAGTGTTGCATATCGCAGGGACACTTTCTCACGCAAGCTAAAATTTGCATCTCATTTGATGACATTATCAAAATATGTAAATAAGCAGGTTTAATTCCTTCTCTTTGAACTTTTTCCTGGGGTCTCCTCTGGTTTTTTTTCCCACATGTGGGTTTGATGGAACCCTTTGTTCTTCCCCAGTAAGGATATAATATGCGGGCTGTCATTTCCATATCTTGTTTAATGTGTTGTTTGATAATGTAGGTGATCTTAAAGCCCTTTGAGCTTGTAATTGTGACTTACAAATAAACAAATAATTGACTTAAACTTGCAGTGCGGAAGTTTTGACTCCCTCTGAGAAAAATTACCATATGGGAGTGACCATAGCGACGGAGCAGCAGCTAGGAGTGTGGCAGAAAATCCTACCAAGCGTCCAAGAAAAGTTTCTAGAGTGGATGCTCCAGATAAAAAAAGAATCTTAGCGTTCAGAGGAAGTATTAAAGTAAAAAAACGTGCACAGGAAGACTTTTAAGAGAACGCTCCTGGAGGCGGGGGAGATGCGGCGAGCTCACCGACAGGCATACATGCGCCAGCGTGGGAATGTCGCCACACCGCGACACCAGACACCACAACTCCGGTATACTGCAAAATTGTATATGTAAAAGTTGTGCACCCCAGCTTTACATTTTCTGAGTTTGATTGAGTTCTTTTTTTGGCCAGGAATAAAATTATGTTTATATGAATGTGGATTTGTCATGGCATCAGGCTGGATATTTGTAACTAGTATTTATTTATACCTCATAATCAGCTTGCTGGTCTGAGTTTAGCTCAAGTTATTGACCATTTACTAAACCCTTCCCCAAACAGTAATATTCAAATCATAGCTTAACAGCCCTAACTGGGCATGACAGGCCTGTCAAGCTTTCGATTCCTTCACATTGAAGCAGTGTGCATGGGGCTCTATACTCGGCATTTTAAGAGGTTGGAGAGATGTCTTTTTTTTTTTTGCTATTCCAAAAGCAAACAAGACAACTGCATCCTCAACAATGATGAAAAACAGAGAGCAGGGACTGCAATTCACCTATGAGCAGAAAGTAAGAGGAAAAAAAGAAAAATATGAGCCGTAGATGGCTGAAAGATATGCCGACTATATGGTCTGTCCATGTTCAGTTTTATATCACAGCAGTCTCAGTCAAGAGAGACTGAGAGTCAGATCATTGAACATTCACTCATTAATCAGCCTTTGTGACCCCCCCTCAAACTGTACGTCAAATGACAATTGATTCTAAAATTAGTCGGGTCTCAAGTAGGAACAATTTGGGGCTAAAATCAAGCTTAGTCTGTAAAGTGTCTGCCTGGCTTAAGAATAATACGTGGAAACCTGCCACAGTTGTCATTGTAAACTGCAAACATAGAACGGAAAGCTTGAAAGGCATAGCAACTAGGGGTGTAAGAAAATATTGAAAGTATCGAGTATTGCAATATTGTGTTTCGTGATATTGTATCGATTCTCAAAAACATTGCTTCAATGTTTAATCAATAGTTTACATGCAAAGATTGACTCAAAGAGATAAAGTTAAGAGATAACAGAAAAGTTAACATTGTTTTACTCAGATTTTATGCATATGGAGGTGTGTTCTTTACACTATGAGTTTTCCTAAAATTAGATTTAAAAAAAATTGCAATACATCACCTTGCTTACAGTATCACAATATAGCGCAATATATTGAATCTTAAACCGTGAATCATCACCGGTATGATGATAAGTATCGTATCGCCAGATTCTTGCCAATACACAGCCCTAATAGCAACAGTAACTTGGTTACTTGGGGTTGCTGTATATGGCTCGTTCAACATAGCAATGGACCAAATGCAAATCCATGATCAAAATATCTATATCAAGACTAAAACTCATGGCCACAGAACAATCTACTTTCTTGAAACTCCAAAAGCCTGTTCATCTGTTCCTATCGAGCTGTCCGTAGATCTATCAAAGCCCCGAGGAGCACTGAACTGTGCCAACTCCGGTTAAAACCCTGGAGACTGTAGCTGCAGCAACTAAACTGCATCAAGGCCTCGAACCACAGTGGGAGATGTTGGAGGCGGAGGTAACAAGCTCCTTTATTTTGTATGTGTATTCAACTGAACCGCGGCTGAACAAGAAGCCCAGAGCAAAAACAACTTTCCTTTCAAGTTCAAGGTGGATGCCAAGAGATCTCCCGTGGCATTCTGAACATCTTTTCAGGGAAAATGAGGCGGCTCAACAGATGATTATTTTGTTGCGAGCGAAGAGCGGCGCAAACAAGAATTAATCTGGATTTCGAGATGGAACAAGGCTGAATGATTAGATGTTTAGTTGCAAATGAAAAGAAGTGCAAGGCAGAATCACTCATGGATGAATTGCATCAATGCTCTAAGCCCTCAATAAACACAACAATGAAATGTGAATGAAAGGTGTTAACTAGTTTTACAAGTTCTCTTATCAGTAAGTAACACCTGTGAAAACACTCATTTTAAGATAATCATGTGGACTTTGATAGCTGAAAATGTAACTAATCTGAAGTGGATAAATTGCGTCTCACACATACACCGACCCTGCCCTTTTCTAACATAAATAACGTGATTTGGCCTCGTGTTTACCGGTTGAAACACTGAGGCTATATTTTCACCCCGCTCCTCTCAAGTGTCAGAGAAAAGGAGTCTAAAAAAGGGGACCTTTCTTGATTTGCTGAAATGTGTCACTGTCTCAGAAAGTTCAAAGCCTTGGAGACTATTAATCTATCACAGGCTTGGCTCCCTGGCCCCTCTGCTCTGACCTTGGGCCATAAACAGCATTACTGATGTATTACAGGAGCAGAGACTGAATAATTACACGGAGGAGTTGAGGGAATTTGACGCAAAGCATGAGGGGCTGGATGTTGCCGGCAAGGATGGGTATAAATACTGTATGTCATATGAGTCGAGCTACGCCTAAAAAATACGATTCCGTGTGGGGTAAAATCACAGAGTGTGTGGCGATTATGGTGAGTCTGGATCCATCATAGATATCACACTACAAAGAAAAACACTGTGTTGGTTAGCCTGAGCATGTCATAACAGCGACTACTACACCATTAAAGGGATAGTTTGGGTGTTCTGAAGTGGGGTTGTATGAGGTACTTATCCGTAGTAGGTGTATTACTTGCAATAGATGACGGTCGGCGTGCTCCCAGCATCGATAAACAGACAGGAGTACCAGCATGGGAGCAAAGCAATACAGTGCTGTGGATGAGGACGGCAGAAAACGTATTTTAGCCACCTAAAAGAAAGGCTCACCTGAAAAAAAATTAATATCCGTTAAAGTGTATTTAGAATATTTTCCAATGGTAAACTGAACTGAAACTGAAACGTATCTATACTGTTTTTATCATCTGAGCCTGCCGGCTTTTGAGAGCGCACAGATAAGTTTCACTTTCAGTTCCGTTCCCTGTCGGAAAGGAGAAGGAAAGGGCTGTCCGACGGCAAGATAAAGCGATGAAATATTCTAAATATAGCATACATTTAAACGGATACTGTTTTTTTTAGGTGAGTCTTTCTTTTAGGAGGCTAAAATACGTTTTTCTGCCGTCCCCATCACTGTATTGCTTTGCTCCGGTGTCGGTACTCCTGTCTGTTTATCTACTGTATGTGATACACCCACTATGGAAAAGTACCTCATACAGCCCCACTTCAACATACACAAAGTTCACAATATGCCTTATACTTAGGCTGTGTCTGAAATCACTCACTATATAGTGTATTATATAGTCAGTTCGCCTGTCCGAATGTATAGTGAGAATTATTATACCCTATATAGTGGACTCAAAGTATGTAAAAAGTTGTGTACAACGATGGTCACTAACCGAGCACTATATACCATCATGCACTGCGCTGAGGGAAAAAAATGGCATTCCTCACCATTTTCATCAGCAGCACAACAGGTGCATGTGCTGCTGGGCAAAGAAACATTCAATTGCAGCATTTCTGCATATTGATGTGACCTTCTTCCCTTCATACAGAGGGAAAAAGCAGGATCTGTTGTAGCTACGGTTCAATCTGCCTGATGGGGAAGTTGAACTGTATTCTTCAGCCCCACCTGGGACTACTCCACTCAAAACATGATTCTACCTCAAAACAGATGTGTTTATTGGCTCCAAATTGAAAACGAGTTATAGGCCTACATGTGTTTTGGGAGGAGTAGTCTGGCCCATAATGTAAATGCGATGTGATTCATTCAGAGTTAATAATAACAGTCATGCTGGTGTTTTCAGTTGTAAGTGAACTGTAGCTGACTGTCGAGCAACCTGGATATCAGCATTAAAAAATATTTGAAATAATGTTGTTTTTTGACACATCTAGCCTACTGTTATTTTATCATTGCAAAGTTTTTTCACCTCTTTTCATCACAGCCAAACTGGGAATTACATTACATTTAATTGAATCTACATCTTTGAAGAAACCGAAAGCTGACATAACCTTTTACATATTAACCCACATGAAGAAAGAGTTTGAAAATATCCAGCGTAGAGTCACGCTGTTGGACCAGTACTGTACAGAAGACAAATGGACCGTGAGCAGCGTGGCTCGGCTGCGGGCGGCTCATCTAGAGATTTGCTGTGTGTCGCCTAATTTTCCCCGAGTGGTGTGCGCAGTTCTCAACAAAAATTGACTGTGAAAATGACCTGTTGAGGGCTGGCAGCTCCGCAGCAGCAACCATGTTTGCGTGGACGCGCCACACGTACGAGCGGCTTTAGCTGCGCTGCTCACCCGGTCTGTGTGGCTGCACTAACATGTAAACATGGGCACTGAAATGAAAAGTAAAAGGTTCCGCGACGAAACCCAACGACAGTAGCCTGTACGTAACCATAGACATCCTATGTGGGTGTTACATAGTTTATTGGGTGTTGTATCTCCGTCGTGTGTGTGTGTGTGTGTGTGTGTGTGTGAACGTGACACCGGTGACGGTGATGATACCGGTATACCGCCCAACCCTACCAGGTGGACAGAAAACAAAACTCCAAATGAATGATAATGTTGCTCTGTAACTGCTGGATGTCTAAATAAGCAACTGTTTGCTAACAGGTTTGCAAAAGCAACTTAAAACATGATGATTTGTCACTATTGTGTTCACAACTTATTTCCGCTGCAACCTAGAGGCCAAAAAATTCAGTTATCGGAGGTTTAAGATCAAACTCACCATCCAGCCTCAAATTTCCGAGTCTACCTTTAAAAAACTTTAAACCACAAGAACTTTCTAGAAACCCTCCAACCTTTCCTCTGAGGTGCAATGTTTGCTCACATTAAGCTGTCCTTAGAGCTATGGAAGACTTGAGGAGCGCTGAACTGTGCCAACTCAGGTCAAAACCCTCAGGATGGAACTGAAAACAACAAATCACACCACAGCAGGTCCGCGCGCTACAGTGAGAGAGGGTGGAGGCAGAGGTAACAAGTGCATTTATTTTGTACATGAATTCAGCTATATCTGTTGCTCTAATAATACAATTAATTTTGTTGGACTACCATACATTTAGAATAGCGATGCGTCGTAATTTTTCGCTAAGCTTGCTATGCTATGCCCTCTGCTGTCATACCAAGCAGAAGAATCTGCGTACAACAGGGAACTTAATTTTCAGGTATGTTTGTGTGATTTATACACTGTTTTCAAACTGCAGGATACACACGACAGGATATATGTTCAATGTCATTACAGTCGTAGCGAACCACCCGCACAGCACTTTTAATTAAAGTACTTACAACAGACAAGCTACCTGTCATGTTCCACAGTTCGAATGACTGAAATAGCTAATAGAGTGATTGCCACTTCAAATCCTCTTAGTTAGCATTGCATTGAAGTAATTAAATCATGGCGATAGCTGAAACTGAAAGGGATGGGAGGAAGAGAAATATTGCCAACCTACAGAGGATATGCCATCAGTATGGCAGCAACAAACAGGAGGTAACAGTATGTGCCAGAATGCAGGCTTATCTGGTGGGACTCATGCCATGGACTATATGAGAGGTTTTATCAGAAGAGGCCCCGTGTACCCACTTAACGGGAAGAAGCTCAACTAAAAGCTCATCATAACCATTTTTACCTGAACGATACACATTTCCAACACCAAGCAACTAAATCGGCACACAGCAAAAACACAGATTCCAATGGTATAACCCTTATTATTATTATTATTATTATTATAGTATTATATCACTCTATTTATTATTAGATCATTCTACGACCAAAACTCACTGAACCAGCAGCCGAAGAAGAGAAAAAACAAATTTCACTTTATACAGCCATAACCATAAATTATGTCTACCTTCGCTGTTTTGTAATGAGAAGTTGTGTTCGAGGGCATATCAACGCTGCTAATGGCTACTTCATCGTCTCTGAGTCGATTCCAGCAGCCCGTATTCATTTGCATGGCATCGAGGTGCATTGCGGTCTGCCCTCCTCCAGCATCGAACAGCCTATCCTCAGGCTTCCATGTGAAAACACGGACTCATCCTAAAGTAAAACGGGTAGATATTAATGTCACGAAATGCAAAGTCAGGCAGTCTCCGTGTGCTAGTATTATGTACCTACATGTGTAACACTGGTACCCAACATGGTGGCGACAACAACAACAGACATCGTCAGAAGTCACATGACTGCAAGGCATCTATAGCTTTACAACGTATAACTTCAGTTTAGGTGAGTTTAAGGTTTGGTAACTAAAACCACTTGATTTAGGTCAGGGACATCTCTGTTGAATGCAAATTAAACACACATTACTGTGACCTTGCTGCCCAAACATAACTGCTTTGTAAAATATTTGCTGCTGAATATGCCTAACATCGATATCAGCCGATATTCTCCTTGTTGACTGCCATCGGACTATCGGCAAATAAGATGGCATTTGCCAATGGCAGTGGCCGATGTTTTTATCTGTTGTGTCGCATCAATTTTGCGCCAGTTAAATGTTGTGTTAACTATTCAAAATAAAAAAAATAAAAAAATTTCATGTGAAAGAAAGTTATATTAAAAGGTTGTTTCATAAATGTGTATGATTGAATTTGTGCTCATTCAAAGGCAGTGTAATGAAACGCTGAACGACTTTAATACAGCTCAAGTTATTTTCCTTAAAATTAAGATGTCTTTGTTTCCCGGGCACAAAAGGGGGAATATATAAGAACAAAAACAAAATAATCCCTAATTTAAAATGCTATTTTAATTATGTTTACCATAGTTCCAAAGAACACTGACCAAAGGCAAATGTCAGTAACTCCCCTGTATTGTGTTTTTGTTTCTTTTGAAGAGTGTTGTATTTTCATCAAGAATTAGATTTTGCCCTGTACAACATACAACACTCAATGGAATCAATACGTCTATATTTATGCCTTCCACAAAATCTTAGTGATTTCCTTTTCCAGAAAAATTGTCACAAAATTGTCCATGCATTGTAAATGCAAAACTTAGATCCACTGGCACAAACGTAATGTTTTGTCTTTTTTTAATTTATTTATTTTTTAAGAAATAGTTGCAGTGGTGGTTAAAATGACGCACTAGTACAAGCAGAGTTGCTTTTAAAAGGGTAGTAACCACTGTGTCTATTGTAGCGTGAATGGTGCCTGCTACTTTGAGAAGCATCTTATCTCATCCTGCATCTACTGGGATGAGAAAAACACATTCTTGTGTCCAACAAGATTTGGTAATTTACAGATGGAAGTCTCCAAAGAAAGAACAATTTGTTTGGGTAAAGGGCCATAAACTCTTTTATCGACCATCGAGTGTCAGTTTTGACACTTTCCAGGAGGATAATAACTTTTAAAACTGTGGGAAGGGTTTTCTCCCCACTTAAACCAACAAGAACTGATAACTTTTCCTGACTTCAAAGTGATCCGTTTGGTCAAAAACACACACACACCGGCACTCCCCTGTCCATCTCACATTCCACAGCCTAGGTTTCTTAACCTTTCGGTGACCCAGAGATTCACTCCAGCGGTGAAGCGTCAACCCCACCTAGTTTTCATCTGTGGTAATGTGACCAATAATTAAATTGTTTAGAAGTCATCATGTGTTACATTATTGACTTCTTTGTGTATAATCATTAATGGTATGTAATACGTTTTAATGTTTTATCAGTGATGTTCAATAGATGTAATACCTTAAGTTTAAAGTTGTTGAAAATGAGTTATAACTTGAACTTAGAATCCAATTTTGACAATCTTGATACTAATGTTTGATTAAAACATTAGTGGTTTTATAGTTTTTGATATGTGTCTGTCTCGTGCAAAAGAAAGGAAAAATTAGTAAAGAGGGAATTCTGATTTTGCACGTGTAAAGGTTTTTCAATAATGAATCGATCAGAGAAAGAGAGGGTCTCGACCCCTCCCTCCCAGAGGGGGTTAAAGAAGAGAGGACACAGAGTCAGAAGTTCTGTTGTTTGAAGAAGTTGAAAAAGTTGTCCGCAGGGAGATGACTCCAGCAGGAGCTCTCCAGAACTTACATACCTACATTTCATTTGTGTGTTTATTTTCTACCTCATGTTCATTTTTATGAGTCAAGTGACTTCTAAAGGACAGCATTTTTAAAGATCTTTTGTTTATCTCGCGTGATTTAAATGCTAAGTGCTCGGCCAGCATTTCGAGTTTTTCCGTGAAATAGATAAATTCTAAAGCTTCAGAAGATAATCCGACTTCAGCTTTTTGATCTCTTTCAACGAGTAATCAGCCAACGGACTTCAACTCCCACATTCAATGTTCTGACGAGAAAGTTGAATGTTCTCCACGCTTTGCTGTTTGGTATCCCGGGCCAGCTGAACCGATCTCATCCAACCCATCCAAAGGGCTTGTCTATCCAGACAGCGTGTGAGGAAACGGCCTCTGGACCCACAGAACCAACTGCAGCGATAAGTGAATGTTCCGTGGCTTTATGATCAATAGTTGTTTTGTCAGACATATCTTCTAAATTTCCTAATCTTCCAAATTGTTAATTACAACTCTTATAGCTTATAGATTGAATAATCAGACTTCCCTCACTACTAAAGTTCCAATCAGAATTGCGTCTATGACGTTTCATTTCATTCATTCATTAATTACCAGTGTTAATTAGTCATTTGTATATTCATCACTTCATTTATTCAATTATCACGATTTATGGTAAATAAATGTTTCACTTTATCACTACGTCCTGTCTGTGTGTGTATTTCAAAGCAGAACTGTAGATCAATGAATTCAGAATTTATACTTCAGACTTGAGATTGAGTAATGATCAATACTTATTTTAGAATAGTTTCCTCTTTTTCTATAAAAAGTGGTGGTGCCCCGAATTGAGTATTTCTTTATTTAACGAGTGCAAATCTTTAATTACATGTAGAGTGGTTAAACGCTACACTATGTTCTGAAACTAAAGTAACCCACTCTAACACATATAGCACATAGATAGCAAAACATAACGTAGCACATGGACAATGGGATATCCTCATTCAGCTCATTGTTTTGTTTTCTGTCAGAACATCAGCCAGTTTGCATGAATCAATCATAAAATAATAAAGTCATTCACACTCACCCTCGTCTGTCGTCACACCTTCCAGTCTCCTCCTGCTGACAAACACAAGGTGTTGCAGAGAGTCACCAGGTTGTTGTTGTTGTTCACTCTTGTGTCTAACTAAACCGGTCCTTGATGCTAAAGTTTTGTAATGGACATCTGTAAGACACAACGTTAACATCCTTCAGACATTATAATAGTTTTTAAACGGCTGCCAACTTGAGCCATTATGACCTCTTGCATTAGTAAACAACCGAGCAGCTTTCACGTATGTACTGTATGTTACTGCGACACATCATCTGTCCAGACACCTGGAGGTTAAAGAGGTGAGACTGAGGTCCTGCTGACATCCTGTGTGATGAACTGTAGCGGTGAACGATCTGAGGGATGAACTCCGACTGTTTGCGTGCATAATATCAATAAAACATGAGGTGTTTAGAGACTTTGTGTCCGCCACATCGCTTTTATTTATGCAGGTACTTCTGCATAATGCTGCTGAAGATGTAATCAGCGCAGCAGCAAAGCCCAGTGATCTATGTCGGTACTCTTATCTGATCACTGAAGGGTTGCGGGGCAGGGACGAGATGTAGCAACGTTCCTAATTAATAGTCTACATTGTGTAGATGTTGCGGTGTCAAAAAGCAACCACTGCTTCTAACCTCAGCCCTGTACGCACATATCCGATAAGAGACAAAGGTGAAGTTGAAAAATGTTTAAGATAAATTAATTTATTATCAAACTTTGAAGCCCCAAGGTGGCTTGGTGGTGATAATTGATATGTATCGGGAGGAATATTAAATCCCCTTGTGGAAGCACGCAGAGAGGAGACTGGAGGTGCCCCCTCCCCCCCCCCCCCATCTCCAGAGTACCCTCCAGATGTTCCTGACCATCGATAGGTCTCCAAATTGTTAAGACAACAAAAAGTAGCAGAGGCAAAAACAACATTGTTCTGGTCGAGCAATCTAAAATATGACCCTATACTGGTTACTTATGATGACACTGCTTAACTCTGGCACTTATGGAAACATACATACATACATATTAGGAGTGTCACGATTTCGATTCTAAATTGGAAATCGATCAAAATTACCTTCAAGAGAAAATTCAGCTGTACTCAAGAAATGAAACATCCACCTCACTCATGGTTTGAACTATAAACCAGCACAAACATCACAATTACCAACATAAGCCACCATGTTCTGAACAGACACATTACATTACAAACACTAACAAAAGTAACTTTTGTATTTAGAAACATAAGACAGCAAACTTAAACTTCTCAGTCCAGCACACTGGGCCAGGCAGGCATGAAGAAAAATGAAAAATATGCTTTTACATAATTTTGGTAAATTTTTTTACCATTGATGTGTGAAGTGATTTTGATGGCACTACACTGTATAATACTGAACTTATTGAATATTTTTCCCATTAAAAATTCACCAAAATTCACCCTTCACCCTGTATGAAAAGATGCAGCTTTTTATATTGTAGACCATTGTAGTCTAATTTTTGAAACACTTTCTGAATAAAAAGGCGGTTCAGTTCTTTTTTAAAAGAAGAATTTGAAAGTGTAAATGACAGTGGCACAAAGGGGGCATAAAACCAACAATCTGTTGATCTTTACGAATCAAGACTCCATAGTCTAAAAATGGCATGTTTAAATCGAAAAAAATCTTATCGAATCATGACCTTAAAATCGAAAGTCAAATTGAATTGTGGATTTGGAGAAAGCTAATACATACGCTACACACTGTACATGGCACAGTGAATAATGCCAGTAGAAAGGGCACTTTCAAGTCTGTTTTGTTAGACCTGCTTGCTCAATCATATTTTTTAAACCAGACACAATGTTCTGCCGCCGTTAAAGCCACATTGCTATGCAAGATACATTTTCCAGAACGATTATGATGAATACAAACTGACAACAGAGGTCTGCGATGTCGTTTATAATCAAGTGGGTGGCGGCGCCGTTTCTGCTCGCGGCGCGGCAGTGTCATCAGATCGCTAATCAGGGAGAAGGCCGCTGGTAATTATCCAGTCCACCTCCAGAATGCAGCAGGAAGCAGCAGCAGAGAGTCACCGCACTCGCCTGCCCGCCTCTTCTCTTACCACTCTGATTGCTGCTGTTTCATCTGCGCGAAGAAGCATTAATCAACTCTCTTCGTTCAAGCGAGAGCCCATTTATACATAACGCTTGACACCAACCTTGAGTGAGCAGTGCGTTAAATTCAATTATCATTCCAGTGAGCCGTGGAATGATTTGCCCACAAGTTACATTAGAGACAAGCAGAAATCCTAACGGTATTTTAGGTAATTCTGAATCATGTAAGCATGTAGTGAAGCCGATACAAAATGATTATTTAAAAATGACGGCAGGAAGCTTTGAGGGATTGTAATATTATCTGTGACAGGCATGTAGACTAAAATTCGGCTTTCAGTGAAGCTGAACCCTCAGGAACGTCCTGTTAAAATGATCAAATGGAAAAACAACTTTGAACATTAGAATGACTGCAACGGAGGAACAAAAGCGAGCGATGATATGCACTGAATACACAGAGGTCCACTTTTCAAACTTCAAAGAACTAATCCAAAAACCTCTCTCCATGTCAAGTAGACAGGGTTTAATTTGTAGATGGATTATCAGATGAACAGTCCCACAGAGTCTAACATCAGCGGACTCCGTTTCCCTCCGTTATTAACATTCAACCCACTTCTTTATTTCAGTGCCACTCAAGCTTCTGCATTGTGGAAAACAATAAAAAAAGAGAGAGCAATATCTAATTCAAACAGTTCACGGTCAAAGTTTATTTGTCTTCAATGACTCGGAATAATAAAAAAACTGAAAAAATAAGTTGAAACTTCTACGAATTTAGCGTCAGATTTCTGTTAATTCAATGCCAGCGTGCAAGAATGCTCCTCTGGATTTTTGTCTTTTTCTGTTCTCTGCCCAGGGAGCTGCTGATGAGAGGCTTGAATTACTCCCACTGGGTAAATAAAATACCCGCACATCATCCAGCATCATCTGATGAGGTCCAGAGGGAGAACACCTCATGTGCACACTAACCACAGCAGAGATGAGAGAATGAACAAACCGATGGAAGGTGACAGGCAGGAGGACAGTCGTTCGAGTCTGAGCTCCATTTCAACAGATTACCCCTCTGAGACTTCACAGTGTCTCTATTACATTAAAGGTATATGTGTTGCTATGCGGCAACACATATACTAACTTATCTCCAGGCTGAAGGCAGTGTTTTCCTGCTGCCCTCTCTGGTCAACCCAGTCTCACAGGAAGGCGTATAAATAGCACATTACACGGACATTCTGCGTGTCACAAGGACGCATTTTAGGCTTTTCGCGTGTCATTTGTACACAAAAAAACAATTCAGCAACAACAACACCTAAAAATGTCTTATTCAGCCTTCGGTTGTACTTAGCTCCACCCTCTCGTATCACTTCTGGTTGCAAAAGACCAAGATGGTGACGGCCAAAACGCCAAACTCAAGGTTTCAAAATGGCAGTCCACAAACCAATGGGTGACATCACGGCGACTATGTCCACTTCTTATATACAGTCTATGTTTTCAACATGTATTAAACAGGTTGAGCTTTTCTGAGATAAATCATCTGGCTGCAAGAGGTGATGTAGTCTATATTTACACCACAGTGATGACCATTTATCAGCTAAATAAAACATTTAACCGTTCTATTAATACGGACGCTCCAATTGTCCACTTAGTTAGGTTTAGAAAAAACGTCATGGAACGGCTTAAAATAAGTACGTAAACTAAATAAAATATGCCTCTAAATTCTGGCAGTTTCACAATTTATTTCCATTGCAGAGTTGTGAAGAATTCGAATTGATTGGGGCAAATTTTAAGTTTCCTGACAATGTATTCTCACTTGCGTACTTATGGTTTGATTATCTTTTTGCCCTGTTTTGTTTATGCCTTCACTAAAAGGGAGTTAAGTTCTTTAAAGATTAAATAAACAGTGGGTTTGCATAGAAGTTATTTTAGCTAAGAAGTTCTAGTACTAAACTTTTATTGGTGTTTTTATTTACTGACTTTTTTTTATTTATTTTTGATTATTTGCTAAGCCTCAGATAAGAAACACATTCATTTCTGTCGAGGTCACTTTCTGTTACTTTTTTCAATTTAGATGTGAATGGAAAACTCAACCGTTGTTGAACTCTGCGCTCTGTTCAGCGTCACTAACCACAACATCACATCTGGCTTCATTTCCGGTGCTCAGGGGATTTTCTGAATCAGTCTTTTTACCTGCAACTTTTGGAATTCGTTGGGAATGTCGTCATAAAAAATTACGTTGACATTTCCATCTCCTGGATGTTTTAGTCATCTAGTCAGCTGTCTTAATCTCCACTCCACAGACAGAAGCATATTAATACCCATCAATAATGTCATGTAGTGCATAAAGAGAACCCTCCCCAGAAAAGTTTAGGAGGAACAACAATCTGTGATGTAAATTTATGGTAATTTAATTTGCTCTAGAGAGAGAAAAGTGTTGCTGTGTTTCAGGCTCATTTAACAGGGAAACAAAAGACCTCAGCTGCCTCTAAACACCACATTTTCTGCTACTGTAATGATCCATTTTTTTCCCCTTTCCTCTACAGCAGGATTTGAATTTACATGCAATCCATAAAAGTTTACTTTAAGGCCATCAGCGAAGATTACGGGTAAATCCGACATAAAGGCAGGTCAAAATGTATAGTAACTTATTTAGTAACTTATTTTCAGTAGTTGTATATATATTGGAAACATTTTGATTAAAAAAAACAAACACAAAGGTGACTTCAGAAGCTCGTCTGACTGGTAATGATGACAGTCTTCATTAATATTGAGGGCAGCCCCGTCAGCCATAATGGGCTTCAGCAGCAGACTAGTGCAGATAAAAGGCTGCGCGTCGCTTCAATCTGATCAAAGACTGGGACTGAGAGATAGAGAGGGAGCAGGATACGTAGCTGTTATGCCAGTTAAAAGGAGGGTTTGCACAGCTCATATCATCTAATTTCCTCAGTTGGACCCAGGAGGAAATTTACAACCCTTTAATCTTTAGACACAGATTTAAAGTATACTGCAAGGCTGATAAGGGAAACAGGTGAGCAGGTGGGTGGGGCAGTCAGGTGATGGAGAATGGCAGGAACAGGGGTTACTGAAGGTCAGAAGGGAGTGGCAGGGTCAGACAGGAGAGTTAGGCCCAATCCCAATGTCCACAATCGCAGACTCACAGACTTAAAGACGCGTTCCCGCAAAGCCCGTGAGGGTTTAGAGCTGTCCCACTGTCAAATTGTCAAGTCCTTGAGAGCTCTCTCGCAGACATTTGGAGCCCTCTATGAACACTTTCCGTAAGTCCGCATTTCTGCAGACTTTGCCTGAGGGAATTACCCACAATTCATAGCTTTGTGACGTTAAACGCAGGGTTACCAGGGGGAAGCCCAGAGAGGTGGTTCCTAGGGTCCTGAGCAATACACCTACCATGACATACAGTCACATCAGCTACTCGCTGTCAGAAACACTGGTGAAATACACTCTGGTTCACAGGAATAAACACTTGGGGCAGACTTTATTGTAGGCAAGGTAGGTAACTGTCTGGGGCCCCAACTAATAGATATATTATGATGAAAAATAATGAATTATGTTACTATACTAACTCATTTTACCCCAAAATAACTTTAAAAAGGTCCCCAACGCACTTACAAAACATGCAACTCAACTGTATACTACTTACTATGTACTTCTACTTCAGAGGAAAACACTGTAGTACTACATTTACCTGACGGAGAAATGTTGCCGATTCAGATTTGACTCACAAAATAAAACTATTAAAATATGATGCATTATTATTCAGCATCATATTAGAACTGAAAGCTACTAATTTTAAGTATATTGTGCTGATAATACCTCTCTTTCAGTCTGCACTTGAAGTAAACATTTGAACGGGACATTTACTGTGCAGTGACAGTAACAATAGTTATTAGCTTTACTTTTAGATACATTTTTGTGTACTTCTTCTACCACTGCCAATACCAACATTCCCAGTATGAGAGGGTGAAGAGATAAGATGAGATGAGATAAGATACCTCTAATGTCCCCGTAGGAACATTTGTTGGACTTTGTCCTGTAGTTCCACATAAGATAAAATCATACATACATATTAAAACATCCCAACAACACATAGCTTCATAGCTTCATAACAACACATAGCTTCATAACAACACATAGCTTCATAACAACACATAACAACACATAGCTTCATAACAACACATAGCTTCATAACAACACATAACACATAGCTTCATAACAACACATAGCCTCACGTACAATCTGCACAGACCCATGCACATCCTCTGGCAATGGCGACCAATAGCTAAAAGTAGTCTAAAGCAAGATGGCTGCGGCCCCCAAATCCCTAAATTCGCCCCAGAAAAACAAACCAAGTCGCGGTTACTCGCGGTCAGAAACCTCGGTGAAATACACTTAGCGGTGGTATTCATTTATTCTAGGTCTAGTCGCTTGCTTTGACATAACCACCGCGGTTATAAGTAGAGCATGGATTTATTAAGTTGCTGGCGGTAAAGTTATAAGTTAGTAAGGCAAAAACTTACAGTATTTGAGTTGCTATGGCAGCGCGGCGCTGCTCCAGGAAGTGACGACCAGCTCGGTTGTAACGTTATCCAGCAGCGTTACCGGGCTTTATCCGGGATCCAACAGGACAACATGAGTTTCTGCCGCGTTTCTTGTCGTCGATCCCTGATAATTGTACATTGTGAACAACATGATCCAGCACGCTGCTGGAGGCTAACAGCTAATGTAGGAAGTCACGTAATGATGCGTTCAAGTTCAATTCAGTAAAGCGGAGTGTTGGGCGAAAATTATAATATTATCATGATGTGTTCAAATGTGATCTTGGAAAATGTAGTTTTTGACGAGAAACTTGAATAAATACAGTTGTTTGAAGGAGGTGTTTTCACACCAATATATATAATAGATATTAGAGAGGGAATAAATGAGAAAAAGCGGAGAGTCCTCTGACATAAGAGACACATGCTCCTTTCATACTTGCCAACCTTGAAACCTCAAAAATAGGGAGGATCTCAAAACCAAAGCGGGGTCTTTTGAGTTTGAGTTTCAGAGACTTGAAAATAACAAAATAATAAGTACACTGCAACAGCATTTTTTTGTTAAATAGGCCTACTTTTAATTCTCAGGAAAGAAAACTGAATAATTCGCTCTTCTGGTGTGAACTTCTGGTATAAATGAGGCTAATATTAATCAGTTTTTATTGGTTCATTAATTTTTACTCCTGCTTGAGTATTTCTTTCTCTTGGTTCTCTCCATTTCTCTCTCCTTCTCTCTCTCACTGAAGGCCCTTTCAGACACAACGCGACAACGGCATCACTGCGCTCTGAAACCCGTTATTTCCAATGGCTAGCACCACGCCATGCCGGCTTTGCTGTGATGTGCGGCGAGCACAGCATGCTGTACAGTGCCAGAGTCAGGTTGAGATAAGGAAAAGGAAATAAAAAAGGTGTGAAAACTTGCCATAAATCAGGAGAAATGTGACCCCGGGAGGAAACCGGGAGAGGGCAATGAAAAACAGGAGTCTCTCGGGAAATTCGTGAGGGTTGGCAAGTATGGCTCCTTTTACGATGAACTGGACAGTATTCTGTCTGTGCCAACCCTAAAAATACCAACGAAGGGGAAAGCATTGACCAGCAGTGATGAAGGCAGGAACTATAGTGTGAACAGAAAGAGGACTGAGGCCCCATCAGAGCCGAAGTGGACCAGAAACAGTCCCTTTTCTGTTGGTCCACTTTATAATTAGATGTCACCTGCGGCTACCTGCCATATGCCCATCAAGAGGTCATACGCCTACTACAACGACTGCAGCCACAAAACAAAAAGTCCATTCGTTTCTGCAACAATCTGGATTATTTTGTTGTGCTTGAAGATACAGACACTCCAGAAAATTGCAAGTAAAATCAAACATCTCAGTATTTGAAAAAAGCTGTTTTATTATTATGGGGCAGGAGTTTTCAGTTAACCAAACCATCGTAACAGAGAAGAGGCTAGATTGATTTAAAGAATATCACTCAAAGTCACTCAAATTACAATTATTCACAAATACAGCATTGTCACATTATTGTAGTTACAGCTGTTCAGGTTAATTCTGCAGGCTCAGCACAAAGTAATCCACTGCCAGCCAAAAGTGGAACAGGACCCCTTAACGTTCAGAAAACAGCAGCTCAAAAGCCACTAGCTAGCTAATTATAGTCTCATTTGTGGTCTGATAAAAAGTTAATTCATTAAAATCAGTGGTAGCAAACGTGCAAATAGGCTACTAGTTCACCAAAACAGGAAAAGCAAATGTTTTTTTTAACCAACTAAATGACACATAAATGGTACGCTTCCTGTGACTGGTTTGAATGGTGTTCACACCAGAAATGAACCGCTCCAGAGTTCACTTGACAGCGGTCCAAGATCACCCCTAAACCACGCTGGTGTGAACGTGCCCTTAGTTTAGCTTTGTGGTGCTCCTTTCATTGATCTTGCACAGTGGCAATCATCACTCCCGCTAACCACCCAGGAAATATAATATGCATCGCTCTCTTTGCACCACAGGCATTTTCAAAGAAAGAGCTACCAAACAGCAGGTGTTTAGAAAAGCAAATGTAGGTTAAATGTTGTCATGAACCATCATTGTGTGGGATTATTCTGTGCTGGAGTATAAAAGAGACATTTATGTATGAAAAACCATAAACCATCTTGAAGACAGAGCTGTGTGGGAGAGACAAAGAACAAATACCTCAACTCAGCAGTAATGAGGTAAAATCATTGAACATGAAACCATACTGAGTGGAGAAAAAAACGTTTTTTTTCCTAAAAAAAAAAGAAAAAAAGCACCCATGATTCAAAGTATTGCAGAGACAAGGAAGTATAAATATCCAATATTAATATTTGGATGGCTGGTTTTCATTGCATCACTTATATCTCATTATCAGCTTCTCTTCAACTGTTTCCCGTTCTGATTATCTCTTAGTATACCTGTCTGGCAAACACAGATTAGTGCTCCAGCAAAAACACATTAATTGTCTGCAGAGCGAAGAAAGTGACAGACAGTCAGTGTTTTATAGTCCGTGCTGCTTAAAGCTTCGCTGTTGAAAGCTACTTTGAGATTTTTGGCGTCGGCTGCTCACTGCAGGTGGTGCAAGGCTGGAAGTAAAAGTACAAAAAAAATAAAATAAAATCCCCGTCTGATTGTAAAGCTTTTATTTTTCTCAAGATATAAAGAAAAAGCACAGCGAGTAACATAAAAGCTTTCTGACTAACTCAAAGACATAAAGTGTGGAAAATAAGTTTTTAGAGTGACTTTAATTTTGTATTCATATATACAGCAGGTGTTGAAATTATGTTCACTTGGATTTTAGTTGATACTGAGACTGTGCTTTGGCTGAGCTCTTATGTGTAAATGTGAATCCTCCGGTCATTCTTCCCATATTTTGACACATACTGTATGGCTCTGACATCTCAAATTTCACAGAAGGTTCATCCTCGTAGAAAAAGTGTTTTTTATAAATTATCACCAAGTTCCAAAGTTTAGTTTAACTGGAACGAAGTTGTGTTTTGATTGACACATTAATTCTGCATGTTTCCTTTGATAAATTATTTCCAATATGGCTGAGAATTATTGTTATAAGCACACAAATTACCATTTACATTTTTAAATATTTACATCCTCAAAGTGACAGCAGAAAGGAACTAAAGAAAATCATAAATTGTTCTGTTTTTTGACTTCACACCTTATTGATCCTCTGGTACCAGTGGCTCAGAGGCTCTGTGTGTCTAATAAAGCTCTGAGCTCTTGGTGAATCATCCCGCTCTGTCCTGTCAGGTCAGTGGGAGGTCGGGGCTCCTGCTAAATGAAAAACTCTTTCTGGTTTTCACTGGGAGCGCTCTGACAGTCCGCCTGGCTGCTGAAGGGGAACTCGTGGCCGTCTTCAGGCTGCGCTGCTTTGACTTCCTGGTTTCGATACGTCTCTTTCCTGCTGCAGATGAATCTGGCCATTATCGCCAATGCAGCCACGGTGATGAAGATCACCACGGCGATCACCCCTAAAGACACAAGAATACTTGTGATTCAAAATCACATGCATGAACGTAAGTAATACGGTTATTTTCGTAAAGCAGTGAACTGATTTCTTCAAAGAATAGTTCATTTTGGACAATCCATATATTTTCTTGCCAAGAGCTACATAGATAGATAGAAGATCGATAACATTCATGTCTGTGCGTTAAAGGTATCCTGTTTTCATTGTCTAAAGGCCCAGACACACCACACCGACATTAAACAACTAGCGGTGACGAAGGCTGACTGTTGCGTCGCCTCACGTCGCCTGTGTCTTAGCGACAAGTTGCACTTGAACACACCACAAAGACTACAGCCAACAGCCAGTTAGCACGTACGTTCTGCGCCTGCGTGAGATGAAATAACTCTCCACACCAGCAGGTCGCGGTAGTCTGTATTCGTCATTCAAAAAGACCTGAAGACCAAAGAAGACGAGGACGGCGGATATACAAGCCGTTGTTATGATACGTACATGAAACAAAGCGCAGTTTGCCGACCATTTTCACACCACTCTCACTCACCGCTTAGCTTCATTCCAGATGGCCATGTCGTTGTGAAAATATCTGTGCATTGGAATGATCAGATGAGATGAAGATGAAAAATGAGAAGAGCCTTTTATGTTTTTCCTTTTGACTTTACTCGTTGGATTGCTTTCCTCACTTCCATTTTTCTTCTCGTGCACTGATTCACTTAAGCTGAACAGCCAATCAGAGTGATTTCTCTCACCGATGGGCTCCGCCGCCGATTCAACATGCTGAATCAGCCAAAGAGCCTCCGACACGGGCAGACTAGAGCCGACGGCGTGGGACACACCGCAAAAACTGGGCAGATGCTCACTGACGGCCTAAAACAAGCCATTGGCTTGGTGCGACAGGGCCTTAAGGCACGTGCACGAGGGTGACGTGATACACTGTTGACACTGTTCCACTGATCTACAGGTGGAAATAAACACAGCAAAGTGCAGCTGAGATCAAAATGAAGGTCAAGTTAAAAAATGGGTATGGTCCGAGCAAGGCGCCGAAAGGGGGAAGGGGCCATTGGCCCCCACACTTTACACCCCTGGCCCGATTTGGCATCGGGCTGGTGTGATCAACAAGATGGTCTCTACTTATCTTTGCCAGTGATTTCCATCCCCCAGAAGAGGATTCTTTATCTAATCTGTAAAAGTTTTCCAAAGTTTTGTTTTTGGTATAAACAAATTCAAAGCTTCTGGTTTCATTTGTAGACCGAACTTTGAGACACAAATTACTGCTCGACTGAGTTGAACGTTGCATTAAAGTGGTTTTAAAATGGAAACGCAAGTCTAAAATCCTTTTGTCAGCAAAGTTTTCATGTGTGAATTCAGATCCAAAATCTTCTCATTAAACAGCCAAACCATTATTTCTCCTCATTGCCTCTTTTTTTTCTCCTCAGCCTCCAAGATAAAAACTATTCTCTCCTCACTTGCATCCTGCTCAGAAACTGAGAATCGCCCTCTTTACAATGTCAAGACTCCCCAAATATAAAGTTTTGAGTCAACTCTTATGATATTTTAATGAATTGTTCTTACTCTTGCTGAGATGGATTGCATTACCTCCAATTAGAGCAGAGTCACTCCTGATGGCGTTGACTAAAGGTTGACCTGGATCCACTGAACCAGGCTGGTCTGTCGAGAGAAAGACAGAGAAGAAAAAATAACAAAATGCAGAAAAGGAGTCCAGAAAAGAGGTAAAAAGGAAAATAGGAAGAAAGGGGGAGAACAAAAAAAAATAGAATAAAAAAGAAGAAAGATGAGGTAAAGGAGTGTATAGGGACAGATATAGTCACTGTGAGAACCATCAGTCAGTGCAGACAGGGCTCATTGAAAGCCTCAGAAAAGCCTCAAAGGACTTCACTACAGTTGTCTGACTAATCTCATCTGTCGTAGTGCCATCACTCTGTCTGCTTTTCGAGGAGGATGGTTAATGAGCCCATAAAAAGTCTAATGAACAGCCCTAAGAATACTATTAAAGGCATAGTATAGAGGGAGAGGGGTAGGGTGGTTAGCTAATGATATACAGTATCTATGGGATATAAGGGCTGAGTGTGCTCCTTGTACCTGATAAGGAGTGTGTGGTTTCTGCCGCGTAGGGATCGGCTGGAGAAGAGGAACCGCAGCTCGACTGTGCCAGCGGGCTGCTGACAATAACAGGGCTGTCAGGGTGCAGCAGAGCGGCTTTCAGAGGACTGATGGAGTTAAAGAAAACACCTGACAGACAGCCGGTGAACCCAAGAGAGGCCAAGCCGGCCAGCTCTGCATCCAACTCATCAGCCTCTGAACACACAGAGAGAGAAACACAGAGGCAGGAGAGGCTGAGTGAGGAGACACATTTGTTACCAGCAAGTTCCGATTAAACATTTGAAATACAGCAGCGATAAACATTTATGTTGACGAGGCCACGGTTGCGATGATAAGTGCTATCTATCTATGTCTTACTCATTTTAATATCCATTTTGACGCTGATAAACCTGCTGGAAATTATTTCACTGATTGTGGATGAAACTGAAAAACCACACATCACCCTCAAAGGCAAAGTTTTTCAATGTTAAAGGATATGTTTGGAAACAATTATTCCCTCAATATTCATGAATGCTGCTTACTGCAGTTTGGTTATGATATTGGAAGGTTAGGCAACTGAAACACAAAAAAAGTATCATGGTTGCTGTTACATATATAAAAAGAAACTGTCTGAGATGGGACATGAATCACAGTGTCCAGTCAAACATGCTATGTTCTGTACTAGAGGTCGACCGATAGTGGATTTTTAAAGTCCAATATAACAACAAAAGTTTGGAGCAGGAAAAAGCAGATGGCCGATTAATACGCCGATACCCCCCACGAAAAAAAAAATCGACACCGTCTTAAATGACCAATCTTTTGTTTTTTAGTTTGCTCCAACTGGTGGGCGGTCCTTGGTATTTTCACAACTGTTCTCAACATGGCTGCCGAGATGTTTCTGAAAACATTTGAGGCGAGAAATAGGCAGTACAGTAACAGAATATTGATTCATATTTGATCAGCGCTGCCTAGTTTGACCGTTTGATCGGAGTTTGCGAGTGATTGACAGCTGCTCAGAGACGACAGGCTCTATTCTCCTATTAGGAGCACCGGAGGACACCGGAGGACACAGAGGCACATGATTTTTCTCACATTACCTGTCTCATGCACTACTGTCAGGATATAGTGACAGTTACTAATAACTTTTTTTAATCATATTTGCTCTAATTCTACCTACTGCTGCTTTAAGTGTATTTACAACAGAACATTAGATTGAAAACTCAAGTTCTTTGTTCTCTCACAGTCTTAGTGTACACACTACAAAGGATACAGTCTATCTTTTTTGCATAAAAACATTCAAAAGATTAGGAAAGACATAATTGCATTTTTTTCGTAAATATTTGCTTTGATAAAAAAAAAAACGTTAATTATGCATTATAAGCTGCTTAGAGCTTGTGTTAGGAGGTTAAACAGGCCATAATCCCTTCTCTAATATCCATTTTATATTTTTGTGAAAACACCTCCTACAAACAACTGTATTTATTCAAGTTTCTCGACCAAAACCAACATTTTACAAGATTACAATTGAACACATCTTGATAACGTTATAATTTATCTTTGCTCAAAAGTCATTTTTTTAAATTACATTTTTTCATTTTACTGAATAGAAGCTGAACGCATCATACTGTAACTCAATGGAACCTTAGTGAACGTTAGCTGTTAGCTCCGTTATTTAGCCAAGAAGGACTGTGCTGCCCAGCAGCTGCCAACAGCTAACGGCGACAAGAAAGCATTAATGCCGATCTCCCGATCACATCCCTAAAGATAACTCCTCATTTCAACTTCACGAATCAGCCGTTCCTCGTCCATTGCAGGGCTTTCAACGCGAGCGACAGGAATAAATAGACACAGGGCATCCGACAAAAGTTCAGCCGGCTGTGCATCGCTGCGCTGCTCGCCGCCAGTTAGAACACTAAAACCATGCAATCCAACTGATTTTGTCATTGATGCTCGCTCGTGTCGCATTCGGTATACAGTCTAGGACACGGACATCATAATCTCTTTGAAACATTTCTCAACATTTCATTGTATTGTAAAATACAATGGAGGAGGAGGCAAGGTGGTGGCTTTTTTTGTTGAAATTGAAGCTACCCTTTGATGGTGAAACTCCACATGTAGCAGCTTTAATAAACATCTGGTAAAGCAACAAGTCTAAGAGATACTTTTTAGAGTCTTGGTGGTGCTAATGGGAGGCCATTGGGTCAATAAAATCTAAACGATGTATCCCCTTTGGAGCATAATTATTCATGGTAATCTGCTTTTTACATTATTATATTTCTTATATACAAGTGCATGTTTTAGACTAAAAGTGTTGAGAGGAAAAGGTCTAACGGGTCACCAAAACATTAGGATTCGTCCTCCGGGGACCATGAGTATCCTCAGCAAAGTTCAATAAATGTTTGGCTTTTAGTTTTCAAATACCTTCATGGACCAAAGTGTTGGTCAAGGGGACATTTTCACCTGATGATGGACATGTGACTACTAGAGGTAAAACGTGTGAGATTGTGTCACTCATTGGATTGCCTCTCAGCTGTCATGATAAAACTTTGTAAAAAACAAAGAAACATGGAAGTACGCACCTCCTTAAGAAACTGCTACTGAATCTCACTTTGTGGCTGATGTGCTTGCGTTACTATTTGTGACAGCAGGTGCTAAATAAAATCTTCAGTAGCTATAAATGTCAGTGTGAATAACAATTATTCCTGCAGTGCAATTTGATTACACAGCACATCATTGCCACTCATCTAAGTTATTACCGGAGAGAAGCAACTTTTCACCACATAAATGAGACACTGCAGAGTGGCCTTGGCTGGAGAGGGCTGTTTATCAGCTGTATATTTGATCAGGCTTTGATTAAGTTTTAAATTAAATGCGATCCTCTGAGCAGCGGGTAATAATTTGACTTTGAATTATATATCTCATGGCACGTGTATATCTATTGAGCAGCCGGCAATATGGAGAGCAAATGATTGAGATGGGAGGAAAACTTAATAACACAACAGATTTAAAAGAACAGTGTGGAACATTTAGAAGGATCTAATAGCAGTAATTGAATAGAACTTTTAAGACTATGTTTTCATTAGTGTACAATCACCTGAAACTAAGAATAATTGTGTTTTCGTTAGCTTAGAATGAGCCCTTCATATCTCCAGAGGGAGCGGGTCCTCTTCACGGAGTCCGCCATGTTGCTCCGTCATAGAACCGACAAACCAAACACTGACTCTAGAGAGAACCTTTCACATTTTTATGTTACCTGAAGGCCACCATAGTGCTCCGACATGCTTGTGAAAATGCGGTAACGTGAGCCGCAGAGTGCAAAACCGTGGTACCGCCAGCCGCCGTCTGACTTCCGTTGCTCCTAAAGTAGTGTTATTATGGTAAGGATAGCCTCTGAGCGAGACGAAAGGCGGTACCACGGTTTTGCACTTGGCGGGTCACGTTACCGCGGTCTTGGAAAGGGAGGAGTGAGCGGAAGGGTACTCAATTGGTTGCAATCTGCAACCACATCACTAGATGTTGCCAAATCCTACACACTGAACCTTTAAGTAACAGCTGTAGCATTAGATTGTTTTTTTGATTTTTTTACTCTAACATTCCCCTAACATATGAAAGCACATGCAGGCAGGGGATTTTGTCTCCGAGGTATTTTAAGTAAAAACAAATTAGCTTCATCCTAGTTAAGTAGCTATATTAAGAAGACAAACGTCATATTTGTGATAAAGGAATATCTAAGAATGTGGTCAAAACAAAAGCCAAATATTTGGAACTAAACAACTAAAAGTAAGCATATGAGATCCTAGAATGTGGAGTTTATCTTTAAATAAAGATTAATACAAAAATACAGTATGTAAAAGAAAACTAATACTATATAGGATGATCTGGTAAAATTTGTGAATACTGGTGGTATTAGGTGTTCAACGTGCTGAAAAGAGTCTGTGCCTTCACTCAGAAGGATTTGTTTGTGCGAGCAGTCAAACCCCAAACTGGCAGCACTGGCCTCGTATCCACGAACTGAGATTACTGTCCACCTCCACCCAGCTGCTGTACTTTACCTCCACCTCTCTCTGTATCACTATCTCACCCTCCCTCTCTCTTCATCATTCCCTCCTCTCTCTGTGAACAGCTCAGTCTCTCCATTCTTTCCTGGTCCATTAGTTAGGCTGACGGATGACAGCGCTGGCAGGGAGTGACAGTACATCAACTATCTTGCTGCCTCTCTGATACTGATATGACTGCCTGAGTCTTCTGGCTCAGCAGAGGGAAGGCTGGGTCACACACTAACATGGTTCGGGTCAACAACAAGAAAAAAAGAAGAAGCTGAATGTAAAAACGGCACCAGCATCAATTTGTACTTGTTTCTTACAGTGTACCATGTATTGGTTTGAGTAGAGCATGAGATTTTTTTTTTTTTTCATAGCCAGAACTGTTAAAAGTAAATGTCCCAGTAGTTGAATAAATAAAAAATAATAAAAACACATTAATTACTGTGGTTAGCCTAGGGTTGGGATATTCAATAGATTAGTTCTGTTTCCGATTCTGCCTATCGATTTTGCTTCTTCCTGATTTTAATTGGTGTCATATTATTTGAGAAAGAAAACAACATACTGTATGTTGAAAGCAATAACCACCCTTATTTTAAGTAGAAACAGGCGTCCCTTAACAGCCAGTTGGCCCTGTGATTGGCAACCTGTCCAGCATGTACCCCGCCTCTCACGCAATGTGTGCTAGGTTTCAGCTCCAAGAGACCCTCAACATGATAAGTGGGTTAGAAAATGGATGAATGCCTGGACGGATGAATGGATAGATGACAAGCTATTATGTGAGTCTTCAATGTCTCCATCAACAACAACAAATCCTACACATAGTAAACTGTTTTGATGGTGTCTGTTTCAGTTTAACTTCTGTTCAAAAAATGTAACGCTGCAGGTTGGCCTTCCACCAGCTAATGATTGAATGATTTTTATTGTGAAGCAATTGCAGCTTCCTTTAGCTTTAGTCAACAATGTTAGTGATTGCTAAGTCCTTGGTGCTAGTTCAAGAGACAGCTGGTTAGATGGAGCTGGAGGCAACGTCAAAACTCCATTACGTCACCAAGGAAAGCAACACTTGCTGTGCCATTTTTGTTTCAAGTGAGAAGTAGGGTCATTTTCTCAGAGACTTCTATACAATCAGACTTCTTTTTGCAACCAGAGGAGTCGCCCCCTGCTGGCTATTAGAAAGAATACAAGTTTAAGGCACTTCTGCATTGGCTTCACTTTTCAGACCCAGATTTTGCCCACTGGTATAAATCCAGCTTTAGGGTTAGGGGTAATGAATTATGCAGTAACCCTAACCAACATGCATAATCACTTAAGTATTTTTATAGAAATAAGTTCTTATACATTCAATTAATTACATTTAATTATGTAAATTTCAAATAGTTTCTAATTGAGAACCTCTTTTGATAACCCACCCCATCTCAGCTCCACACGTTTGTAACAGCATCTGTCTGTCTCAGATGGTGCTATCCAAAAGTAAATATTAGAGGACAGAGAAACAAAAAGGCACCACAGCTCTGAGACGACGCATTTCCTCGTTAAGAGAAGCTTGGGGCAGACTGATCAGTCATGTAGAGGACGACAGGAGTGATGTGAAAGTAAAATGTTCTGTCAGCCAGAGAGAGGCTGAACTGTACTGTCTGACTTCCTGGTTTAATATGACCCCACCCACAGCAGCTGTGACTTATTGGTTGTTATGCTATATTGCAGGGTGCTGACTCCAATCTTCTAAGTAATTTGTTCTTTTCAATCTCTCCTCATTACCATACAAAGTGAGGGACCCTTTCCAAAGTTATTACCATTACAGCTGTCTGAAGCCCTGCTTAGCGAGACTAACATAAAGACTGTATTACTCACAGCTTCGATGAAAGTTCACCAGTGTATAGGCTACTGTATTTTCTGAACTTCTGCATTAGTGAAAAAAACAATGCCATTTGCACAAATAATTGATCTACCCATATGGCTCTAAAATGCATCTAATACCACATAACAACGACTTAAGTGGGTGGCTCCACCTTTAGTCATTTGTAAGGTTCTTATTTTGCATCTCCACAGTAAAGTGCTTTCTTTGTGACCATCTGAATATGGATGTCAACTTGTTTCTAAAAGCGCCACAGCTGTTGCTCAGACTGCAGCTTTCCCCCTGGTCCAACCAACATGATGAATAGAAAACAGCAGAAAGCTTGAACAGTGTTTTTGTCGCATATAGGGCCCAAACATCTCAGTGCTGTTATTCAAATGAGTCTGTCTAAGTGCTGGAGTCTGTGCTGAGAGAGCCTCACTTACCCTGCACTCTGCCCAGAATGAGTGATTTGATGCTGTTGAATTCCACATCAGATGACAAGTTGAAGTCCTCTCTGGCATTCTGGTCGATCTGGAAGATAATTTATGTCACATATGTAAAAGGTGAAAGCTTAGCAGGTAGAAAGCAAAGACTGATACCAGCGGCAAACAGTCGCGGACAGCTTCCCAAGTGTTTAAACAAAGGCTGCTCTGTTAAGAAACGACAAATTGCTACAGAGAAGCAAGCAATTAAACACAAAAAGCTAGCCGGAGGCTGAACCTCTGGTCTGACCTGCATTATTTAAATGATTTTAAACCCTAAAGCTGGAAACCAATAGACCCCATGAGATGCAGTGGTTCACAGCAGCTGAGCAGAGAAGTGGAGCAGGTTGTGATGTGGTAAATGCCTCAGAGAGAGACACTCTTTTATAATAAAAGAGAGGGTGTGATGTATTGCTTGCAAACACAGAGATTTGGGCTTTAGCGAATCATTTATCAACAAGACATCTGCTAATGTTGATCAACCTGAGACTAAAGTGCAGCCACAGAAATCTTGGAAATAGAAAGTAGCTTGAGAACAGAGAGGAAATGTAGCATTTATGAATTTATATTCTATTAGGTTTCCAAAAGTCTGTGGTCAGAGGACTATCTGGACATTTTGGTGCACTATCAGTGAGATATCCACTGGCACGCCTGAGGGGACTTATCTTTCAATTATAATTTTTTAACCTCTGATAATATAATCATTTGAAGTTTATTGCCCACTGAAGCTCACTGTCATATCATTAATTGAACTGCTGGCGGTTGTTTTTGTATTTTGTGGCTGGTCACTCACTCACTCACACGCTGCGGTCAATGTTTTAACAGAACACAGTGGGATGCCTTTGACAGCTGTCATTCACGGAATAAACATCTGGATTTATAGGCAATTCCTATAAATCAAAATGCCTGGATTGGTCCCGATGTTGTTCCTGTAGATGGGCTCAGGACATCCTTACTCTCATTTTTTGTGTAGATTCTTGTTAATCATTTTTATATTATAGGTGACTCAAGTTTAGGATCCAACTTTGCACAAAGTTTCCTGTTTATGAGTATTAACCATAGGCTGTATATAAAGATGGACGACATGACCGCTCCCAAAAAGTGAAGCCAAAACATCTGGATTGCCCCCTGGTGGCTGGCTGTGGTATAGGTCATAAATCCCATCCCCTCCATGTTAGTAGATGGGACATGGGTCAAACTAAAAAGTCAAAGTACACATCAAATATTTTTTTTCCCAAAGATGTTTTCTGTCATTTTAGGTAGATCTTATCACGCTGATGTATGTTCAAGTGTTCATTTTTCTGATAAGTTTGGTTTTAATTAGTTATTTGATGCTATAAAAAGGGGGTGAGATGTCATGATTGACAGCTGTGATTGACAGCTGCTCTGAGTGAAGTAGTCGGAGGCTCTGAATTGTACGAGAGAGGAGATGTAACTTTAACTTTCCATAACCGTCACAAGTCTGTGTGATAGAACATGTGTCAGTTTGATCATAAATGTAGTTATAGTTAGTATATTATAGTTAGTTGTTGTGTCTTTCTTGCCAAACAGCTACCGTGGTGCTAACGTAGCAGCTGGGTGGCTCACTACAGCAGGCTGCGGCCGTGCTCGGCTCGTGATTGGCTCAGCTAGGTGTGTGGGCGGGACCGCGATACCTCAGCTCCAGTCCCCCGATCAATACTGCACAGACTCTGGCTCCAAATGATGTCAAAATCTCAAGATTACAGCTCTCATATCCAGGATATTTTGGCTTCACTTCTGTACATTGGGAGGAAGTGGAGACGCGTCGTCCATCTAATATACAGTCTATGATATTATCCCAGTTTGGATCATATTATGACTGCGTGGAACATTAGGTAAGCGGGCTACTCTTATCCATGTATACATGATTCATTTGCAGTGGGAGAATAAACCACAGGGTCACAAAATAAGCGTCAGCCAGCAGTTTCAATGAATAATATCACAACAGGCATCAGCCCCAGTAGTGTCCCTGTGCAGTCTACCTCTCATTATCAGGTGTGTGGTGCAGTGTGAGCAGTAGTGGGTTTATTTAACAATATAATGCAAAATTTGGATGTCAGTCTGACACACTTTTAATAAAGGAGGATTGAGATTTCTTCCTACTCTTTGGTTCACAGTGTTTGTGGTGATACAGTGTGAACCATGTGTTGTGTTGTGTGTTTGTGTTTGTGTGTGTGTGTGTGTGTGTGTGTGTGTGTACCTGAACAGAGACGATGTCTACCAGTCTCCTGATGATCACTGTGTGCAGACGTCCATCAGCCAAGTTCGTGACGCTGCTCCCCATCACCTCCACATCTCTGCTGCTGTGCAACTTGTACCTCAGTTCCAGCTCGTCTTTGCAAACACAGAACAACAATACAATCGTACTCTTTAATGCAAGCATGTACAGAATCAAAGAGAGTTGCAATCCAGAAAGTTGTATTTGTTAGTAATGGAGCCTTGTTTTTAGTACGTATATACACGAAGAACCATCTTCTATTACTTTACCTCTATTACATATTAGTGTCATATTATACGTATTACATTAAGGTAGAGTGGAGTAGAGCTTTATTTGTCCCAGTTTGACTTCTAAAGACAAAAGTCACTGAATAATGAATATTAGTCACGAGATATAAAACAGATATAAAACAAGCCATTGCTAAAAACTGAAGTAAACGAAAGTAAAATAAAGTTAGAATATATACTGTTATTGTTGTCGACCACCAACAATAAAGGGAAGCCTATGCTATGAACGACAAAGCTGATGACCTAATCTTTACAGTGTTGCTGTTTGGTACAAACATGTCTAGTTAAATTAAAGACCAGAGACACATTTTAATGTTCAGTCTTTGATAATTAATTACGCACTCAAGCCTAAAAAATATCCACATTTCTTGGCTCTGAACATCTTAGATGACATGTATTCATTCCTTCAAAGAAAGAACATTTCATCCAGATATCTGAATTTTCTAAGATACCAGCTGCTGAATTAAGAAGCTACAAGCCATTTAGGATTAATACTTTATCTCTATGAATAACACTCCATGATATGAAATTAATTAATTAATTAATTGTCTTTTTCTTCATTCTTTTTACAGTTACACTTAATAAATTCCACGTCGCTGAGATCATTTGAATGCTCCGAGATGTCTACAGACTTTACAGATGAGCAGAAATGATAGGAAATAATCTTTTTTTTAAAGATCCGAAGACTTAATACTAACTGCCCTTTTCAAAAACAATATTCTAATTATGACTCACTAGGTTACTTTTTTCACAGACTAATAGGGAGCAATACCCCCGTCATAAAAGCCCATCTTGATAATAAAAAACAATCTTGCACAGGGCAAAGAGTGTTTCAGACACTCAGCGAGTGACTTAGGTAGTAAAGTGTCTTTGTGTGCAGCAGCTAAGGCTCCTGTTACTGCAGCAGCAACTGAGAGAAACATGAGAAAAGCCTTTGTGGTGCATCCAAAAGAAACCTCTCTCTGGGATTTAATTAAATACTTCAGCAGATACTTGATGACGACTATCTCTCTTCTATTTCTCTCAGTCATAAAAAAAGCTGAAAGTTACTTCTACTAACAGCAGAATTAATAAAAAAAAAAAACCTTCATAACAATGATATAAAAAGTAGAGCTGTCAAAGTTAACGCGATAACACAATAATGTAAAATCGTTTTAACACCACAAATTTCTTTAACGCATTAACACAATCAATTTTTCGGAGGTTGTAGCGGGCTCAGTTTTAAAGCTAGAGTGAAGATACTGGCATCATATGAAAACCTAATGAATCCATTAGTACCAACCATGTCATGTTAGCTTGTCGCGAAAGAGGCTAAATAACGCTACGAAGTTACGCTAAATTTTGAAAAATTATCATGGCCATTTTCAAAGGGGTCCCTTGACCTCTGACCTCAAGTTATGTGAATGAAAATGGGTTTTATGGGTACCCACGAGTTTCCCCTTTACAGACATGCCCACTTTATGATAATCACATGCAGTTTGGGGCAAGTCATAGTCAAGTCAGCACACTGACAGCTGTTGTTGCCTGTTGGGCTTGAGTTTGCCATGTTATGATTTGAGCATATTTTTTATGCTAAATGCAGTACCTGTGAGGGTTTCTGGAAAATATTTGTCATTGTTTTGTGTTGTTAATTGATTTCCATTAATAAATATATACATACATTTGTATAAAGCAAGCATATTTGCCCACTCCCATGTTGATAAGAGTATTAAATACTTGACAAATCTCCCTTGAAGGTACATTTTGAGCAGATAAAAAATGTGCAATTAATTGATTAACAATCATGCGACTAATCGTGATTAAATATTTTAATCGATTGACAGCCCTTATGAAAAGTAAATTTCCCCTAAAGGCTTAAAGGTCCAGTGTGTAGGATGTGGTGGTATCTAGTGGTGAGGTGAAGAGATTGCAACCAACTGAAGCCTCTCGCGTGTGCCAAGCGTGTTGGAATGCTACGGTGGCCGACGCAAAAATGCAAATGGCCCTCTCTAGAGTCAGCTGTTGTAAGAGTAGTGTCGGTCATTTGGAGGAGAGCCAGTGCGTAGAGTGTGTATGTGGGAAGCGAGTGGTGAAGCGAGAGAGAGCGGTGGCGACAGCAGCGAGTAACGTTATCGACTCCCGCCCAAACAGGAAAAGTTAACAGAGTTTGGTTTGTCCATTCTGAGCTACTGTAGAAACATGGCGGTACAGCATGGCGGACTCCATGGAGAGGCCCCGCTCCCTATGTAGATATAAACAGCTCATTCTAAGGTAACGAAAACACAATGTTTCTTATTTTCAGGTGATTATACACTAATGAAAACATAGTTATTAATATTATATTTTCCATTTCTGCTAATAGATCCCCCTAATTGTTACACACTGTTCCTTTAAAGGATGCCACAAAATATGTTCATCAAAGGTTTCAGTTTGCTACTTTTTGCCATTGTGACAATGGATTGTGTTCAAAATTACAAAAGAAATCTCTAACACCTGAACTCAACTTCACGCTAGTGAAAAATAACAGCCATATTTACAAGTTGCAGACACTGGATGATGGCAAATCCTATTATGCTACAGTATGCAGGAATGCTGGCATTGCTCCCTGCCAACTGGAGCTCTGTAAAGCCCTACAGTGAAGCGAGTGATGAAAATTTGAACACAATAAATAATCACAATGGCAAGAACAAGGGAAGGAGGACCCCCTGCTGCAAGCAGAATTATCATTTAATAGTTACTGCACCGAATGTTTTCTTTGAACCTGACACTGTGCATAGCAATTAGACTGGCTGCGTGGAGAAGGAGGCAGCAGAGGATGACAGACTGGATGCAGAGGGAGAAAGAAACGAAGAGGAGAGAGAGGAGAGGAGAGGAGAGGAGAGGAGAGGAGAGGAGAGGAGAGGAGAGGAGAGGAGAGGAGAGGAGAGGAGAGGAGAGAGCAAAGGAAAAAAATGTCAAGTGTCCTCACCATGACTGTTGATGAGCAGGGCCAGGTACTCCGTATAGAAAGAGTTGACGTAGAGCAGCAGAGCCGGACTCTGACTGGTCCTGAAGCTCAGCGAGATGTTTTCTCCTCTCAGCGTCATATCAGAGTAAATGGACGAAGGCAAGGTGCTGCTGTTCCTGCTCAGTTCATAGGGCTCCTTGAAGTTGTAGGTGATGGATGTTGATGACTTAAAGCTGGCTGAAACCTCTGAAAGTTAGAAAGTTGACTAGTGAACTTACTATGTATGGCTTTCACTCTGACATGTCCCTCTCTATAGAGTGGTGCCGAAATGAGTCCTGCAACCCGAAAATGAGTTAGCATTCGTTTTGTTCTGCAATATAAAATACGTCTTTAAATATCCCACTTGTGAATTTTGAAGCTTTTATATGTCTTTAAAAAAGTGGTTGCTCACAAGTGGCTAAATGAGACGTTGGGCTTCAGTTTGTCATGTTATGATCTGAGCATATTTTTTATGCTAAATGTGAGGGTTTCTGGACAATATTTGTCATTGTTTTGTGTTGTTAATTGACTTCCAATAATACATATATACATACATTTGCATAAAGCAGCATGTTTGCCCACTCCCATGTTGATTAGAGTATTAAATACTTGACAAATCTACCTTTAAGGTACATTTTGAATAGATAAAAAAATGTGTGATTAATTTGTTTAAAATCGCAAAAAGATGGTATCGTGACTTAAAGCTGGGGTCTGCGATCTTGGAAAACTAGCATAATTTGAAAGTCGCATCGCCTCAGGAGCTCCGTCTAAACCCCCCCCTCCCCTCGAAACTCCTTATAAGGCAACGCCCCCCACACACATGCACGAGCACCGCCGCATCTTAACTACTTCACATTTTTCGTAGCTATTTCATCACTAAATTCACTTCTGAAAAATGTTGAGGCGAGAAATCAACGGTGTAGATTTAGAATATTGACAGTTTTACGATGTTAGATGGCGAATCAAACATTTTCTCAACTGTTGTCGGAGTTTAGAAGCTCCACAAACTGCCGGCACGGCTAGCTAGCTCCTGCCGGGATCGCCACCTCTCCACCCGGGCATTCACTCACACAGACCCCGCTAGGCTGGAGCTCTCTCAAGAGACCGGTCTCGTAGACGAGGGGCTTTTATTTCCTGGTTGACGGAGAGGGGGGGGGGGGGAGGGCAGCAGCTCGCTGGAGAGCCGGCCACAGAGCAGCAGAGAGGCGAGGGAAAGAGAGAGATACCTGCTGAGACAACACGACCCCTTTTAACATTACTCTAATATCTGGAGGGAGATCAGTCCACTCGTTTGTTTCTGTAACTGAAAAAGCAGTTTGAGTAACGTAAATTTTGTTCGGCAATGTTTTCTATCCGCCGTCTCCCCTCGTTGATAATCCTGTTTGTCTGACTTCACTTTGAGCTGTTAGAATAAATAGTTTAAATCTGCAGTATTTTATAAAGTAAACTAACAGAACATAAACAACTAAATCAAAGTTGTATTTTTCGATAATATGGTAATAGTGGTACGAGTTCGTTCTCGTTGTCCGGTGTTTTAAGAGCTGAGTTTTCTCTTCCACTCTCCAGTGAACGTGCAGCGGACACGCGCTTTGAGTTCACGCTGGTGCACGCTGAGGCTAGAGTACGAGCAGGGAGGCAGGGAGGCTTCTGATTGGTTCCTTACAACCGGGACCATTTTTACTGACTGGTAGACGTTTTTACAGGATTACAGCAGCTACAGATGACGGATCTTTTCCGGTCTTTTTTCAGTGCTCATAAGAAACGGATTGCTGTCGGGGTGTAAAGACCATTTCAACCAATATAACAAAAAGTGTATACTGGATAAATCGCAGACCCCATCTTTAAGTATCGTGATAATATCATATCATGGGGCCTCTGGTGATTTCCATCCCTATTAAAAATTGAGCTTTAAAGGTGCTGCAGATTTAGTTAGTTACTATTGCACAGAGCAAGGCTAGCACAGGTTTCCCTCCGTTTCCAGTCTTTGTGCTAAGCTAAGCTAACCAGCTGCTGGCTGCAGAACAGACAAACATGAGAGTGAAATCCATTTGATATTATGTTGACTTTCAACACTGTCCAACAAGCCCTTGATGCATCACATGGCGGACACAATGACATGGTGGGCTAGAAGAGTCCTTTAAGATAATCCTGATGCTTGACCTTCAGGAGAGAGCGGGCTCATTATGATCCACTCTAAACGAGCGTAGAGAGGCCGAGCTTTGCAGACAGTGAACGAGAGAGACCGTCAGGGTCAGACTAATGTCTGTTGACTGAAGGATCCTCTTCAGAATGCCGCCTGATCTTTGCTCTCTCCTCCTCATTAAAGCACCAGGGATAGGTCATAATAATTGTGTTCTGTAAAGCTTTAACATAAACCCCTCTGTTGGCTCACAAATGAATCAAAACTAGCTGCAGTCAACTTGTTGTAGTTTTTTTATTCTAGTTGTTTGTCTGAAAGAGTTGAGATTAAAGGTTAAAATAATGTATATTAGAAACTTTGGGATATTTGAAATTTGGGTTAGTATTGTAGCAATTGACTGTTTGCTAAACCCCTCCCCCGAACAGCGAATGTCCAATCATAACCAATCCAACCATAGTTTTTTCCATGAATCACCACCAACTGGTTAGGATGCTGCTGACTTTTTGCCTGGGACACGCAGCTTTTAGTCTTTTAGCATGATATCAAGTGTATATTTGAGACACTTTTAGAGGATTATTGTTTTAAAATTCAGCTGTAAACATTAAAAAGTCAGCCAGAGACAGCGTTTTCAACAAACTCGAGCTAAAGTTTGCTTATTAAGCTAGATAAATACTGCTGATAAAATTTGCAAGCGATGGTCGTCATTTCAGCAGGCAAAACCAACAATTGCTGGCTATAAATGAGACGCGTGCTTTTGTCTTCCTCTGTCTGAAATCAAGGACCCACTGTTATCAAAATTGAGCGGCAAATCTGCCGCTGTGCGAGACTAAAAAGCTTGACAGGCATAGCAACAGTAACTAAGGGGGGTGGGGCTTAGCATTAGTTACACAAACAATAAGGGATGGTGAGCCAGATAAAATCAGATTGTTAATACTCCTTTATTTCATTCTTCATCCCATGAAATTTGTCTGGAGCATAAAACTCACTCTGCCCTCCTTGGACACAAACCTATAATGAACTTCATGCTAAATTAGTCTATCATCTCTTATGCACAAGGAAATTAACTTGTCAAGGCAATTGTTGGGACAAAAAACTAAATGCGAAAATTTGAAGTTTGAGGAGAGACTGTTTCATTAGTTTTAAGATGATATCAGACCATGTTTAACAAAGGTTTTTTTCATCCAGTGTGCCAATCTGTCTGTCAAATATAATTGGATCTGTCTGGAGAGTGTTAAATCTTAAAATGTCTAGAGAACTTAAAACTTCACAGGTCTGAAATCATGTTATCTGTTCATATGCTGAAAGTTAACATTACTAGTAGCTTGAAAGAGAAATAAATTGGAAAAATAGAAACAAGAGCAAAACTGTCCTTCACTGACATTAAAATGTCATTGATTGATTGACTTTAAGGCACAGAGCGTCAATGATATCGGGGCTCTAGTCTTTGGATCTGTGTATTTGAATGTATGTACCTTTATGACAGAAGGCTCCAGTGAAGGCCGACTGGTCACAGTCGCAGGAGAAACCATTGGCTCTCTCCACACAGCGACCCTGGTTCTGGCAGAGCGAGCCGTAGCTGCTGCAGTGGCCCGGGCATCCGGGTCGGACCCCTGGGGTGATCTTCGCCCTCTCCTCCAGGTCCAGAGTAACGCCGTTCAGCTGCAGCGAGCGGATGCAGCCCAGAAAGCCTTTCTGTCTGGATGCAGTGCCTCCTGCCAACAAAAACAAAGACTGTACACATGATACACTAGTACTACCACACTCAGTGTGAGTTGCCCCGGATTTGACCGACACCAGAGTTTAAAACCTGCCCAGTCCTCATTTGTTCAAGAGCATCCCCAGTATGTGCCTCTTATAATCAACCCAAATCGGTTTCAATAATAAAAAATGTTCTCCAACAAGTTCTTTATACAACATTCAACACAAATTGTATTCACTTATATGGACAGATGTAAGCTTTTATGAGACTTTCATCACGAGGCAGACTTAATATTAATTTGAAAAGGAAAAAAAAAGTTTCAGCCTAGTTGTAATAAGCTTAAATGTAATTTGGTTTTATCAGTCAGTATTTCAGGCCTACTCAACTGATCTCATTGATCAGTTTAGCTATACTAATTGGAGAAGTGAAGGGCCAATTCATTGTAATGTTGCGTAATTTTTCATTGGGGAGAAATATAGCCCAAATTCTCACAAGCCGGCCCAAATTTCTTTACCCTGCACGGCAGCTGGATTCTCACGCAGGATCACATAACACATGAAAATCCATCTTGTCGGGCTTCAAGTAATGCGTTTGTGTCTGGCAAGCCAGAGCACGGACCAATCAGCGTCCTGTGAGGAGCTACTGGCAGCTACGGGCGTAGCTTAGCTGTGTGAGACGACACCGAGAGGCGACCGTTAGTTCAAAACAACAATGACGGCTCCTGAAGAGGTTAGCGAAGATGCTGCAATAGCATCAATTATATCAGAACTGGAGAGTATTTCTCCACTGAAAGAAGAGCAAAGGACGACATTGAAGGCTTTTCTCGATGGAAAAGATGTTTTTGCTCTTCTCCCGCCTGGCTTCAGCAAGAGTTTGATTTTTGAAAGTAACTGCTCTTTTCCAAACAGTTTCTAATGACGACTTCTCAGATGGTTCTGTGTAACAAACTATATGGCGGGTCAGGTTAAAAATTTCTACCTGCCCAATGAAATAAAAAGGAGCAAAAATTTGTCAGAAAACCGCACATTCTGGCAACCATGGTCGCATTCCTCCAGTCCTTCAGTCTCTGTATGATTGTAAATCTATAATCTTTTGTTTTCTCTGCAGTAATTTTGATTGACAGTAACATGCTGCCACTGCAGCACAACAAGGCCATGTCTGCTCTGCAGGGCACTGAGACCCTGACACTGCCTGTATCACTGTGCTGGCTGTAGATTGGCTAACTGCGTGGCTGATGATGAGCCATCTGGTGTCTGATATCATCTTTTCCACTAACAGGCGAGAAGAGGAAACTCTTCCTCCTTTCACCTGACGATAAACATTCTAATATAGCAACCTCACACTGTTCACTGAGTTTAGACTTGGCAAAATTACATTTCCCCCGGAGTTCAAAGCTGGCGACGTCTTATTTTATATCCACGCATGACAGTTGTTATTGTTCTTGCTGACTGGAATTGGCAGAGTATTACTCTCCCAGCTTGAGTCTCTGTGAGGCTCTAGTCTCCTTCTGCAGTAACAGTTATAAAACATAGACAGCACATGAGGAGCACACAGAGTGGGAAATCTCATTACAGTAAGCATTCTGCTCGGCTCAAGGAAAGAATCTGATTACGCTGAATGAAAAACATGCACAGCAAACTTCTATTAAATGATGATTTAACCAGCAGAGGCTAAAATACGGAGTGTATAGAAAATACTGGTTGTGACAGCAAAAGACGATCAAATTTTTAGTGCACTTTGGCTAAAAGGCCGATGGTAGACTCGTGAGGGAGAACCTCTGACAGAGGGAGAGAAACAAAGGACATAAACTGCCTAATAGTCCTGCAGGAGTCAAAAGAAAAACCCTGTATATGACAGTGAGGGTGTCAGCCACTCAAGCAGCTTTAGAGGCTCACCTCACGGTGTTAAAACACCAAAAGGGTCTGATGTTGCATAAAAAGCAAGAGGGCTATAGTGTTTCATTGACATACTGTCAGGGATGGAAAGAGTACTAAAATATTTCAGTCAAGTAAAACTAAAATGACTTGTGTCAACACGTGCTTATGTACAAAGTAGGTTACTGTGTTACATCTTTAAAAGGAGGGGTTGCATAAGGATGGTAATGTTATATGGCGAAACTATTAAATTAAAGAACACCTTTAAGGCACGGTCACACATGCTCGAATTCAGCCGATATTCGTGCTGAAAGTTCACCAAAGTTGAACTCTACCTGAATGTGAACATGCAAATTTGCCACCAGAAGCGAATGTTTTTTCGCTCCTTCGCTCGCATACAATGGAAGTGAACGAGAGGCGGATGTTAATTTCGCGCATGTGTGACCGTGCCCTTAGGGTACAAAAGTGCAATAAAAATGTCAACGTTTACACTAGCGGAACGATATCACAGCGATCCTGAGTATGAACCGCACCACAGAGCCTAATATGTCCAAACCAACAATCCATTCCTTTTCTATATATGGACAATTGCAGCCTGAGCGCACAACTGATTATCAATTATAAATGTTTAACCACCTTCCTCAGTGTAGCCTTACACGAATTAACCAGAAAAGCAGACAAAACTCAAGACAATTGAACAAAAATCCATCCATCCATTATCTGTACCTGATTATCCTATTCAGGGACGCGTGGGGGGGGGGGGGAGGCTGGAGCCGATCCCAGCTGACATTGGGCGAAGGCGGGGTACACCCTTGACAGGTCACCAGACTATCACTCCATCTGACACATAGAGACAGACAACCATTCACGCTCACATTCACACCTACGGGCAATTAAGAGTCAACATTTAACCTAACCTGCATGTCTTTGGACTGTGGGAGGAAACCGGAGAACCCGGAGGAAACCCACGTTAACACGGGGAGAACATGCAAACTCCACACAGAAGGGTGTCCCCCAAGCCGAGTTTGAACCTGCGACCCTCTTGCTGTGAGGCGACAGTGCTAACCACTGCACCACCGTTCCGCCCCATTGAATAAAAATGACCAACAATCAACCATGAGCATTTTAGCCGGACCCAGCATGCACCTGTTGGTCATGCAACATTGTGGTTGTGTTTGATTTTTAGCATGCTCACCAGGTGGAGCATTAATTAAGGTAGATGCAACCCTCTTTACCTACAGTATGCCGAGTCATCCTTTCAGGTTCAACTGCACCCCTCGCCCCTTCTGACACTCCGCCAGTTAATGTATACAGTTAGATGTTGTTTTCCAGATTATCAGATGCTCTTTTGTTTTGTTCTCACACAGTTTATCAGGACTTTTCCGTGTGACTTTTGTTTTGTTTTTTTAAACAGGTGCGATTTGAAATGTAGTAAAGTAAAATACTTTAAATAGAAAATACTGATTATTTTGACTGAAAATGACTGAAAATGACTAAAAGATTTCTAAAAAATACACAATACAAGTACAGAAAAAATACTATTTTACAGTAATAGGAGTAAATGTAATTTGTTTCTTCTGTCCCTCCATATTGTGTCTGGCCATATATTTTCTCATGTGACACAAAGAACTAATCAGGAGGACATAAATACAGATATTTGTTCACATCAGCCAACATACACTATAACAATACAATAAATTATTAATACGAGCATTATTTTGCTCATACAAGGATATGTGTTTCAGTACGTTCACAAAATGAATTCCTTCGTATGGCAATAAATGAAGCTGAACCAGAATAACTTTGTGTCATATAAATTCACCCACGGCAATGTTACGGCTTATTAATTCAAACTATGGAATACCCTGTCTTATTAAGTTACACAAGGAAATGTTATATATTACAAATGGGACACACTATTCATAGCAATATAGATGTCTTTGCAGTGTTGTGAATTATGATTTCATAGAGGGGAAGCTGCTAACATTATGGATTAACAATAACAATTTCTGGAGCACTTGGCCCTTCACTTTCCAAAACAAGAGAGGAGAGACGCCCAAATGCATATTGCTTTGCTGTGAATCAAGTATTTGTCAAACATAAACACCCTCTCCCACAGCAGTCTATTTCATAATCCCATCACATTTCCATTCAAACATATGATTACCTCTGCGTTGCTGGTAAACACCAACCAGGACAGTGCTACCCATATAAGGAGAACGACATGCTCACCTCTTTCTGGCTGTTCAGGAAGGATTATTAGCTTAACACAGCCAGCCAATCAATGCCCACCGCCAGCTCTCTGCATCTCTCCACATCATTATTTGTTGGCTGATTTTCTCTTCAGAATGCGTGTTTACGAATGAATGAATGTCCATAATATTTGCAGAAAGATAAAGCCTCATAATACACGGTGGATTTTCATCCCCTCAAACACAGTTCAACAGATAAGAGCAAGGTTAGATAGAATTATGAGTGTCTGTGGAAAAGATGAAGTGAAGATAAGAGAGTTGAAACTCATGAAGTTAAGAGGCTCGCAGCTTTGAAACGGCCTCTGTGCTCTACTATATTCTGTCGGTACAACTGTATTTTATTAAAATATATCTTATACATAGGCTACATATCTACAGACGATCAGACTGCAAAGTGCATTATTATTATACTGTCGGAGATGAGTCAGTGTTTTTGTTCCGTGCTGCTTTGCACGGAGCTGACGCCCCCTCGCCTGCTCTCTCTCCTCCCTGGCTCTCTAAAGCTCTGTACCCCGCTGTTGCCTGGCACAGGAGGTCCCCGGGGAACACCGGTACAACCTTATGTTTTGATGTTAATAACAATGTACCCAAATTCACAAATATGTAGAATATTACTACTGACATTCCTGTAATATTACGTCACAACGTGTGCTGTATTAGCCATGTGTTTACTACGTGTTTATTTACATATAGAGTGGGGAAGTGAGATTGGATCACTGGAGACACATGTGGAGACGCATTCTAATGCCAGGTGTGAACAGACGTGCTTAGAGCTATCCACTTGTGTTCGGATCACTCAGGACGCATGTTAATACCAGGTCTGAACGGGGCCCTATATCAAATATTCAGATTGAATTCACGGTTACTTTAAGTTGTACTTCGGCTACAAGTAGTCACAGTTCAAGTTCAAAATGTTTATATTTAGTGACATTCAATGTTTTTCTAATGTTTAAGAAATCCCATGAAAGAAAACATAGCTAACTTTGATCTTGAACTTGATCCAACAAACAAGCATTGCCTGTATAGCTAAAGCCTGATATAGTTTATTCTTTTGTGCCATAGAGCTCCATTATCCTTTACGTTACTACAATGAACACGGCCACTGTAGTTAATTGAGAGTCAATCCCACATACACCGTCCTGCAGCCAGAAATACTCACAAGAGAACTAAATGTGTATTGGTCTGCTAGTGAATATAGTCTTATACATTTGTGACACCTTTTTAAAGATTGACATCATCATCAGTAGGACAAATGGACTTGGGGGGTGAGTGTCACAAACAGGGTAGAGAAGTTGTAAAGTATTCAGAGGTGCCAAAGTCAATGTGTCATCAGATAAAATTGCACAATTTTTAGCTGCTTGTCAAAATGAGAGCTAAACATTGTCTGGAGGATCCAAAATTGCATGGAAAAGGACTTTTCGAGTACAGTTTTCCATGCTCTTTTTAATGAATGCAATGCATCTGTTTTCATGCAATTTTCCAATCAGCGGGTTTATTGGGCCCCATACAGATGCAGGTGCACTTTTACAGGCTACACTTATTTATCAAAGGTAATTATTGTTCAGTGTTTAGAAAGCATGCACTCAGTATCTCCTTTTTCCAGTACAGCACCAACATTTTTTTCTCAACGCAGCCATATTGGCAGCATTTGTTAACACTACTCATCACTTTCTAAGCACCACAGGCCAGTTGGGTTACAAAGGACTCTGAGGAGGAGGTTTACTGTTACTAGACACACGCAGCTGCCTGGTTTATGAACTCTGACAGCTGCCCATGTGGGACTTCTGTGGTGCAGACTACAACTTTGATCCCATAATGCTGTCTTATATGAACTGAATGCAAAGTGGGCAGAATTTACTTTGTAAAATAAAATCCACCAAAGGTTTAATTTCTCGGAATAGCTGCCTACTTCAGGATGAGTTGTCACAGTCTCAGATAAGAAAGGATATGGCAGCAATTATCAGCAGCCCTCAGCTGCTAATGAGATTAATGTTCAAACACCATAACTCTTCACCTCATGCCTAATCTTAATCCTTACTATAACCTTAAACTAACCCTGACTCCTTTTATACGTCTAATATTTTGAAGGCATTTGGAAACACACACACACACACACACACACACACACACACACACACACACACACACACACACACACACACACACACACACACACACACACACACACTCCTGCCTCTCACCTATGAATAGCTGGCTGTTGAGCTGCAGGTGAATGTGTCCGTCAGCAGGAGCCTCCTGCGTGGTGGCGGGGAACTCGTCAACACGTAGCGATGCTTCCTTCACATTTCGCTCGGCTCGCACGCTGTGCCACCGGTTGTCGTTCAGTGGGAAGCTCGTCTCCACTCGCACCTCCAGCGGCCCGTTTCCCACGTCGAAGGAGAAGATGACCTCTGAGGCAGCTGGAGAGGAGGGTAACGGTCAGAACAGTTAAAGCAGTTAGAGGGTTCGTACACTCAGACTGTAAGAAGCATTCGGATGCCTGGGTAACTGACACACCAACAGAGTGAGCTTGACTCGTTCCCGCCGAAAAAACAAAGGAGCGTTAACATATTTTTTTATGTACAGCAAATCTCATTTTTTTTTATAACCATATTTTAGTTGCTGTAAAAATGCGACAGACTTAGACAAAAATTGTGGGTCTTTTTCTGTCACATTTTCAATAAATTGGATAATTTTTTTTTTATCAACAGAGACATGGTTACCTCAGGGAGACTTAGTCCTCTCTGTTTTTAGTTGTTTTTAACATCCATGTAGATGCCATTCCGAGACTTTTGTCACTGATTTTATGGATACTCTGGAAACTTTTAACCTCATTCAGACAATACAGGAGCCATACATAATCTCTTTTAAATCACTTCTTAAAACACATTTTTATAGACTTGCTTTTATGTAATGTCATCTTTTTATTGCTTTTGTTGCTTTTTTCTTTTGATTTGTATTATTTTATTGACATGTTTTTACTTGTTTTTATCTATTGTAATGTTTTATCTTTCATCATCATTCGTCTTCTCTCTACTGTCTTTTTGTGTCTTTTGTCTTTGTGTTTACATTTTACCTTAGTTTTGTCTTGTTTTTTTTGGCCTTTTATTGTTATATTGCCTCGTATCCTGCTTTTGCTTTGCTTTGTCCGTCAAAGCACTTTGTAAACTGTGTCTTTAAAGGTGCTTTATAAATAAATGTTATTATTAACTGGAAAGCATTTTCCTCAGTTTGGCTCTGGACTGTGCCATCTTTCAGTGAACCCATTAGTCAGCTTTGTTCCTCCATCATCGTATGTTGGCGGAAGTGTGAAGTGACTTCCTCCCACCCGTCCATCTGCTGGACACAGATCTGACATGATCCAGGGACCGGTACAAGGCCGAAAAGAAAGGCTTCAGCTACAGACTCACATCTGTTAGTTTCTGTGTGTGACTGTGCCAGCACTGCTGAAACCAAGTCTCAGTTGTCTACAGTTGTGTGGTATCAACCGTGTCTGTAGCTTTTCCCCTCTTCAGTCAAGCTCTGCAATGTCTGCATACAAGCAACTCTAAGTTCAGTTGCTCTTTTCTTCAGATCTTCATTCTTTGCAACATTTGAAATCACATCTAATGATAATTTCCACATCTAGTGCTATTGTTTTAGACTCACTGTGAATGAGAAGTATAATTTGTTTAATAATCCTATTTGGATCTAGTTGCATGGTTAATTTTTCTGGTGATGCCACTGTCAGTCCGTCGGACCACTGCTTTGGTCCAGACTGAAATATCTCAACAAATATTGTACATATTATTAATAATAATGACTTTGGTGATGCCCTGACTTTTCCTCCAGCACCATCAGCAGGTTGACATTTGTGGTTTTGAGTATCAGGATGGATTGTACTTTGATAACTTTGGTCATCCCTTAACTTTTTATTTAGCGCCATCATCAGGTCAAAATAGTATTTTGTCTAATACTTTGATTTATAACTATAACTGCAAAACTAATGAAGACATTCTCATCAGCCACAGCAGTGTTTTGTGTTTAGTGTTAATTAGCAAATGTTAGCTGCTGTCACATTAAAATGATGGTGAACATGATGAACATTATACCAGTAAAGCCTCAAAGAGCCGATAACGCAGCTGTAAACCTTTACCTGTAATTTCACCTCTACTTTGGTAAACCTGCAGTAATAGTACATTTGACTGTTCTCCACTTGTTCAGTAGTGGAAGAAGTACGCAATTCCAAAAATACTCAGTTACAAGTAAAAAGTCCTGCATTCAAAATTTGACTTGAGTAAAATTACAAAAAAATTAGCATTAAAGTACCAAAAGTAAAATGACTAATTATGCATAATGGTCCATTTCAAAATAATTTATATTATATAATCATTATTGATCCATTAATGTGTGTATCACTTTAATGTTGGAGCTAGTAAAGGTGGAACTTATTTTAATTGCACTGCTAGCAAGTCTTTATTGTCTTAATTTGAATCTGCAAAGTTACTAGTAACTAAAGTTATCAAACAAATGTAGTGGAGTAAAAAATACTGTTATTTGCCTCTGAAATGTAGTGGTACAAGTAGACAGTAGCATGAAATGGAAATACTCAAGTACAAGTACCTAAAATTTTACTCGTACTTGAGTAAATGTACCTAGTTACTTTCCAACCCTGACTTTGTTGATAGATCAGATGTGTGATCAGATCACACTGAAAGACAACATTCAACTTTTTTAGCAGGAAGCAATTTAAAGACATGAGAATGTACCGTATGTTATCTAGTGGACACAAATTGAATGCAATGCCCTTACTTCTTAAGATACGCGTTGCAAGTATGTGTTATCTCAGTGGGACTGAAACTCCAAACCTAATGTAGGTCAGCATGCTGTGGTCATTAATCTTCACAGCTCTATTAGGTTAAAAATTTAACCTATTATAAAGAGAGGTGAGCTGAAGGCCACATGGAGTCTGTTCATCCATCATCAACACGGCCTGCATGCCTACTCTCCACAGTTAGGGGTGAAGTTAGCGGAGAGGTGACATCTGTGCATGAACACAACATCATCGTCCCACGTGGATGATGCTGACAGTGGAGATAAAACTGTACCGCTGTGGGATTGTGGTACCATTTGATAGAATAACCCAGAGACATAACTAAATTTAGAGGCTGCTCTCTGGCCCAGTCATGTTACTGTAACAGCAGTAATAATGATGATACAGAGTCATCTCAACACCAGCTTTCTTAATAATAGCAGTAATAGTGCTGCAGTGAGATAAGAGACGCGCTTCACTGTAACAATGTCGGGGTTTCCCTAAGGAGGAGGGGTACCATTTGTACTGTATGTGTGGATGTGTGTTTGTGTGTGTGTGTGTGTGTGGTAGAGAGAAAGCAAGAAAAAGATATATTAAAGAGAAATTAATGTATGCTTTAGCTCCCACAGATCACCTATCGAACAGCGTGGCCAGTACTGTAACATTTGCTCCTTGGACTTCATGCTACAGACTTTTTCTTCTATCCATTCATCCATTATCTGTAACCACTTATCCTCTTCAGGGTCGCGGGGGTGCTGGAGCCGATCCCAGCTGACATTTGGCGAAGGCGGGGTACACCCTGGACAGGTCGCCAGACTATCACAGGGCTGACACATAGAGACAGACAACCATTCACGCTCACATTCACACCTACGGGCAATTTAGAGTCAACAATTAACCTAACCTGCATGTCTTTGGACTGTGGGAGGAAACCGGAGAACCCGGAGGAAACCCACGTTAACACGGGGAGAACATGCAAACTCCACACAGAAGGGCCCCAAGATTTGAACCTGTGACCCTCTTGCTGTGAGGCCACAGTGCTAATCACTGCACCAACGTGCAGCCTCTCCCTCATCGAAAAAATCCAGAATCTATGAATATGCTTTATTCATTTCAAAAGTTTAACTGACGCAAGTTGTCTCCTGTTTCACTGAAAATCCATCTTCAATGTGCTCTGGTGGTTTCAAGTTTCCACATCACACTTGTGTAAATTGCATATTGGATTCCACACTAGTTGTGATGTCACAAAATTGTGCTTGTACATGTACGTCTTTAAACCCAGATTTAAGGTGAATACAGACACTTTCTCCCTTCACCAGATGAAAGTAAAAACAGCTCTTTAGGGTCAAACTCTGCAAGTGAAGTAACAAGAAAAACACATTGTCCTTAGTAGTCTACCACTACCAAGTATTAAGAACAAAACCAGAAAAACATTTATGTGATAATGAAGCGGAACATTGGTTTCACTTACATCTGAGCTCGATCCGGATGAAGTCCTGGATGCCCAGATTTTCCAAGAAGACCCCGGAGGAGGACGTTGTTTTAAACAGGAAGGATATGTCTGCATTCAGCTCTCCATGGAAGGTGGGAAAGTGAAGGTACGATGTCTCCTTGTCGAAAAATGCAGCGTTCCAGAAGTTCTCTGAAAGAAAAACAAAGTGCTTAAATGCTTCTTCTGCTTCCTTATTTTTCTGTTTTCTAATATAAAGGGACCTAAATCTTCTTTTTCAAAAAGTGGATATATCACTCTGGAACACAGCTTATTAAAAGAAATCTCATTATGATGGCTGTATAATGAAAATCGTGTAGTAAACAAATGCACCAACTGTTCAGCTAATTAGCTGAGAACAAAGGCATAACTCATACGCTATCTCATTTATGTTGATTTATATCCCATGGCATTTATTTATTCATTCATTCACTCATTAAACTGAAGGCTGAAATTAGAGGCAATTAAAACAAGGTAAAATATATCACTTAGATTAGTTTATTATGTAGTTTTTTATTAGAAGTTGATTTTTAAGAGCATGAAGGGAGTCATATTTTAGCTGTTGGTCTGCTAATTAGCTTGTGTGATTGGCCACAGCCTATTTTGCCATTATTTTTTCCATTAGGAAATGAAAGGGCAGGGGGAAGATTAGATACAGGGAGTCCTTTAGTTCAGCTCACTGTATAGTTGAATAAAACTTATTCACTGAATAATTTCCCGTTAATACACTGTTAAAAAACACACTCATTATGTGTAAAATCAAAATATCTAAAGAGGCCTAGGAGCACCAATGTACTGAGTGGTTTCTATTATCCTGCTAACGAGCCCACAGAGGTTAAATTCCTGGGTTCCCATGCCATTCAGCCGGAACTGAAGAAGCTTCTTGGATGAGAAGTGAAACGTCTTCAAGAATCTAAACCAAGTCCAGTTGCTGCTGATTTAACCCTTACTCTGATACCATAACCTGGATGACTGGGAACCTTCACAAACATCTAAAGAGGCAAAACTACATGTGGAGAAAACACAAGTGTCAACATTGAAACCAGCATTTTTTAAAACAATAACCAGCAACTGAAATAGACTTACTGTCTCCATGACAACGGAAGGGTCCCACCCTGTAGGCAGCCTCTGACCCCGGCCGCTGGAAGTCACCCAGCACCAAAGATCTAACTGGGAGGGTCTCCTTATGGGCGAGCAGGCCTGAGTCATTAGCCCTGTAGAATAGGGAGGATGAGGAGGAGAACGATGAAAACAAGAAGGAGGAGGAGGAGGAGAAGAAAAAGACAAGACGAAGGAGAAGGAGGGGAAAGACAAGTGGAAGAAGGAGGAAGAGAGGATGGGCGAAGACGAGGAAAGGGAGGAGAAGAAAAAGCAGAAGAAGGAAGTAGAGACGGAAGGGGAAAGGGAATGAGAACAGGAGAAGGTGGAGGGGAGGATGTGGAGAAGAAGAAGAGGAAAAGGAAAATGGTGTAAACAGGAGTAGTAGGAGGAGGTGGAGAAGAAGGACAAAGAATTGAAGGAAGAGGAGGAGAAGCAAGTAGCACAGAAAAAGAAGATAAAGATGAAGGAGTAGAATGAGAAGAGAGAGAGGAGCAAAGGAATAAACAGAGAAAAAAGAAAGGGAACATGAAAGAGAAAAATAAGAAAAGGTGGATTAGAAGATGAAGAGGAGAATGGTGGAGGAGGAGGAAAAGGACAAGTGGAAAAAGAAAGAAGTGGTGGAGAAGGAGAAAGACAAATGGAAGAGGAAGGAGGATGAGGATGACAAGAGGGTGAAGAAGAAGGAGGAGGAGAAGGACAGAAAGGGGAAAGAAAGGGAAACAGGAACAATAAAACGAAAGATAGGAGGAGGGGAATTAGAAGAAGAAGAAGAAGAAGAAGAAGAAGAAGAAGAAGGTGACAGAGAAGAAGAAAGAGGAGGAAGAAGCACAGAAAAGGAAGATATAGGAAGGTATAGAACAAGGAGAAGAAAAAAAGAAAAGGAACGGGGAAAAGAAAAAAGGGAGCAAGAAAACAAGATGAGAGGGATTAGAAGATGAATAACAAAAGAAGGTGGAGAGAAGAAGAGGTGGAGGAGGAGGAGGAGAAGAAGGAGGTGAGGTCAACATTAGAAAGTTGAATGATCATGCATACATAAGCAGTGTGAAACGTGTGCCCACCTGAACTCAAAATAAACAGCGTTAGAAAAAGTGGGACACACTGTAACACGTCTTCATTTGTTCTGGGAGGTTTAGAGGTAGACGTTCAAATGAAGACAAGCATTTCAGCTGACTCAACATGTGTCAGCCGACGTTTTGTGGAAACGCTTTCCGAAAGAACGTAGGCTGAGTGTTTCATCTGCACATTCACCACCAACATTCACAGTCTCAGCTCTGTGGTGTTTCAAATACCAGCCGTCAGCTTTGTTGCTGCGTCAAAAAATAAATCTGGGACTGTAGGCACACGCAGTGTTGGGGAATGTGATGAGATATCGATGGCAGAAGAAAGTCTATCAGAATAAAGTAGGAGTCGCTCAGATTCAGGCAGCGATAATAGAAAGAAGAAGGACCTTTGGCTATGCAGACAGCAGCAAGATTGGTTACAATATGGAAAAATGGAAAATGGCAGAATTGGTCACAGGATTGGGGAAGGTGACCTAAATACAGAATTGCTTACAGCATGGATAAAAGGATTTGAATACAGGATTGGATAAAACATGGAGAGGGATGTTTAAATATCTTGGGATTTGTCCTGGATGTCTCGTGGCTCTTTTCTGTCCGGTACGGCAGGATGCGACGGTAAACACTGAATTAATTAGAGCAGTAGGACAGAGTTCACTGAATCATTTAATTTAAGAGTCTCAGAAACAATAGATGTCTTTTAAAATAACATCTTACAGTGTTTATATCTGCCCTTAAAAGAATCATTTAAATATTTCTTTTCATAGCTGGTCCAACCAAATCATTGTTTATATATATATATTAAAGTTGAGTTATAATAATTTTAATTTTTTATCATTTACTATGGTGCGTCTACAACAGAAAGGCTATGTGGGGCTGCACTTAGATACAGTGGTGCTTTGAGCTAAATGGTTACATCAGCATGCTAACATGCTCACATTGATAATGCTAACATGGAAAACAGTTATAATGTTTATCATGTTCACCATCTTAATTTAGCAAATTAGCATGCTAACATGTGCTAAGTAGCACAAAGCACAGCAGAGGCTGTCATTAGTTTTGCAGGTATTTGGTCATAAACAGATTGGAGTTTTGACCCAATGATGGCGCTAGGGGAAAAGTCAGTAGGATTCGTCCTCTGGGGACCATCAATGTCTCCACCAAATTTTTTTGGCAATCCATTAAATAGTTATTTCAGTCTGGACCAAAGTGCTAGACCGACCGAACGGCAGACCGGCATTACCATCTCTAGAGCTGTGCAGCCAGCATGGCTGAAAATGTATTCTGTACATCTGTAATCTGTTTTTTCTTACAGTATATTAAAACACCTTATCATGCGTTATTGTTATTACTTAATATTGAGAATGAGAAGGTCAGATTCTAAAGACCCTTATATTTTGATAAAGACATACAGTGATTAAAAAGTATTTTACCGGTTTCATTACTATTTCTGGATAACATCCTAACTCTTTCTTCACAACAGTTATGATGTAATGGATTTGAAGCAAAGGACACAGGAACATACACAGTAATAAAGTACAGTACCATTGGTCGTAGTCAGCATCACAGTTGCAGTAGTGATTTGAATCCAGACAGTTGTCCTGCAGACCACAGGCACACTGCCGACTGCCCGGCAGAGCCCCGCCCCAGTACGTCTGGATCTGACCTGGACCCGGACCTCCCACCCACCAGGTGAACGGAGCACCCTCTGAAACAGACACACACATACACAAATACACACCATTAACCACAAATCCTCTTTAGCTACGACCAGCAGCTCTATAGCTCGCTCGGTCCACACAAATTTTCCCACGCTTTGCCGGCCACAGGAGGTCAAGTGTGTGTGTGTGTGTGTGTGTGTGTGTGTGTGTGTGTGTGTGTGTGTGTATGTGTGTGTGTGTGTTTATGTTCATGCCAATTGGCTAAAAGGGGGTGTGGCAATGGGAGTGGCCTATCGCAAAATGGCGGATTCACATAAAATGACCAAACTTTGTAGAAAGGCATACAAATGCACCATTTCGCCACGTCACCTTTCTATCTAAGAAGCTGAAATTTGCCATGGAGGTAAAGTGTGAATGCATGAACACATGGATGCATGCACGTACGTGGTCGCAGCTATTGTGATTTCTCGCTTGTTTTGATTTATGGAACAGTTATACTGCAAAACAAAGACGAATTTCACATGACAATAACTCCTACAGTAGCTGACAGATGAGTGAATTTTCACTCATCTGTGTTTTCATCACAACACATTTTGCAAATGTATCTGTTTAAGTCGGCACCTGGCTTGCATATCAAATGGGACATAGAAAGGTTTTCCTGTCTTTTTCCTTCCCCTTTTCTATTTGTCTTCTTCCATCTGCTGGTCTGACAACACCCATTTCTTTATGATTTCGACACAAGCCACCTTCTGTCCCTGCTCTTTACTGAACTCTTCCAGCCTTGAATGCGCATCACTGCTTTTTTCCCCCAGTTACAATAGGACAGAGAACGGGCAGCTACTTTGTGAACACATCTTTCCCTCACAAGTAGTCTGATGCTTTCCAGTGTACACAATGGTGGTTCACAGGTCCAAACAAGATGGGCTTCTTTCTCTCTCTTTCAGTGCAGTTTGAAACTCAATTCTTCTACTTTCCCTTTTATATGGTAAAGGTAAGACGATGTTAACATTTAGATTCTTCTGGCAAGAAGACCAACAAAGACCAGTAGAAATGCAGCTTGTAAGTACCTCTTTTGAACCTGTCCACTGTAAACACAATTTATTGTGTGTTTAAGTCCTTTTTTAAAAGAAAGAATAACAAAAAGAACCCAGAAACAAAAGCAACTGATGATTTACTTGAGAAATCAAGTGGTGCAGATAAACTTTTAGCCGCTGCAGTGGAGTGAGGAGGAGAAAAGGCACATTTTAAATTGAATTGAAGTTTTAATTAGTTTCTAAATGAACTAAATCAGCAATTCACAACACTCTCTCTTGTTCCAGATATAGATCCCTCAGATACAGAAAAGCTTGCTTTGCAAAGATCTTTGTGCCTGGTGCTGTTCCCCTTTTAACAACACCACTCCACTACACCATCCTACTCTATCTCAAACATGCTCTATACAACAAAACAACAACAATAGAACTTACATATCTCATAACTGTCCTCCAAGATATCTCATTAACTTAGACACAACAGAAAACATCAGTGGGCTTACCTGGTGTGTTGAGGAGGCGGGACTTCCTGCAGAGGTAGGACAGTTCCTGCTCACAGTGCTCTGATTGGCTGATGATGGCTGCTAACTGCTCCTCTTCAGAAGCGTAGTCAAAGTGGGCGAAATGTTGGTGTCTCTCAGGGGACGAATGCACTCTGGTCAGTTCTGTGTTATTATGCTGGATCACCATCCACGCCATGTCCTCTGGCGGAGAGACAATGAGGAGGGAGGCAGACGGAAAGAGAGAAATAAATAAATAAATAAATATACTGATATACTGTGTGTGTTCATGTGTGAAGATGTTTGTCTTTGTGTGTTACCTGTCATGTTACAGTAGATGAGCTGGGGTTTGACTGGTCCACTGCCGTCCACGTCTATGTGATAGTGTCCTGATGTGTTGCCTTTGTGTTTGTATGCCTCACATGACTGTTCATATCTTGCTGCGAAAGAAAATGCAATAAAAGGATATCAACAATAATCTGATTTGAGAGGAAACATTGCCCCTATCAATTCCTAAAAGCAAAGTTTGGGACAACTACACTTCTGTCTACATTGCCGGCTCCATTTCAGTCAGAGACTTTTATGACAAAGAAAATTGATAATTTATTGCAAATGGTTATACAGTTAGATTTGGCGGAAACGGCTATGCACTTTGAGGGAGCGCTAAGGCGTCTGCTTGGAGAACTACCCCTCAAGATAACAATAACAGAGCTTCAATGATGTATGGAGACATTGGAGTGGTGGAGGGAGTTGCACCAGTAATCTGTGTTGGCATCAGAGAATCAACAGAGAGAGTTTATAAAACACTTGTATGACTATGACTGGATGTCTCTAGTCAGCTGGTAGCTAAACAGATGACGTATCAATAAGCCAATGACATTGTGACTGCTGACAGAGATCAAGGAACGTGAGTGCGACTTCAGTGCTTAGCCTGAACAAACACTAAGCTTCATATGTGTCAAAGATGTGGGTCAAGTCAAATCAATAGAAGAGCAATCAATCTAATATTAAAATTGTCAGAATCACAATGTTAATTCTGTCTCGTCCCACTCATGTATTTATCATAATTTTACCCGTTCACCAAAAATAATAAAATACCTTGTCATTTATTGTAATTCTCAGCAAAATCTGGCAAAAATAAAGATGACTTTGCTTTCTACATATTCTTTTCTTACTTAAAGGTGCTAAATACGGGATTGGGAGCATTTCTATTGCCTCTGCACGGCTCTGAACATGGCGACAGCTGAGCTGGCAGCTCGTAGCTAACGGCGCTAACAGTGTTAACCTGAGGGGGAACCGGAGGGTGGGTGCTACGCTTCCGTGACGGCATTATCAGCTGTAACCGCCGTGTGAGAGCAGTGCAGAGCCGCGGCCGTGAGCGAGCCAGTGGGGCACGCTCACATGCACTAAAAGCACGCACGGCCGGCCGGGCTATGTCAACAAAGCAAGGAGAAGCTCGGATTACAACACACACAGAGGGGGAGCGACTTCATTCACAATAGTTGTTTGATGCTATGTTAGTGCTCTGGATATCGTATAGAGCACCTTTAAACAGTACGCAAAGAATCACAACTAGTTGTTGATAAAAAACTGAAATTGAAATCAAAACTTTACCCAATCCTGGTGATAGCTGCTTGTTTTGTATCCAAACTGTATTAGAATATATTGTGAATGCCTTTTAGGTGTGAATTGCACAGAAGGAAAGAACATACGTAACCCTATTAGTGCCTTAGTGCTGTATTCTAAACAACAAACAAACAAACATTTAAAAAAAAAAAAAAAAGGGATCAACCAATTAAAAACAGTTATGTAACAATAAACTATGGAACTAAAACAGGTGAAAACCAATTATACAAAGCCCTCTGGTTACATAATGTTTGCACACACACACTCACACACACACACGCACACAATCACACACAATATCTACAATATAGTGCAGGAAAAGAAGTCACAGGAGTCATGAAAAGTGGAAGAACACATTGTATATATGTGTGTTTTTTTTCTTTTTCTCATGTCAGTCTGTGACTTAAGACGGTTCCTTGATACACCTCAAGAGAGTTTTTGACTCGAATATAACAATCAAACACAGAGGTGAGCAGAGTGTGTGTGTGTGTGTGGGGGGGACCTGAGTTGGTTCTGATCCAGCCTGGAGCTGATCACACCACCGGAGTGTAGAAAGATTCAATCAATGCTTGGCCGTGTAATCAAAGCCAGAATCTCTATCATTTCTAATTTGACTCACCTAAAATACTGCAGGCAGTCTCTAAGTTCCAATCCATTTATGTAGAAAGAAAAGCCTGCCTTAGGACTCGCTCTCCTTTCCTGACATGCTCTTCTGCTGTATATCTCCCTCTTGCTCCTATCCTCACTCTCTCCTTATCTTTCTCTCTGTATGACTTCTTCCAGTCCTCATTTCTACTTTTTACTTTTTTCATCTTTCTATATCTCTACCCTTCTCTCCTATCATTTTTTTTTTCCTACTAACGCCAGGAAGGGAGTTAAATGATTTTGTGGTTTGTTCTGAGCCTAACAAGAAGTCTTTCATTCTTTTTCAAATGTTCTGACCTATATAGCAATATTTAAAGCTGGAAAAAAATATTTCATACATTATAGTTGGTTGCTTTCAAGACTAAATATAAAAAGGTGTAAAGGAAGTGTTTCAACCCACACTTTTACAAACTTTCAAACATTCAATAAGGAACCCCGGGGTTCTTTCCCAAGAATTAAAGAACATTTTGCACAAAAGTTCAAAAGATTTGTACAGAAAAACAGTCTTTCATGTTTCAGCGGAAGAAAGCGACATCACTGTGCCTAGGTAGTCTGCAGTAAACACAACTTCATTTCCACATTTCTCTTGCACTTTGACCGTCTCTGTGTCTATAGTATAAACATTTCTACAAAAGATTATACATGAATTGAATTATGCTCCAAAATGTCAGTTAAGGTTAGCTATTACAATAACTGTCAACTAAAAATTTAAAGCGCTCTGATACATTAACATGACATAAAAAAATGAAATGAGCATATGGTAAGTATAATATAGAAATGGCTCCACAAGAATGCCCTCTCTCAGTTTAGAAAAAAATAATTAGCCATGCTAGTAGTATATGGCTCTCGGGATGGCAATGTAGAATATAACTATACTAACTATTAACTAGTTCTCAAAATTGTTGAGCATGTTTGTATGTATTTGCATTTAATTAAATTGAATTGCCTGTTAACCTCATATACCTCTAAAATCAAAATACTAAACAAGTAGAAAGTAGTTTACACCGCTTGCTCACTGTGGTTATTGTGTGCTGTTTGAAATGGAAGTGGCTACAGCAGGATGCCTTTGTTCTTTCTTCAATTTTCTATCAGTGGATAAAGTGACACTTTATTTCTGCATTATGGATTACCAACCAGGCTATTTTTGTTGAGAAGCAGCATATCAAATTTGGTGCAAACTTATCCACTAGTCTCCACAGGCCTACAGGTACTGTAGAAGTTTGAGGAAAAAAAAACATTACATTTTTAAAGCTCATTTTGTACTGTGAAAGCATATTTAACTTGATTTGCACTTGAAGTATCTGATCAGTCAGCACGCACACCGTTGCGCAGTTAGTAGTACGCCAGTTAAAAGAAAGCAGGAGGTGATTTTTCTTTAGAGAATTTAACCTTTTTTTATGTTATAGCTTAATTTGTGGTAATGGCTGATACTGGGGCAGGATCAGCAAAAAAAATAAAATAAAATAATAGACCGAAGAACAAAAAAAAGCTTTAAATAAGCAGTGATAGAGCATGGTGAAAATAAGAGTCAACCTTGGTCGGTCATTCAACAGAAAGAATTGCGGGATTTGAAACCCATTCCAAACCGATCCTGAATTGTCCCTCTTCCTCCTAGACTGGTATGTAATATGTCTATTTTATTTATGAAATACATTGCCAGTTTTTACTCTAGGATTTTTTTTTTCAGCAGCGGGAGGAAGGGGTTTCGTTGTAGCAGCGGGGGGTCACAGCAGGCTGGTGGCCAGCTGATCCTGGACCGCGCCACCTCCCGCCAGATCAGCAGACTTTCTGTTGCTATCATTACACAGGTGAGACCAGCTCTCTGTGAGCCCCAGCGCTGGGGTTTGCGCTGGCTGAATTCGATCAGGTCCACTTCCAGCCGCTCACCTCCTGGTGAAGTAGTCTCCCAGCAGCAGGGAGTGAGGCGGAGGGACCACGAGGTGCGCTAGCTAATTCTTGTCTCATTTGTGGTCTGATTAACAGTAAATTCATCAAATTCAGAGCCCCATATTGCTATTTTCCAAGCTACTGTAGCGTCATATTTTGCAAGCCACCACTGCAAAAAGTGACTAATACTAGGACGGGTTAAATGCAGATAATAAATTTCACTGTGTTCTGTGCTGTGTACAATATGTGTGTATATGTACAATACAATGTGACAATAAAAACTGATTTACATTTGCATATAACGGAAACACTGATTGCAAGATGTGGTTTTACATCAATATACTGTGTGAATTTACGATGGTGGCTAAAACAAACCTAGCTAACGCTTTGGCTTACGTGTGCCGAATGTAGCTAACATTAGCAGCATTTGTTGAGCAAAGCAAGCACCACAAAGCTTTCTGTGATTATGAGCATGATGACCAACATGCACCAGGAAATTGACAGTATTTTGTATAAAGTTGAGAGGCCACTGAAGTGAGTAAACCTATTTATGACCAAGTTGTGTCTTTCTTTCGCTCGCCTACAAAACAAATGCACGCGCTAGCCAGATCCAGATCTTTACGACACGAGGCGGTGGTGCTTTTGGCAACACTACCGCTTTTGTCCACAAGGGCCGCCAAAATCAACACAAAATCAAAGTTCCTTGTAGTTTCTTTACAGTGGAGATATTATATTTTTGAAGTGATTCTTTGTCTGTGACAAAATGATACAGTTTGTGTGATGGGTGTTGAACCTCTGCCTCATCATGTCCAATGGGACTTGAGTGAAAAGCAGCCTGTCACATAACTTTAGACTGAGCTGACTGAGTTGCACACACATACATATCACACAAATATGCACACACATTTAAAATGAGCAAATAAGAGATAGTGGGCCATCTGCAGGTGTCAGAAAGCCAAAAAAAAGAGCTTTTAAGACTTTAAAAATTAAATGGAAATCTAATTTACTCAGTATAATAAAGTACCAACAATCTGCTTAGTCTATTCCCGATTGAACGCGGCTAATTAAAGTTCTGCAACAATGGTGTAGGAAAAAACATTAAGTGTTAGGGGACATGCAGTCTCATTGTTATTAAACTAGAAGCAATGAGAACATGTCTGGAATACTCTAATACTATTCTCCATTAATCGAAGGCTTCATTCACAATTTGCAAAAAGTTTCTCCAACATTTGATATTCAGCCGAACATCAAATTTTGCACTCAAGAGTCAATAGGGAGAAAGGTGATGACTATTTCTGTGTACACTATAGTATTTTGCTTTTTCAACTATTTAAGACACAAACGTCAGCTTTAACCACCGTATGAGAGCAGTACAGAGATTACAACACACACAGAGGGAGTGTGACTTCATTCTCTTCTCTCGATCATTCTATATCTTTACGTAGCAAATAGTTGCTTGCTGCTATATTAGTGCTCTGGATATTGTATAGAGAACCTTTAAATTAGTCTCATTTTGTTTCCTCGTAACTACTCTGAAAGCTGCAGTAATGAATATTTTTATATTAACAATGGGTGAAATAACTGTGTTTGTGAAAGGTGTTACTTGTAGTGATGAGCCCATATAGAATTATCACCATCAAATGAATACAACATTTGCATTCAACAACTTTCTAAAGTGATAACATATCTTTAATTTGACTAAAGCCTGTACTCAAAGCATAATGAAAACTTTTTAATGTCCCTAAAGCAAATAGGGCCATTAAAAAGTACTGACCACATTTAAACACTTGAATAATTTCTATTTTCATCATTATATTTTAGGCTTCAAGCATTTTAAAGACCTGCAGATGCCCTGTTGCTGGTTGCTTACAGCTGTGGCAGGTGGCTCCTCTGTAGCCGCTGTTGGAGCAGTTACAGTGGAAGGTGCTCCATGACTGAGTACATCTACCTCCATGTTCACAGTGACTGGGGGAGCACCTGGGAGACAGACAGAGACACAGATAGACAGAGGGAGAGAGAGAGAGAGAGAGAGAGAGAGAGATCCTTATTGTCTATCTGTAAAAAAATCTTTCAAAAGTTTCTCAAGGATGTTAGCATGAAAAGGAACAACAGGACATCAGCACACCTGCCGGTTCTTATGAGCAGGTGCGTAGGAGGGACCTGAATAAAAGCAATCTTAAAACAAAAAAAAAAGTTTCAATCTTTTAAATGAAAATTTCACAAGTCTTTATTGTAATGTCAAGTGAAGCACAGGTGCATGTTCTGAGAGAAAGCTGAGGTTGAAACATCCCTTTGTTAGTGTTGTTAACTAGCATTGCATCAGCCAGAGACAAGAGTCTTAAACTCCCACCCAACCCCGTCTCCCAAAGAACAAGGTCACCTTTTATTATTTATTTACATGTTTTGGGGCCAAAAAATGCTTTTCTCAAGACATGGAGCCATATTTCCTTACTCAGTGTCCCGTCTGCTGAGTTGCCCCCAAAAACATAGACAGGACCTTTTTCTAAACGGCTTCACATTAAACTTTTTTGTATTTGTGGTTGATGTGTTGCTTTTAGAAGCGAGGGGAGGTCATTTGCTGTTGGGGGCCTATACAATTAACAAGTCAGCGGCAAAGCAGTTTAATTTATTGTATATTTAGCTGGGACCAAGTGCATTTAATCAACTGAGGTTGAGCACTAATAAGCTCATTTGTATTTGCAGTTGCAGTTGCATGGGCAGAATGTACAACACACAAGAGCACTGCATTATCAGTGATTTTAACATCCAATAAGGACAATGTGTTTTCCAATCTATACAATCTCACATTAATTAAATCAAATTAATTAATAAATTATAAATTAATACATTAAAAATAAATAAATTAATAAAAATGTAATTAATTAAATGTGCAATTCCAGCAGTTTGACCGTAAAATAAATAAAAAATATAATTGGGTGGGCCACCCAAAGTCAGTAAATTATATACAGTACCGGTGGGAAACACTGGTCCATACAACATAGTCTAGAGTCTACATCAGAAACATCTGTACGTCTAATTTCTATAGATCATAACATGCTGGATAATCACATCGCAAACGGCCGTCTGAAACGCCATGAATACCAAAAATCATTATATTTAGGGATGGTTACCGAAACAAGTTATTAAACGGGCTCCGGGGCCAAAGACTGTAGTATTTATTATCACGCTGCAGCCTCTCCCTGCACTGTGTCGGAGCTCTCCACACACATTAACAAGTCAGCAAACAGTGTTTAGTTTAGTTTGCCAAATATCTTACTTGTGAACTGATCTGCTGGCTGAGACAAAGCAGCCCCACCTCCCCCCTGACTCATGTCTGTGTTCTTCAGTCTTTATGAACTTCACCCAGTATTTTCATGTCAGGAATATGATTTATTTTATTAACATTTTAGATTGTTTCCAGTGAGATATTATAGAGTTCATATAGTGACTATGCCACATTACTGTTGCTGCTCTAAAAACAACATTTAGCCTAGTTATATTTAAAATATGAACTTGGACCCATTTGGGCCGGCTGTGGCTCAGAGGGTAGAGCAGGTTGTCCACCAATCGGAAGGTCGGTGGTTCGATCCCTGGCTGCTCCAGGTCACATGTCGATGTGTCCTTGAGCAAGACACTTAACCCCAAATTGCTCCCGATGGCTGGTGTGTGAATGAGTATTTAGATTACATCCTGATGGGCAAAGTTGGCACCTTAGCAGCCTCTGCCATCAGTGTATGAATGTGTGTGTGAATGGGTGAATACTGACATGTAGTGTAAAGCGCTTTGAGTGGTCGGTAGACTAGAAAAGCGCTATATAAATGCAAGTCCATTTACCATTTAGAATGTTTAAGTGTAAAACGGTGACTTTCTGCGAACACCACAGTTCTCATACACACCACTGTTCTCATACACAGTTCGTAGCTATGCCAACGAAAGGTAATGTACCGTAATTTGTATATGAGGAAAAAGTTTTCGTAAGATTATCATAAGAACAGTGGTATGACAATACATGCACTGAATTATGTATTTGTTGACTCTCAAGTGTAAAAACACACACAATCACACACAAACGTTTGTACTGCTTCACTTCTTAGTACCCTTATTTATATAAATGTCCTCACTCTCGAGGTCTAAAAGTCACTATGGTCCTCACAAAGATAGAAGTACAAGAGAGCCTATACACACACACAGAGAAAATCTTCCTTGAGCAAAGTTAGGTAACCAGAAGGATAAAAGAAAAGAGGTACAGTGGGAGGATTCAGCAATTAGGAAGCAGGGATGGTGCGGGATGGAAGAGGAGAGCAGATGGGGAGGAAGAGGTGAGACAGAGGGCTGAGGGTGATGGAGGGGAGGAAAGATGAAGTGAGCAGCAGCAAGATGGATACAGTGAATGGATATCAACTGTGTTTGGACAGTGAACCTGAGGAAATGAGGTCAGGGGACTGTAGCGAGAGAGAGAGACCGAAAGAAGACCTGTGATCACACTGCAGAGTTAGAAAATGATGCTGATTGGAATCATGACAGGAAATAGCAATGGATACACTGCTTTCTTACTGTAATTGTGATGAACAAGAGGTGCGATCATTAGAGGGAGACACGAGTGAAACTTTGTTGTTTGTTTGTCCAATCAATTTTTTCCACTTCCCACCCAATCCTGAATGATTTATGGTTACCAATCCTGTCCTGTTCTTTACATTTTTCTCATGATCCTGTTTCAGTCCAGAGTGTTTATTTCCTAAGTTGATCGTTACGGTGGTCCTTTTCAAAGCTAAGTCTAAACACAATAGCTAATGTTTTTTTAAATGTTAAAGATATAGTTCAATATTTTGGGAGATTCACGTGTTTGCTTCCCTGCCTTGAGTTAGATGAGGAAATTGATAACACTCTCGTCCGTAAATGTCTGCTGGCTGTAGCTTCATATTTATCATACAGACAAGAGAGTGGTATCTTCTCATCTAACTCTTAGCAACAAAGCAAAAAAGTGGACCTTCTTCACCCGTACAATCCTACAGTCCTATTCTGATTAAAACAGGGGGAAAATACTAAGAATTAACGAATTATTTGAAATTTTTTCAACATTCACTTACATTTTACGTTGGGTTGTCAATCGATTAAAAAATGTAATTGCGATTAATCACAGGATTGTCCATAATTAACCACGATTAATCTCAAATTAATCGCACATTTTTTATCTGTTCAAAATGTACCTTAAAGGGAGATTTGTCAAGTATTTAATACTCTTATCAAAATGGGAGATGGCAAATATGCTTGCTTTATGCCAATGTATGTATGTACCAATGGATTCATTAGGTTTTTCTAGTTTCATATGATGCCAGTATCTCCACTCTAGCTTTAAAACTGAGCCCGCTACAACCTCCGAAATATCGATTGCGTTAATGCATTAAAGAAATTATCGCGTTAACTTTGACAGCCCTGATTTTACGATGACTAATTATCAACATTTTCCTTAAAGGTACAGTGTGTAGGATCTGGCGGCATCTAGCGGTAAGGTTGCAGATTGCAACCAACTGAAACTTCTCCAGTGTGCCAAGCATGTAGAAGAACTACGGTGGCCAACGCGAAAAAGCAAATGGCCTCGTCTAGAGCCAGTGTTTGGTTTGTCCGCTCTGGGCTACTGTAGAAACATGGCGGACTCCGTGGAGAGAGGACCGGATCCGTATGTAGACATAAACGTCTCATTCTAAGGTAACGAAAACACATCTATTCTTATTTTCAGGTGATTATACTCTAAAGAAAACATACTTATTAATATTATATGCCATTTATGCCAATAGATCCCCCTAAATGTTACACACTGTTCTTGTAAACTATTAAACCTAATATCCTCTGTAAATGTATTGGGAGCCAAGCACATTAAAAATACCACAGTTTACCATCAGGCCACTTCTTCTCCCATGCGGGCTCCAGAACGAACGCCCAGAGAAAATACTTCATCTTCAAGTAAGAGCAGACAAGACACATGTCTGTGCATGCACCCATTTTGCTGGATCTTTTAACAACCACTTTGTCCCTGCTCCCACTGCACTCTGTGAAAGTTGGGAAAATTAAACTTTTCTTGGCAAGAACCATCTGCGGTCACAGTAGGCAACTCTTTCCTGCAGCGCTGTGGAGTTTTCAGTCATTGTCTCGCCATCCAATTTGCTGTCGGCAGCGTACGGAGCGTGCAGCCTCAAACAGGAACACAGAGAAAATTGGAGATGTTCACAAACGCGTGCATGGGTCAACTGCACTGTAGCCCGTATCACTGAATCTACTATAAATCTTTTCTGGGCTAAAAAGTTTAGAGTTTTGCAAACACTTTGTCCTCTATAAATCTCTGGAGGGCTCCTAGCTTGGCTACCAATTTGCAATGCAATGTGACAGCGTACTGCACCGCGGCTCAGATCACAGGACTCCTGGATTTACTGAGCGAAGAGACTTTGTAGCTTATCTAAAAGGTTCTAGTGTGGTGTGACAGTGTCCTATAACGTTGGATCACAGGGTTTGCATCCAATCTCCCCCCCGGTTTCTATTACTGCCCCTGGCTAAACCAACACAGCACAGCCCCCCGTCCGATCTGCACTCTATTACTGGACAGGTAGACTGGGATGTCCTACAAAGACTTCAAATAGCTGCTGTCTGCTGAACAGCAAAAGAGAGAGAGGAAAGTTATGTATTTTAATGCTTTCAGTCTGCTCTGCACCTGGTCCTGTATAAGCTCCCACATCACACACACACCGGGGAGAGTTTGGGAATGACACAGGAGTGTGAAGGGTAAGATGTGTGTGTTTGTGTGAGTCTCTACAGACATCTCACAGTCACTAGCTGACAGACAGACAGATACACAGACAGTCAAACAAAACAAGAAGACGGGACCTCTTGCTGACCTGTGTTTCTTTTTATTTGTGGATGTGTGTTCGTGTGTTTGTGTGTTTTGACAAGGTGTATTATTAAGGTGTCAGGAACCTGTCAGAAGCAAAGAGGTCAGAATTACTGCCTTCTGACAGCTTCATCCATCTCGCTTCATAACACACACTCATCCAGTGAGGAGAGAGGTCGGCAGGAGGGAGTAGTGAGTTCAGAGACTTCATAGCCTTGGAAAGCAAGTGTGTCCTAAAGGTGTCAGTGTGCTTCAAACAAAGTGCTTGTTCAAACAGCGTCTGACACCCCCCTCCCTCGGCACTTTTCCCATGTCAGGTTTTGGAGCTGTGTCCAACAATTTTTGTACTTTTCCAAAACTGAAAATCCGAAAAGCAACTTCTGTCTCGTTTTTTTTTCCCCATTTTTTTTTTTTTTTACACAACTGCTTCCGTCACTTTTTGTATATAAAGCCGAGTGCAACACCTTGAAAGGCATCAGGGAGAGAATGTTCAAAGATGTGCGCCATTATCCACTTGCATGATTCATTTTGTATGATTCATTGTGTCAGACCTGCCTTTGAGCGAGGCCATTTGCCAATAGACGTGGTGGAACTTTTTTTTTTTTGGTTTGATGCATACTCACGGTGACAACAGGACTCTAGGAAGCCGCTGCGCACGGCCCAAGAAATAGTCTGGCACATAATCTCCCGTAGAACCACAAATTGAGTTTTTTACACTTGGGTTTTTGTACTGATAGGATGGCCTCTGAGTGAGGTGAACGACGTTACCCCGGTTTTGCACTCGGCGGCTCACGTTACCGCAGTCTTTGAAAGGGAGGAGTGAGCAGAGGGGTACTCGGCGATCTGCAACCACTTCACTACATGCTGCCAAAATCCCACACAATGTACCTTTAATGAACAGATATGAGAGCGGTATCCATCTTCTCATTTAACGCTCGGCAAGAAAGCAAATAAGTGTATTTCCCAAAATGTTGAACTGTTCCTTTAAATGTCTTCCTGAATATTCTTGTGTCCTCCATGGTGTGTAATATTGAATGTATGAATTCAAAACAAAAAACACAACGGTTGAAAAATTTTCTGGAGGTTTTTGGAATTGCCAACAGAGGAGGCATTGAATGTCTTGAATGCCATAGGGCACCCCAACACTCATCGCAGGAACAATGCAACACTTCCATTGGCACGTATTAATCCGTAGCAGAACCTGACAACAAATATCTAACTGTATAGCTGTGCTGAGGTATACTTAAAGTCTATTCTCTCCATGATAACCAATATAACATTTTGTCTTTGATAATCACCTTAAGTTAACGAGGAGATGAAATACATTTGCCTCTCGGTGCTAATTAATCCACTTAGCATTAACACCTACAGTAAGTCTTTCGGTCTCTCTTCAGGAAGGCAGTTAGGTGTAGCCGGTGGCCAAGAATGTTAGTTTTGGATTAATAAATGGCTACTGGTGCTCCCTTCTCAATCCCTGATTTCTCTAGTGCCTCAGGGAGGGATTTTTCAACATGATCTTTTTCATTCTGTGTTATAAACAAGTTATTTAGCCGCCCCAGAGTGATGGCTCAGATTTTGAAACTTACATTAGTGTGTTTCGAAGGAGGAGTGTGGATTCCTCCAGAATTTTTCCCCTAAACTCTGAAACTAGAGACTGCTGCAGCGCTCTCCGAGGTCCTGAACCTGCAGTTAGTCAGCAGCAAGAGAGCTGTCCGAGGTGCTACCTTCTGTCCACACTGACAGCCATTGGCCATCTCTAATCCTTGATTTCATCTATTTGGTAGTTTGAATATACCCTGTACTAGTTTTGTTCTGGTTGCTGAGTCTTGAGAACGCCTCTCCAGTTTACTTCTGTGTCTCTCAAATAGCTCAGTTAAAGAATAAGGCTGCCGAAATTCTATATTTTAGTTATCATCAACACAACCCATAAAAAGACCAAAAACAACAGTTTATCTGCCTCGTTCTCAGCCAATTTGTTTCTATTGAAAATGTAAATCTTTACGGATGCAACAAGAATATTTACTTTCATTGTGTATTTGTTGGGGACTATGTTTAAACGTGGGCCAAACCAGGAGTGAAATACAAATAAATCATAAACTGAGTACTTATTCTCATCCCCATTTTCACAAATCCCAAATTGACAGTGGAAAGCACTTTGGACCAAATCATCACACAAAGCAGAGGAACATTAACAGTTATTGAGAGCGATTACACACAGCGTGGATGTAAAAACTGCATTGAAAAAAATAATTCAGATGGTACTCCTGGAGACTAACCTGTCGATGATGCCACACATATCAATCTGCAAGTGGCTGTAGTTTCCCAGTAGCCTTTGTTGCACCTTGATCAGGTCAACAGGTTGGTTATCCAGACTCAGGAGACGCATACAGCCCTGAAACACTTTGAAGAGGTTCTTACACTCCTGACTGCTCTCCTGAATGGGGCAATCTGGGGAGGGAAGCACATGACACTCAGTCAATGGTTGGTCTACAGCTCTGTGTTTGTTTGTATGCTGTTTTGTTGGTAGGACCATCAATAAACATGAAATTAAATAAACAGTGCCAGTATATGTTTAACTTTATCACTACACTCAGCTTTGTCATAAGTTTTAATCTTCACTGCGATATTCTATAAGGGGTTAAAACTCACATTAATGAGGGTTAAAATGTTGTGATTTTTTGTTGAATCTCAGTGTGACTGTGACTTTATACTTCTACTCCACTACAATTCAGACATATGTACTTTTTACTTCACTACATTTATTTGATTACTTAAGTTACTACTTTGCACATTCAGATTAACAATACAAAATATAATCAACAAATAAAATGTGATGTATTATTATATGTTAAGATAAGATAAGGGGTATAAAGTAGTGATATTAGCCCCACCTTTACCAGCTACAACATTAAAGTGATCATTATAATCCAATAATATAATCCACCACTGATTCTAGCTTCTATTCGGTTCCTCTCCAAAACAAAATCTTAGGCTTTCCTTGCTCCTGTTCCCCCCCCCCCGTTGCATTTTCAGTTTCAATGTGGGCAAGACACTTCTTACTTACTTCTTTTTGCCTAGTTTTAAGTTCAGAAGTGCTTTCGTTCTCCACATCATTATCTGTGTATCAGATGAGACTGATTTTTGATTCTGTTTACACTCATCTAAGCCCTTTTCGCATAGGCAGACCCGAGGTGGCTGTCATATAAAACCACTCTTCGCCAAAGCATGTGAATGAGCCCCATGTCTTATCCATCAGTGATTCATGCTTGAGGTTGATCCTGGATGGAGGCAATCTATCTGTGGCCAAATACAGTATTCCTGCTCCGGGCTCTGCGTTGCTCTAATTATAGTCAGCCCATCAGGCGCAGAGTTCGACACCTCCCAGCAGAGGAGGAGGGAGGAGGGATGAGTCACTGTTTATTGTCGCCTTGAATTTTAGGAGCTCAAAAGAAGATTTCGTTGGAGCTGTTTTCCTCATGGCGAAGCGATATTTGGTGTTTCACGTTAAAGATTAAAATTCACATTAAATCAATGCTGGAGTTAAACTCACTGTATTTTTTTTAATCATAAGGAGACTGTGTTCTATTATCTTACAGGTGAACTTCCATGTGACTTATGTTGTGTTTGGAAAAAAAAGGCTGTTCAAGGCCACAATCTCATTAACAGACAATGAGATGTGTGTAGTGGGTTAATGTATGCATCTACAGCATGTGCCTTTATTTGTACGTGCAGGACTATGTGTGGACTAATTGGGGGGAGAGTATACACAAGCACTGCAGAGACAGGAGGGGGGCTTGAGATAAATTAAAAGGGAAGGTGATTGGAGAGAGGTAAATACATCGAGGAAGGAAAGAAGGGCAAAAAGGAAACTGGGAAAGAAGTAAGAAAAAAGGGGAGAGCGAGATCGTTTGAAGTAAGTAAACGTCAAAGTAAGAGAGAGGACAGAGGAGGAGGGAGTGGAAAGGGAGAAACTAAGTATCCCTCTCTGGGTGGCACTAAACCTCTAAAGTAGATTTGGAGATGATAATTATTCCCCGAGTACCTCAGTGAATCTTAACCAGCCCTAAGTGTCCATGTCAGCAGTTTTCCCATCCCGAGGTCTACTTGAAGTTCAATTTTAAATACCTTTTGGCAGCAGTCCTTAGCTATATTATCTTTTTTTTAACTGCTAACAAAAACAGATAGAAACAGCACACATGGTGCATGTTTTCTTTCATGTCTTCTTACCACCGAAGAAGAGTTGACTATCTGCGGTTAGAGGAAGTGGGATGCTGGTGTGAGCGGTAGCTCCTTCGTCAGTGTCCACTGTGATGCTAAGATGATCTTGTCCAGAGTTCAGCTCCACAGAATGCCACTGACCGTCATTCAGACCCGAGCCTTTATGCACACACAGACACAAAGTTAAATGCAAAATGAATGAACAGTTTGGGTTAGTTAACATTTTCATTTTAATATGACCTGCAAGTGATTTGATTTTCTTTGCTGCAAATCAGGATCATGCCTCCTTTTTTTTTAGTTCCTTAAATAATAAAATAAACTTTATCAAAATCATCATATACATACAGGTACATGCATGAAATTTGTTTTGATTTTTTGAAGTGGGGGTGTGTGTATACTCCAGTGTTCTGCGAGGTAAAATTACTGTTTTTGTGAATGTAATCTGTAATCAGTTATATCACTCTTCAAAAAAGTGATATAACTGCTTCTGTTCCCCTTCAGAAAGGGCTGTCTGATGGCGAGGTAAAGCGGCTGTGGACAGGAGCAGCAGAAAAACATATTTTACCCACCTAAAAAAAAATTCAAGTTTAAGGGTACATTATATTTAGGATACAGTATATTCACAGCTTCACCTTGCCATCAGACAACCCTTTCCGACAGGGGACAGAAGCCGTTATATCGCGGTCTTCAAAGCTTCCAGACCAGACTCCATTCACAAAAAAGTAGTTTTACCTCGAGGACACGGGAGTTGCTAGTCTAACGCTGCATCGATCGGTTATGTCATCTCTGTTATACAACTGAACAACAAAGGCAACAGATTCACACCTCTATGTAGGTGTAACTCCTGTTAGGTGTAACTCCTGATTGGACCGACCTGCGCTGAGCTCCAGCTGGGCCCTGCCAGCTCTACTGATCTGTAGGCGGAGTCTGGCCTCACTCAGGTAGAGCCACACTGTGCCCTCTTGCTGCGGGAGGTCAAAGGTCAAGAGGAGCCCAGCCTTGTTCCATGTGCGAAACTGCAGCGCCACAGAGACGACCCCTGATGACCACGATGTCAGTCCTGGCAACTGCAGGAAGCTCTGGGAGTCAGTGAACGTCACAGCGACTGAAACTTGCTCTGCGCAAGAAAAGGTCACATTGCCCTGAGAAAGAGAGGAGGGAAGGGAGAGAGAGACACGATTATGAAAGAGATAATAAATCATGAATATTCAGTAGTTGCAGAGGCCGACTCGATTTGACTCGATGTCACAGAGGTCTCATCAGCAACTCTCTGAAAAAGGACATCTGTATTACCATATTGACATTAGCTGGGAAGCTAAAATAAGCTGGGAAACCAGAAGCATCGGGGTCACAAAGCGTTTGCACCCACTTTCAACATTTGTCTCACAGCCCCTAATCCCAGCATGGCATCAGGAAATAGCAATTATACTATGGATTAACTTTTTTCAGAAAAGTTTGAGAGGCATCAGCATGATTTAAATTTCCATAACACATTGCAAAAACTAAATAACCTATGGAGGGAGATAAATATATATGATTATGGTTAGTATAATGTATTCAGGGAAAGCTCCTATACAGCAAAATGTGAGGCATAAGTTGTACATTGATTCCCATTAACATAAAATTCGTATTAAATAAACTTTTCTGTGATGACTACTTTGCACCAGAGAGTGCCACTTTCTCTCTTTCCCTCCTCCCCGTCTCCATCTTCCCTCCCTTCTCATCATTTTCATTCTCCTTTCCTCCCTGATTTATTAATTTATTACTGAGTCTCTACTCTTCATCTCTAGTTTTTTTGCTTGAGGCTTTATAACTCGAAAAAATTATGACATTGGTGATGATAATGAAGGAGATTATGAGGATGCTAATGACAGTGATGATGATGATGGCGGGTGTAAAAATGAAGAGGATGATGATGCAGATGATGAAACTAATGATAATGACAATAATAATCGTGACGGTGACCATTAGCATAATAATGACATTGATGCAGAAAAGGCATGAGGGAAAAAAACAGTGGGAGGAAGAGCACAAAAAGTCTCAAGCGAACACTTGAGTTTTTCATCATGGCAGCATTTGACTATGATGCAGATAAATGATGTTAGCAACTGAGAACCTACAGGACAAAAACATGAGAGGGTAGCAAACTACCCCCCCCCACATACACAAAGGTTTCATGTATGTGTTGTTACAAAGTTGAATGACATGAAGTCAGAAAGTAAACATCAGAACATATGTTCAGTAAATGATTCACTATAGATGGAACATATAGATAGATGTATAAACAGATAATGTCAGATATACAGCATTCTTGTAAACAACACAGAAACACTGAATGTGTGTTAGCTCACCATAAACAATTACACAAAGGCAATATACAAGAAAGACAGACATTATAGTGTGCAATGATACAACACCAATGTAATAAAAAAGAATCAATGTGAATATATAACTTGATTATATATATATCATGTTAATAGAACCACTTACATTTATCTCAGAATCGCTTATTTTCTAGTCAACTCTGTCAAATAGTACTCAACACTACAGTACCCATAAGCCCCAGAAACAAATCTACAATTATACTCTGTTCAGAATGCTTCGGTTTAGTAATCAGTAAATAAATAAAAAACAAACCTCACCACTGTTACTTAATTGATTGAAAATTGACCAAGAATCCAAATTTGAATTGATTCAAGCTGATGAGTCTATAAACAGAGTTTTACAGAGCTGTACTGTATGAAAAGAGCACATGGAATAAGTTTGCCTTCAGGGCTTTCTGCCTGAAATCTCCTTAGCTTTAGGCAACACACCTACTTGGTTAGGTTTAGGAAAAGATCATGGTTTGGGCTAAAATAAACCCTTTCAGGCAGAAAGCCCTGAAGGCAAACTTCTCCCATGTGCGAGCTGTATCTGTAACTAAAAATCCTCCATCCACGAATTTTAAGATTGCTGAACAGATGTTTCTTGGGATTTAAATTTGACTTCTCTCTTTTCATGCACACAGAAAGAAAATCAAGTTCACTGACCGACAATAAAACAGATTTTTTCAACACCATTACTGATTCAACAAGGAGAGATTCACACCAATAAAATGTTGGAGGTGCTCCTACAGCCAGGTCTAATATTGTCTAAGACATTGGTTCCCAACATGGGGTCAAGTTTACTCTTCCTGACATTTCTCAAATATTTGCTTCTCAAATACTGTATAATTGTATCTTTTTATGACTAAAATGAAACTAGAGAACATCATTTTTAGGGTCACGGGCCTAAAAGATTAGAATCACAAAAAATAAACAGTACTTTTACTTCTGAAGTCACCTGATTTAACCCTTCCCATATCTGGACTCTGTACCTCCCCCACTGTACCTCCAAACTAACACATTCCCACAGTCACCGGTTTGTGTTTCTGATGAACACTGAAACGCAGATTTCCATAATGATGCTGAAACACAAGAACTTACCACCACGGAGGCCTGGTGGTTGTTCTGTTTAGCCAGGTGGATCAGGTTGAGGTCGTTGTAGAACAGGTTTTCCAGGCAGCCATGGAAGTTCCTGTTGGACAGGATGGGTTTCTGCAGTCCATGGCTCTGGACAGCTCCCACACTTAGCTGCACAAGAAAAAAAACACACGTAAAAACAAATGTACGAGTAACCATCACTCCTGTAAGATTCAAAGGCTACTGACGTTTTGGCAGTGGAACAAATATCCATAGAAACGTTCTCTTTATTCGTAGACTCAGTATGCTCCAGTATGCTAAAGCTGACAATAGCTGCCATCAGGGTCTGAAATTAGCACCCGCCAACCGCCAAATGCAGGTAAATTGTTGGCAGTGGCGGGTAAAATCATCAGGACATCCGCCACTTTGGCAGGCAGGGAAAACGGCAGGAGGAGAGTTAGTAACGTTACCTGTTAGCAGCCCGTGGGCAGCGCAGTCCTGCTTGGATAAATAACGGAGCTACTAACGTTAACAGAGGTTCCATTGAGTTATAATTATGAGGCGTTCAAACTCTGCTCAGTAAAATGACTATTGAGTGAAGGTAAATTACAACGTTATCATGATGTGTTCAAATGGAATCTCGTAAAATTAAGTTTTTGGCGAGAAACTTGGATAAATCCAGTTGTTTGAAGGAGATGTTTTCACAGCAATATGAAATAGATATTAGAGAGAGAATTATGACCTGTTTAACTTCCTAACAACTTACCAAGATTTTTTTTAATCAAAGCAAATATTTAAATAATCATAATCATTTGAATTGTGTGTTTTATAATGTTATACAATGTTTTTTATGTAAAATATATCAAACATTGAACGACATCAGATCTAAAATGTTATTCCTTCATTTAGCGCAGAGATTTCAAAAGTGGCAGATAAAAAGTTCTGAGTGGCAGACAGTGAAAAAAGTTAATTTCAGACCCTGGCTGCCATATTCCATAAAGGACAAAACTTGTTGTAGCCACCTTTCAAGTGTACAGGTGTTTGATACATAAAAGACTTTCTAAATAGAGTAACACTTTAAAACGTGTCCTTCTATGTGTTGAAGAGTTTCTCTCACCTGACGAATGTCCCAGTGGCTGAGCTCAACTGGTATGTGAACCTGATGAGTGCTTTTATCCACGCTGAGGTTGAGGTGAGAGCTGAGCCGCTCCAGCTTTACATGGTGCCAGTGCTGGTCATCCAGCAGACTACCCACAGAAACAAGAAGCTGCCCACCGGAGGACGAACTCACACCTGCAAGGAAGGTGAGGATGTGGAAAACAATCAATTGTGTTGTCCTTACGGAGGCTGAGCAATGACTGCAGCTAATACAGAAATCCTTTTATGTGCATTTCCTGCTGAGGAACTTTGATTTTTTTTTCCTGAGGTGTACAACCTCCAAAAACACATCGAGGTCAGCATTCTGTGTCCTCCTCCATAATGCATTTTTAACAAGGACAAACACGCTTGAAGAAATCATTTTAAAATGCTTCCTTTGTCTGGCAGTGCAGGAAACGCAAAAGGAAGGTTCATGTTTGATTTATCAAAACAAAAAGTCGTGGAAACATTGCAGCTTCATTAGAATATTTTCATCTTTGTTTCAAAAAGTGAGCGGGTCACCGAGGTCACCCTCTCTCATTAGCGATCGAACATATCTGTATGCTGGCAGGGAGGAGGGCCGAGCACGATAAACGATGAGGCTGCAAAATGACAGCAGGACATAATTAATGACAGACCCAACACCAGCAGGTCCAAATTTGTGGATCCATCTCTGCATCCCCCAACGTGTTGGGAGATGAAAGAGTTTCTGCTGACTGAAGGAGCTACAACAGAAGGAGCGAGATACACCAAGCCATTAATTATGAACGACATTTTCTTTAAAGGAGATATACGTAGATATAAAGAGATATAGATAAAAAAAGAGATATAGAGATAGGGAGATATAGATATAGACATAGAGAGATATAGATATGATATAGTGAGATATAGATATAGATATAGATATAGTGAGATATAGAGATATAGATATAGATATAGATATAGAGATAGAAATATAGACATATAGAGAGACATAGATAAAGAGATATAGATATATAAATAACTAGAATGGCACTCGGAGAGCGCAGACCTCCGCCAAGCTGCCCGAGTACGATTGCCCCCCCCTCCGTGTAGCTTGCGCCATCATCCACGTGTATTTTTGTTTATGTTGAGATCAGCTGTACGGAGCGGAGCATCGTAAAACACTTCATTCAAACTGGACAGAAACAAAATAAGTCACCTAAACCGTCGTCGTTACTCTTTCCAACAATCACCAAGTGTGCTTTGGTCGAAGTCAACTGTAATTTCATCGAGTTTAATTTGAAAAAACGCCGAATCTACAGGTGTCCCACCCTCCCTCCACCCCCCCGCTCTCTCTCTGTCCCTCTCTCTGCTGGCAGAAGGAAAGAGGCTGGGTGACGCATCATCAACGTGTCATCAACGCGTCATCAGTTACACTGCGCATGTGTTATAGCCTGTGGTGTTAATGCACAGGCTGAGCGGAGTTATTAAAAAAAATTCCTGAAGCCGGATCATGATCAGGATCGCCACCAAAATGTAATGGGTGGTGCATTGTGCCACACCCCAGCCCTCCCAAAAATTTCATTCAAATCCATCACGGACCTTTGGAGTAATCCTGTAAACAGACAAACAAACAAACAAACAAACAAACAAATAAACAAACAAACACACCAACCAACGCCGGTGATAACCTCCTTCCTAGGCCTTCGGCGGAGGTAAATATAGATATAGAGATATAGAAATATAGATATATAAAGACATATAGAAATATAGAGATATAAAGACAAATATAGAGATATAAAGTGATATAGATATATACAGGGATGAAAGTAGATTGAAATTCTTGTCGGTACCACTAGGCTACCCCAACCTTCTTCGCTTGATATTGTTCTCCTCCCACACGATTCAGTGCCTGTATGGTGTAGAAAGACATTAGAAACACTTGACATTATGTATAGCAAAATATTTATTTAAATGGTGAAAGTGCTACAGTGTAATTTGTAAATGTTGACGAAACTTTTCCAGTTTTGAGTTGTTGTTCCAACTTAAGGGGGCATTCATGTGAATGTTTTTTTACCAGTCGGGTATTTTCCTATTATATCTATTATTACACCACGTGAATGCAGCACAAATGCCCTATCTTGCAATGTTAATGAAAGTGAAACAGTATTTTGCCACATGTGTCAACAAATCGAGCTGCGATTAGGGATATTTGATAACCGACAACACACAGTTGTACCGGTAGGGATAGGCCTATATAGCCTACAGTAGTGCACACATGCCATTTCCATGGTTGCCACACATAGCGCTTGCCGTTTACTCGCGGAACGCTTGTCTGCATGAGGAGCACAGTCAGATCCCGCGGATCCAAGCGAGTACAAAGGTGGAGTGTCGCAACAAACAGACAAACCCAACTGAAAACATAACCTCCTTGGTGGAGATAACTAGCCGTATGTTGAGCTAATGTTAACATATGTGTTTTCTTGTTGGAAATGTGATTGTGACAGTTTATAAGTCGGTTTTGGCAGGCAGCTGCTGTCCCCTGTTCCTGGTACTGCTGGCACTGAAACTTTTAGTGGTACGGAGTACCAGACCATACCGGCCTACTTTCACCCCAGGATATATAGATATAGAGATATAGAGATATAGAGAGATAGAGATATAGAGAGATAGAGATATAGATATATAAAGAGATATATACAGACGCATAGTTGGATAGAGTAAAGTCCTCTTGTCCAAGGTTGCATTTAAAGATGTAGTTTGACATTTTGGAAAATACTCACATCTGCATTAAAGTCCCTGAAAACCTATGTTCTCAACCAGCTTCTTCCTATGAGAGATGTAGTCCTAGATGAACATACATTTTTCAACTTAGAACATTTTTGTTTACTTCAATATTTTGTATTTTGTTTGTGCTCATCTCACATGTTTGAAGTGAGGTGCAATTGAAAAAAGGTAAGGTAATTTACTTCCATGCACCAATCAGAGTTAACATCTGTTTTTATTGTTCCATGTTTCTGTGTAAATGAATCATGGCAACCTTAATCTATATTCTTTCATTTGTAGAAACCATCTGGACTTGTTTGTGTTTGTCTGCTTTGTTTTCAGCATTGCAGTTTCAGGTGTTGTTGTCATCTCAACAGCTCAGTTTTGAATCAAACTGTGATTACAGGCTTGATTGCTTATGTTGGCAGCACTGCAGCCTACTTGTGGAGTGCTAAACTTTTAATTATAATACCCAAGAATGTCTTTTTTTCCAAACCTGGTTATTGCTCATCTAATCAACCATTATCTGTAACTGCTTATCCTATTCAGGGTCGCGGGGGTTCTGGAGCCGATCCCAGCTGACATTGGGCGAAAGTGGGGTACACCCTGGACAGGTCGCCAGACTATCACAGGGCTGACACATAGAGACAGACAACCATTCACGCTGACATTCACACCTACGGGCAATTTAGAGTCAACAGTTAACCTAACCTGTATGTCTTTGGACTGTGGGAGGAAGTCGGAGAACCCGGAGAAAACCCACGCAAACATGGGGAGAACATGCAAACTCCACACAGAAGGGCCCAAGCCAACCCTCTTGCTGTGAGGCGACAGTGCTAACACTGTACAACTGCACCACCGTTCATGTGAATGAGACCCAGACTGAGGCTGGACCGAGGGCTGGGAGGCGGAGTTAAAGAAAACGCTACAGCGCCTGCTCAATGGGCACAATGGATGCGGAAGATCGCCGGATGATCCGGGTATTTATCACTCGGCATTCGAGCCATTTTGGCTTTATGCGCCACTGAGCAACTTTCAAAGGAATAAACGGGAGCCCACCTACAACGCTGTATCCAGTTCTCTTTATACATCCGTGCTGCTCACCAAGGAACCGCACATAACTCTTCATAAAACCACAAATTGCTGTTTTAACATTTCTGTACATAGATTAAACAAAATGCAACACAATGTGTTCATTAGTGAGCTTTAGAACTGTCAACCTGGACCCTACTTTCTCATGTTTTTGTGACTGATGGGGTAAACACTTTTTGAAACTGGTCCAGTATTGAGGGAGTACGCTGCAGCCACCAGCCACTAAACAAGCTGTAATGTAATCATTTGGGGCAACCTGGTACCATCAGTTTACGTCCACTAAAAGTGCTTGTTTTTGCAAAAAGTGTTATCGCCATTAATTACTTAGACAGAAAAACATAGGAAAACAGGGTCCAGGTTGAAAAATACAGAAGTTATCGTTTAAAATGTTTTACAGTGCAGCATATACAGTATGTGAACTTTAAATGGAGCCATGCTTCTTGTTTTCCATCTGCTTCCAGTCTTTATGCTAAGCTAAGCTAATCGCCTCCTGGCTCCAGCTCCATGCCTAATGCACAGGCATGAGAGTTGATAACAGCATTTCCCAAAATGTCTAACTATTCCTTTAATGCCACTTGATGAGGTGACATATTTGGTTACAACTTGAATAACTGGAAATAGAGAGGTGGCGATCGATGCAAGAAGTCTGAGGGCAAACAATTATAGAAACACTTAACGTTCATTCATGAAACTCCCTCTCCCTTTATTACTCTCTGTCAGTCTTAATTCCTCTCACTCCTCCTCTCCTCCTCTCCTCGCCTTTGAGGACATTGTGAGGAAGGAGGTTCAGTCTGAGAGCACCCAAACTAAGGACCACGACTGTGTTGCACTGCACTAACTGCTTGATTTATCCATACTGAGTAGACTAATATTGAACGTGCTTGTCTTTAAGCAGAGGAGTCTGCACTGAACACTACTTTCCACTTTCCCAGAGTCTACCGCTCCAGACAGCTCCCTGAGGCAATATCACCTTATCATATTCTGTCTGCTATTCCATTATGGCTCTTTGCTCGAGCTCTAAATCTGTTTATGAAGGACGACAATGACAGGTCTTATCAAGAGTGACTGTCATAATTGTTTCAGCATTTCAGCGTCACGTGGTGCTACTATTTGAAAGAAAGCTTGACTGTAAAAATGATGTACTTTCTCTAAACCAATTCTCAGCTTTAGTCACAGTTGAGAATTGAGTTTATAGCCATAAAACAAGCTGGGAAAAGGAGGCAGCACAGTGATATTAATGGGAGGAATGTCACTGCTGTGCCGGGTCTCTCTCTGGCTCTTCAATTCAATTCATTCAGACTTTATTGGCATGATGTTTAGATCAAAAACATGTAGCCAATGCATTTTTATAAACACAGAAAAGTAAATAATACATAAACTGATAAGACAGTACATGGACTGAAACAATATCATTTAACACTTGATAACATTAATAAAATGTATAGAGATCAGGAAGAAACAATACATGAAAGTATGTACTACTATATACTACTTTAAAATAAGAAGTTATGTAGGGCCGAAATGATCAGTCGATTAATTGTTGATGGAAAACAAATCACCGACTAATTGATAATTAATTACGCATTTTAAAAAATGCCAAAAATCCTCTGGTTTCAGCTTCTCAAATGTGATATATGGGTCAGTAAACCAATCTTCTTTGGTTTTGGACAGTTGTTTGGAGAAAACAACTGTAATTTGAAGATGTCACAAGGATTTGTGATTGTGAGAAATTGTGATATTTCACTATTTTTTGACATTTTATGAAGGAGTGAATATTGCACGCATGAAGGTGCAGTACCAGCAGGGGGCAACAAAACCACTCACTTAGGTTTAGGCAACAAAACCTCTAAGTTTAGTTTAGGAAAACGTCATGGTTGGCCTTAAAATGAGTACGTAAACTAAGTAAAATAAGTACGGAAACAACGTCACATAAGTATGGAAACCACATAACAAACTTCAGTAACGTCACTTACAAAACAAAACACCGGCCTCCTGGTTGAAAGTCCTGTGTTTGTTGGACCATCCACCAACCCCTCCCGCCCGCCATCTCCCTTTTACGTGGATGCATTTACAATGCTGTCAGTACAGACTACATTACATAGAGTAGAAAATGACACACCTAAAGCAACAACGGCATTCTTTTGCACGCTTTTGCCTTGCGCATTATTGTGTCATTCATACGCCTTTTTGTGCGACCGGGCTGAATCACAATGCCCTCGGTTTGAGTAAGACCATCGACTTTACTTGCAGGTCATCCCTCCTCTCTACCCCTATTTTGTGGCACCTCTCTACTATCCACTTTCAAAAATAAAGGCAAACATACCCCAAACGTACACCATTTTTCTGTCTTTCTTTCTCCTACTGTCTTCAGAGTGGCCAGTCATTTACCTTTCCTTGACTATGTAGCTATGTGTGTGTAGCTTATCTTTTTTATTTTGAGATAGAAACTGTATTGCGGCTGCACACAGAAGTAAGCAGCGGTAAGAACCTTATTATACAGCAGGGGAGTGTGTTTCAGTAAGAGTCCCATGGCTATCTTAGCAATTTCAGGCTCCTCTGAAAATACAGAGGCTGCTGACTGAAACTCTTATGAGGCTGTTTACAACAGAAACTCCTGGAGGCTCACTGTAAATCACTGTAGAAAAACTGGAAATAGAGTAAGCAAATGGAGCAGTAATCGCCACGATTGTCTTCTATTTTCTCTGCCAACTGGCACACTTTGTCCGGAGACATTCATCTGATAGTAGCTTTTGTTGCTCTGTGCGATTGGTGAAAACATTTGTGATTATGCTGATGTTTCGTTACTGTAAAATCTGAAATATTCAGTGTTTTTTCGCACCATAGCCCAGCCAGCAACCAGAAACCGACCACAGCAGAAAAGACAGGATTTCGCTTAACATGCAACTTGCCCTGCACGCCTCCCTGATGCCATCCCAATTTAGTCAGCAATACTTAACACCACTCGTCCAGAACGCACTGGAGCGGGACACACCAGCCCTCCGTGTATTTACTGCTGTGTATTACAGCTTCTCCGTGACAGTTCAGAATGGAACTGAATTATGAAGCAGTTGGCTACATTAGAGCAAACTGACATTTTGATAAATGAAAAGCAGAGGGGAAATGAGATGGTTTTGGATAGCGGACATAAATCTTAATGAGCCAGCCACTTTATTCCAACATGCTTGGACAGCCACAGGCAGATGGAGAGGGTCTAGCTGTCTCACTGTTGTATTTATCTGTTTGTTATGTCTGTCTTTCTGTTTTCATTCATCATTAATTTATGCTAATGGCGGTTGCGCTGTGTCTAACAAAAACACATCTGCTCTGGCCATGCTCTTAATGTTTGTTTGATTATAAGCTACACATATCACTGATGCTCAATGTTAGCCATCATTAGCCGTCTTTAGCTCTTCTGTGTCTCGGCCAGCTTGTTGTTTATCTCGTGATGCATCGCTGTTAAAGAGAAGAGCCGGGACCGACAGGATCAGCTTGCCAAATGGGAGAGATAAAAGTTTGAAGAGCCCCAGAGAGTGGCTCACACTCTGGAGCTATGGATATAATGCATCTAAATCTTCAGGCTTTATCTTTGCTCCTTTAGTTTAAGCTTCGCTTCTCTTCTCTTGAGCCAACAGCTGACTGTGGAGGAGCATGCTGTGGCTCAGGGTGGATGCTCCTAGCTATTGATCTAAATTACACTGTCTGCAGACTGCAAACTCCTGGGAGAGTGTGCGGGAGGGAGAGTGTGAGGGAGGGAGGAGGATGTGTGAATGGGAGGGAGGAGAGGAAGACAAAGAGCATGCAATTGAAAAAAGGCAAATAATCACCTCTGAAAAAATTCTAGCAGGGGCAGAATTGGGGCGACAACATATGAGAAAGACTGTAATAAATAGCAATGGAGAGAGAGGAAAATAGAAAAGGCAGAAAAAGATAGGAAAAGGGGGCAGCCAGGCAGGCAGGCAGGAAACAACAAGAGCCAGAGAGAAAAGCATACAGTGACAATGCACTGATTGAGTTTTTTTTTTTCAGTATTGGCTACAACGCTGGATTATCATAGCTCAATCTAATCTCTGCTCCATCACAAAAACGATCAGTGTTTATTTTCGTTCCCGGCAACCCGGAGTTCTTTGAGCAGTTTGTTGACTATCAGCTCGGGTCTAGCAGCGAGATGTGACAGGCGTCACTCAGGGAGCTGATGTCAGACTGATGTCTTTTGCAGATAACGCCTCTCTACTGCTGACAGACAGACAATACAACCAGGGAATTGAGACTCTTCCACCCCTTCCCAACTAGAGGGAATTGGACAATATTTTGTTTTTATTGTTGAGATGTAGAGAGGGAGTGAGAGAGAGAGGTTAAGACAAGTGGAAGGAAGCAAAGAGAGGTATGAACTTCAGTTGACTACAGCAAGATTACATTCTCTCTAAAATCAACTCCATTTCTGATTCAACCCTGTCTCCTACAAAATTACGTTCCCATACAACTAAACTGCATTCTCAATTACGTTATGAGGGAAACGTATTTTCTTCCGGATTAAAGATTAAACACGTGGTTGACACCGTAATTTGAAACAAAACAATACAAAAAACTAGTGTTGTCACGATAGTGGAATTTCTAACTTCGATACAATACCATGAAAAATATTGATATTCGATACAATTTTTTGCTACCAGAGGGAAATATTGACACAACATCTTTTAGATTTAAAAGATAAATAGTGGTGTGTGTGTGTGTGTGTGTGTGTGTGTGTGTGTGTGTGTGTGTGTGTGTGTGTGTGTGTGAGTGTGTGTGTGTGTGTCGGAGAGAAGAGAGAGCAGAAAGCACATGTGGTACCTGTGTATAGATATTGCAGGAAATGAGTATTGAAACCGTTTCAAATATTCAGTATCGATATGTATCGATACTTAGACTACAAAAAAACGCAATAAAACTACAATAAAAACATCATGGTTTGGCTTAAAATTACTACGTTTGTTACGTTATTAAGCGACGAACGTAAATTTAAATAAGTGGACACGGTACACGAACAGCAGTCTCCTTTTAGTGATACGCCAAAAACAAACGCAATCAACGACAAAATACATTTCCCTCGAAACATAATTCACGATGCAGCTTAGCTTTATGGGTACGTTATTTTTAGGACTCAGGGCTGTTCTGATTATTTTATGTTATTTTGTTATTTTATAAGATGTGCTGTTTTAATATTTATATGATTTATTTTTTACCTGCCCAATTGCATTATTTCTCTGTAGGGTCATTTCCATAATGTTGTCAGTTACTTATAATAACAATCTGAGCCTGTCAGTTGCGTATGTAACGTTACATTCCCTCACTTGTCCTCGCAACTCGTTTCACGACTGCCGGTTACAGCATTATCCCTCAATACTGGACCAATTTCAAAAATTGTTGTTCCCATTAGTCACTTAGACACAAAAATATGGCAAAAATAAGGTCCACGTTGAAAAAGTTACCCTTTAATTTAGGGCAAGAAATCCTGTTTTGCCAGGAAATATTATTACAAATTCCTGGGACGTAATAATTTAAAAATTTCAACCCTAAAGGCAAAAGAGTACGCCAGCAGCCAAACAGCATGGTTGATGAGAGGTCTGCCATATGGCAATAATACGACAGTCTGGCAGTCCAACAACACCTTAGCTTTAACCTTGTTTACACCAACACACATACACACGCACACACACGTTACCTCCCATAGCCTGCTGTGCTAGCCCACTGTGCTCCACAGAGTTCATCCTTAACACATGTTGCTAACATCCATCATAGATTAAAAGAGAGAGAATATGAGAGCGGATGTCAAGCTGAGAGAGAAACAGAGCGAGACAGAGAGAGACAGCTGATCGAGGGAAAGTGAGGAAAAAGTCTGGGAAAAACTAACACGAGACTGAACAGGTTTTCCCCGACAAACAATGCTGTCATCCTCCACATTCATTTACCTGCAGCTGCACGCCTGCAATGGTGAACTGCACCAATTTCCCAAGTTTATTCAAAATCTGATTAGTTTTGTCTGAGATATTGCTTGTGACATATGGATAAACAAGTAAACACTGTACAAAGCTAATCAGCATAAGCAGAAAGAAGCATAATTCCCGTGAGTTTCCTCAAAATTGGATCAGGGGTATCTTAGAAATCACATCTGACAAACACGCAAGCAATCCAGCAGATGGACGGAGACAGACTTGAAGCTCCCTCCTTTTCATTGTGGGGACAAAAATGTGCAAGATATTAAATTCCTCGTATAGAGACGGGGTGGAGGATGCTCTGGAGCCTGAGAGAGTGCATAATTACACTGTACGGTTTAGGCGTTTAGCTGACATTTACTCAGAGCAATGAACAGATAGATAAAGCTGCAGAGTTTGCTGGAAAAGCCGTCCAAGTTGCAAAGCACTTAATTAAATTCAAATATCCAAAGTTTCAGCCACCTTACATCACCGGCTTTCAATCCATGTCCTCAGGAGTCTGTCGACTGCGGCTTTGTTTTCTTCTACCAACAATTTAAACTGCATTAACTCAGTGTTCCAGGTGTAAAATAGTCCATAATTATACAGTACGTCAATAATGAAAACCAGCAGGACTTTAAGTAAGAAAAGCACAAAATGATTGTAGATCCATCCAGATACTCGCCTGTAACCTCAACAAAACCAGGAATTGTGTTAAAAAGATTGCAATCTCTCTTTTTTAGAGATATAATCTTTTTCAAGAAGATTATAGAAGTTTATATTGGGTAAAGAAGAAGAACATATCATAATGCTTGTCTGAGCTTCTACTGTACATGTGACAGCAATATACTGTATAGTGCAAACTAATAATTAAATGCATCAGTTCTGGATTTGTTGGGTTCAGCCATAAAGCAGCATACTACTAATGCAAGACTGTACACATTGTATGTTTATATTATAGTATATGCTATATCATGGTATTTGTTCCGATTTCTTTCATATATATTTCATAGTAGTGTTTTATTACTGTATAGTGTGTGTATGTTACATATACTGCACACATAGTATATATAACATTATATACTTTAATATATTATTATGTGTATCGAATTTACTATTCATACTAACCCTGTGTCTAGACCGCAAGCAAATCAGACGCGTTTTTCACTCGCGCGTCTGACACAACAGATACAGCTGTCTACAACAGATACGGCTGTCTACACCGGCTCCGTGCAGGCTTACATTTCAGCTGCGTCTCACGGACGTAACCGCAAGAGGAAGAGTTTATTAAGGCTTGAAGTCTATTTTCTTTTTAAAATATGCACATAACCGTGAGGTTGATGGCCAATAAACACTACTTCTTTAATACATTACTATAATTTATTACATATTTTAGGCTTTTTGGCATTATTTTATGATTTTAATTATTACAATTTTATCATATTATCTTTATTTTCTCATTATCTGACCTTGTTCTTTGATTGCATTGTTCTCATTTATTGCTGTTTGTTTATTGATTCTGTTTTGAAAAGTGGTATACAAATAAAGTTTTTTTAAACTCTCAAACTTTATCAGCAGCGGGAAAACATTCATTGTTTAGTGTGAGATTGTCATTTAGCGGTCAAAATAATAATGCAGGGCTTGCTCGGGCTCAGAGAAAGCTGTAACCTGCTGCAAATTAATCTTATGCATCAGTGTTGATGGAAACATAGATCAGGAATACTCACACATATAACAGGAAAACTGCACACTCCACAGAAAGTTTGGCTGCTATTTTGCTGCTGGACGCTTTGAAATTTGCGGACAAGACAGAACCGGTATAGACAATCACTTCAGTAATGTGTCAACGCTGTCGTGACGCGAGCGCAACGCTGAGGCGACGCTTGCAGCCTAGACACAGGGTTATACAGTACCTATATTGTACTGTATATACTGTAGTACACACATCATGGCTGTAGGAGTTGCACTACTGGATTTTTGGATTTCTTTTTACACAGATGTTTGCACAATGCTCTTATATAGTGTAAGGTTATGTAATATATTGCAAAAAGCTTTTTAATGCCATCTCTTTAGGTTCCTTAATTTCATATTTTATTTTTATTATTTTCATTCAAATAGTTCTTTATCTGTTCTCTTGTCTCTGTGCTGCTGTAACATGTGATTTCCCCCCCGTGGTTCTTTCTAAATATAGGAAGAATAATGTTGATACCTTGTTGGTGGTAGAGCAGCAGCCGTCCCTTCTCCAACACCAGAGTGAGGCTGTGATCTCTCTGTCCCTCTGCATGAAGCAGCGTCCCAGAATTCCTCAGGGTTTTAAACTTCAAAGAGACGACCTCCATCGAAGTCCAGCTCGGCCTCACGCTCCGCCTGTAGACCAGGCTGCTGCTGCCGTCAAAGTTGGCCACGTCAGAAGCTACAGAACGACAAAGAGTAGGAGGAAGAGCTTTATTATACAAACAGAGATACACTTTATTCTTCTATAACAGTAATAATTGAGTAATAAACATGCGTTGCGTGCAGTTTGCGAGTAATACAACTAGTTAGCGTGTAGCTTTAACCTCTTAACATCCAGCGTGTATATTTTGAATCCCCACTAAAGTTTAAAATAAAGGTCTGTGAGTTTGGAACAATGTTTGGCTGAGAAGTACGAGTTTGTATTGAGCAACATGTGGGGTTTAAGAGGTTAATGTGAAAATCTTCAAGCCCTGTTGTAACTTGGCGACAAACACACCCATAGAAGATGTGTGAGCTTGTGGATAAAGAAATATTATTGCAAACAACACAACAGGAACAATCTTGACTGACATTCAATTAAGGATGTTTTTGTTGCAGTAACCTCAAGTGCTTGAATCGCTTGTACTGTATTTCACAGTGGAGGAATTTGTCATGTACTGAAAGTTTCCATTTTAATTCAATTCTCATTGAACACCATATGAGACAATGTGGTAACTGTAAACCTCACAAACAACAGCCCATATTTTCTAGTGCACGACTGTATTTTTTATTGTTTGAAGGTATTGATTTCCTCTCTAAAAAAACTGTTTCTAATGAGCGAGAAAACCGTTGGACCCTTGATGTACGAACCCTTCAAACACCGTAGTAAAACCATCTGGTCTAGTGTCTGCTACTGACTACAGAGCAGCAAAAAAGACCAGCGAGAGAAATTAAATTTCACTGTTGTGAAAGCAGAATTCATGTGAATCTGTAAGATAAACATAAATGTGTTACCAGTATCATCAGTGTTTTCCTCAATGCTCAACACTCAAATTAAAAGAATCATGCACACTGTCGATCACTTGTACTCTGTGTTTATTCTTTAGATTCTTTGGTTTCTTCACAGTGAAGTTTTTGGTCCTAAGCACCTTTCTGGTAATTGTTTTACCAGACACAATTACCAGAAAGGTAATTGTGTCTGGTAATTGTTTTAGGGTGCTTTCACAAGCCATAGTCTACTTTGCCAGTCCGAATCAGAGTGAAATTGATACTTTTGGTTCGTTTTCTATTTAGTCTGGTTCGGTTTCACAGTGCACAAATTAAAGCCGACCGAATAAAAATTGATTCGCTGAGGGGTGAATTTATCTTTTTCGTCTCGACAGTTGCCACTTGCAGGGAATCGTGGACTTTGAAATACTGCTGTTGAATCCCTTCTCCTCGAGTTTATCTCAAAGGACTGTATAAACATCACTTATTTGCAGACCATATTTAGCATATTCTGTATGTATTCTGTTCAAACCCAGCTTGGGGCCCTTCTGTGTGGAGTTTGCATGTTCTCCCCGTGTTAGCGCGGGTTTTCTACGGGTTCTCCGGCTTCCTCCCACAGTCCAAAGACATGCAGGTTATGTTTATTGTTGACTCTAAATTGCCCGTAGGTGTGAATGTGATAACCGCGACCCTGAATAGGATAAGCAGTTACAGATAATGGATGGATGGATTGCATCTGCAGATTTGGATTTCTGCAGATGTTCAGGTCAGTCCTCTCCCACTCATGTTAACCGGTCATTTACCTGTGTCTATCTCAACAAATGCCAACACAGGCAGCCTGCGTTTTCGTTCACTTAGAAACTATCGCAGATCACCTCTCACAAGCTGTCTCGGTCCAGTTGTTTTGGTCCACATCAGAGTACAATTATTGCGTTCACAATCGCCCAAACGAACCACACCAGGGGGTGAGCCGCACCAAAGTTAGATTTAAATGGAATAAGTATTGGCTTGTGAAAGCGCCTTAAATAGTGACTAAAAAGAAAAAACATATATATATATATATATATATATATATTCTAGGGCACACTCGGGCATTGATCATGCTTTTGAAGGCTTTACATTTTATTTCTTTATTTTATCAAAATCAAACCTTCTGCAAAGAGGGTGTTTGAGTCTGTTCTTTTCTGTACCCAAAATCTGGTGCTAATAACTACAGCCAATACACGTTCTTATTCTAAGATGTGACAAGTCACAATTGTTTAGTATGAATAGAAGAACTTGAGCCTGTTTGAACCATAAAGCAATCTCTCTTTGAGCCAAGAAACAATCAACTCAATTTCTTGCCTAAACCAACCCAGTATTAATTGCGTTTGTTTATGGTGAAGAATAACTAATGCCTAAAAAATGATTATTGTATATTATCTCGACACATGCAGCATCTTTGATCTATGTCACTAAATATAAATAAATGTTCTAAAATGATGAATATTTCTAGTATTTTTACACTTATTGCAATAATAATTACTATAATTTAAATAAGCCTGAACAGAAAAAGATTGATACATAATTTCACGTTTATATCTCCATTTGATGGACATCTTAGACACCTTTTTTTTTTTTTTTTAAAGGATTAGCATGAGCCAACACTGACAAAGAAGTCAAATACAGAGATCGGACTTACTATAACGACATCCATATATCTCCAGTCTGAGTCCGATCCTCCCAGTGGGGTTCCAGTCCAGAGGAATCAGGCGGAGGTAGCGGGCTATCACTGGCTCTTTAAGTTTGTACTGGACCACAGTGTCTGCATTACTGTTACCTGGAAAAGCCTGAAACAACACAATATGTTAGTTTGCATTATTTGTACATACAACCATCCATGTTGTACTGGTAACTTTTTGCAGTAATTAGTTCCTTAGTAGACAAGGACAGAGGACCTTTTTTGTACTTTCATGCAGTATTTACGAAGGGAATGTATTCTCTTTTGAAGTTTTGCAGCCATTCTAGAGGCTAAAAGCTATAACTTTCTTTTGACAAAGCATGATATGTAGATAGAAACATGTTTGTAATGAAACGATCTTTAAAAGAAAGAGATGCACTAATTCTCACGCAGAAAAACTCTCCCTAACCTCCCTGATCCCAAGACAGTCTTTCTGCATTTTAAAACTTAGAGCTAACAGAGAACATTGATCCTAACTGCTGATGTCCCTCCCTTTCTCTGTGTCCAGTGATCAATAACTCTGGGACCTATTTGTCTCCGTACCAAGCTTCTCTTAAAAGACTAATGGGCTCTATTTTCCCAATCAGCTGTCTGTGGGAATCCAGTGGAATTCTTGACAGGCAAACAGCTCACATACTGTAGAGCAACACCTGCATTAACATCGGTGAGGGGAAAAAAACAAGCTGCATTTGTGGTAATGTGTGCATGTGCTCTGCTAGTGTCTGTCCTCCCTTCTTGAGAGTGTGTGTCCGCTGAGTGTGTACTGATGTGGCTATGTGAGTGAAATTGGCTTCCCCGGTGCTGCATAATTGTGATCTCAGTGCCGTCTTCAGTGCTTTGAAGGGCTGAGCCGGCTGGGCAGCGGAGCGTTAAGCTCAACAAACGGCTCTGTTTCCTGCTGAGGAGGCCGAGGAGAGCGGCATCTCATTTACTTGCCCGAGCATGTTTGAAATATGAGTAGCCTCTGACAAGACCTCAGTCAAGGAGAGGGAGAAGGGTAGAGCATGAGATGAAGAGGAGGAGGAGGAGGAGGAGGAGGAGGAGGAGGAGGAGGAGGAGGAGGAGGAGGAGGAGGACGACGAGTAGGAGAAGGGAGGGCATGAGAAAGAATCAGAGAACAGTGGCAGAAGAAGTACTCGGGTTCTTTACTTATAGGCTAAGTAAAAGCAGCAATACCACACTGTGAAAGTACTCCAATACAAGTAAAAGTCCTGCATCAAAAATGTTCCTCAAGTAAAAGTATATAGGTAGGTATCATTAGCAAAATTTACTTAAAAATACACAATGCAGCAAAATGGACCCTATCGGCACGTTTCCACCAAGCAGTCCAGTTCAATTCGTTACACTTTAGAACAGTTATTTTTGCGTTTCCACTCCATTCTTGGTACCACCACGGTCGAGGTTCCAAGCGAGCTGAGCCGGTACTAGAAGATGGAGTTAAACACTGCAGACCACTGATTGGTCAGAGAGAATAGTTACGAGGGCAACACCTGACATCCTGCACAAACCTGCCGTATTTTAATAACCAAGCTACTGTCAATAGCGACTGCAATTTTGAATTCACTCGACCCAGATTTTTAAAAATGGCAGCTTGAGAAACTACGCCGTACACTACGCCGTACACTACGCCGTACACTACGCCGTACACTACGCCGTACAATTGACGAAGTGCAGACGTTCCTCGTTTTAGTTGACGCTGAAATTATTCAACGAGTGTCGCATTGAAGATGATGTCACGCAGTTTAATGCGACGGCGCTACGGCGATCAGCTGAGAATCCCGCCTACACTGAGGGGGTGCTATCCACAATGGAAACACGGCATAAAAAAAGCATCTGGTACCAATAGTGAGTCGAGTCGAGTCGAGTCAAGCAGAGCTGTACCATGCAGTGGAAACACTGTTTATGAGTATTGTACTATCCCCCTGAAATGTAGGGGAGTAGAAGTTTAAAATAGCATTAAAATGGAAATACTCAAGTAAAGTACAAGTACCTCAAAATGGTATTTAAGTACAGCACTTTCCACCAATGGAAGCATGGGACAAGGGGCCCCAACAAACATAAGCCATATGCATTAACAATGCATGTTACATAAATTAATCCAATGTTTTTTATGTAAAATCTTCATCTAAAAAGTAACTACTGACTAAAGTCAAATACATAAATAAAATATATAATATTTGCCTTGTAGTGGATTAGTATGAAGCAGCAGCAATTAGACCAAATTACTCAGTAGAATAAGTACAGTATTTAAAGGTGCAGTGTGTAGGGTTTGGCGGCATCTAACCGTAAGGTTTCAGATTGCAACCAACTGAAACTTCTCCTGTGTGCCAAGCTTGTAGGAGGACGACGGTGGCCGAGGGGAAAACACGAATGGCCGTATCTAGAGCCAGTGTTTGTTTGTTCTGGGCTACTGTAGAAACATGGCAACCAGCCCCGTGAAGAGGATCCGTTCTGTATGTAGATATAAAGGGCTCATTCTGAGGTAACGAAAAAACAACGATTCTTATTTTCAGGTGATTATACACTAAAGAAAACAAACTTATTAATATTATATTCCATTTCTGCTAATACTGTAGGTCCCCCTAAATGTTACACGCTGGCCCTTTAAGTAAAATCTACCCATTTATTTTCGACCACTGGAGAGCAAAGGGAGAAAGACGGAGCATCTAAGCTGACAAGTCGGTGAGAAGCTGCGACTGATACAGCTGTTTTTGCAGTCAAATCTCCTCCTTAACTGACACACTAAGCTGGCCTGACTAATATATGGAGCTTTAGAAACACTCCGAGAGCTGATCTGGGCTTATCACCTCTCATGCTGAGTGTTAAACCAACAAGTTTTTAAGCTTTAAGGAGTCATAGCCTGTTCTCTCTCTTTTTAGTGACTCTGAGGCTTCAGACAGTTTCTATCCCTCACTGTGAGAAAACCGTATCCTGTCAAATCTGAATCAAAAGCTGTTCTCCGGGCTGCTACTGTAACAAGAAGGGTGTACTGACATGCTTGACTGCCTCTGAATCATATCTAATGCTGTTCCATCAACGGAGGCCGGCATGACTTCCTGTCATTCTTACATACAGTAGTTTGCTTGGTGGTGATCAGTCATTCTGCAGTCCAGTATTCTCTCTCCTTACTGAAACATGGACGGGGCACTAGCTTAAAAGATGCTATAAAATGCTGGAAAACAAGGATTTTAAGAGCGAAAACGAACACTGGGGAATATATGCAAATACGAAAGCAGAGGAGAGTACCTCAGCTGTGATTTCTGCAGGGAGAACTTCATACATGAGCTTGAATATCAGAATATTGAAGTCACCACATGCTCATGTCTCAGTCAGCTTCCTCATTCACATTTACATTTTAGACACTGAGCTGCCACTGTTAAGACTAACTCACAATGACCGAGCTGGCAAGGGTTCCATCAGCATCTTGCTTGGAGACCGATGATGGACACCTCCGCCTCTGCAGGAATCAAAGCTGTGACTTTTTGTACGCCAGGCAGTCTATCTAACAACAGCACCAGCCTCCCGTCAGCAGAGGTTCAACTGTTTGACAGCAGCTCCATGCAGTCGGCAGAGCCCTGCCCAGGTTCCTTTCATTGCTCCATCCATTATTAATAAAGAGTGAAAGACTCCTGGTGAGCAGGCTTGCAGCTGCAGGCAGTACCAGTCTCCACAGATCATGTAAATTATGTCTATGATAGTGGGGCCAAATATATTTTAACTTCAATGAACCTGAGTTTTTTAGCTGCGCTACCTCCGAAGCTGTGTTAGCTGTTCAAATACATACTAATGATATAAATATGTTTTTTTTTTTAACCCAAATAACTACAAATGTCCAATTCTAAAAGCATATTAGAAGTTTTTAGATAACTTTTCTACATGAATCCATTGGTTTTAGTTCATTTCAGTACAAACCAAATTGCTTTGTGGGGACTTTCTGTGGGAAATTGTTTGAAATAGGTAATCCATTCCAGCAGATATTTCACAGTCTTTTTTGTCCAATTTTGTTGTTTTTGTTTCATATTTTTTTTCATCATCACAAAAACATTTTGGAAACTTTCCTTCGTACCATATTGAAAGATGCTTCAATAGCCAAGTGAGTTCATACCACAGTGAAATGAATTATCTGATATATTATGTTTGAAAAAAAAAAAATTTGTACGTGAAGGTCAACGTCAGAAGGCAAAAGTATTTTTAGGTGTTCTGAACCGCGATACTCAAAGTTGGAGTGAAAAGCCTGCCGTCACAGAGAGGGCCGCGACACACAATAATAGTTTGAATATGGAGATTATGGCAACACATTATTGGACAAAAGTTTCTGGAAGGCATTCACAGAGCTGCACTTGTTTGTTCACATGAAAAGTGATAGAAATTGTCACGTAAAGAAGGAAAAAAAGAGAGCTTGAGAGAGAGAAGTTTAAACCGTGCCCACTCTCTCGGCTCCACCTCCCATCTCTGATGTCAGAAAGGTGTAGTGGGATGGAGGTTTCAGATGCTGTTTGAATATCTGACAAGCAGTTAAGTTGGAGCATGTGACGCCTTCATTATCTGCTGTCTGAAGCAATGTCATTATTTTAAACAAGCATTTCCCTACTCGCTGATGTGTTTAGCCCTACTGACCAACAGTATAAGCTTTAATTAAACTACGTCATTTCAGCTGACCAACATGTTGTGCTTTTATTTGCAATGCCAAAGTTTCCTGCAGACAACTTACTGATAAACTGATCGTCAAACAGACTTTGTAACACCTGCACACTCCAAACTTTCAATGTCAATCACATTTTGAATTTAAATTTGTGGTTTGGAGTCAGTATACAGGAATAACTTTTTTATTGACGCTGTTTTCCAAAAGCCTTGCACCTACAGTAAAGGTAACCCTGTCTCCTGGAAATTATGTTGATATAAGTGTATTATGTTTTACAATTTACGTTTTTTCTAGTGTCAGAAAATACTGCAATCTTGGTAAACAAGGTAATTAACAAAGTGTCCTTATTATGTTAATAAGAAAAGTAATGCGGGCAACATCGAGTTTCTTTCAAAACGCATTTGCTGTTGCAAATTAGTTGTTACTGATTATTGTAGGAGAGTTACCCCTAAGCTGTCTTCCTGCCGATGTTGTCTCCAGTTGTGTCCTGTGTCGCTGAACATCAGCAGGTAAGCCGTCAGCCAATCAGAGCTGCCGTAGCGCCCCTGCGTAGCAACAGCAGTGATCCGGGTCCGCCTCCCCAGATCGACCTCCAACCACTGGTATCTGTCCGAGACGAGAGGGGACCAACCTCCAGCTCCTGCACAGCGGACAGAGACAAAGAGTGTGTGTTAATGATGACAAGTGTGTGTGTGTGTGTGTGTGTGTGTGTGTGTGTGTGTGTGTGTGTGTGTGTGTGTGTGTGTGTGTGTGTGTGTGATTGAGAAGAGGGGAGATGCAGAGGCTGGCAGAGGTGAAGAGCGAAGATCGAGAGACAAATTATAGGAGTGAAATGTGATTCATTACATTTTAATCTACTTGAAATGAATCTTTAAAACTGTGAATTTATAGTCTGAAGTAGACGCTCCGTGCTGCGGTTTTTAAGCTGGACAATAATCAATCGCACAGTTTGGATATGAATACAAACTGCTTGTTTATACAGTATGTTTGCATAATGGCCATAAATTAGTTGTGAGGAGTTTGCAGATGACAGGAATGCCAAAGAGAAGGGTTAACATACTGATAAACATAGTTTATTCAATTTCTGGTTTTGATTTAAGTCCATTTACATGCTCACATATTTAAAACCCTGCAATATGGGCACTAAACACTACCTCTGGTTTCATGATAAATACTAAATCCTCATAATCAAGGACATGACGGACTAAGCAGCACTAGGATGGTATTTAAAGCAATTTGATGATGATGCGTCCTTCCATTTAATGCATCTCCTCGCCTGGTTTTTATGGGACTCCCAAGGCGACAACGCTATGCGGGCGAGTGGGATATGCTGACAAATCATTCATTCACATTCATCCACATTGATATGACCTAAATCACTGAGCTGAAGCATTTGTCCTTTCAACAGTGATTTGCAGCGCTGACGTCCCTCCTATGTTTTTCAGGGTAACAGGCTCCCTTTCCGTCCTGGCGACAGCTGTTGCAGCAGCTGGAGAGGACATCCAGGGATGTATGAGATTAACTCACACGGTGTCCATATTGTAGTCTAAAAAAAAGTTAGTCCCATCAGAACTGTACAACCCTGGAGGATATGTGTCACCGCAATGGCAAATATGCCAATTATATGAAAATAATGAGATTTTGATACCAGTCTATGTATTAAAATAAGCTTTTGACTGGTACAGTGTGACTGGTCATTTTCAACATTTTATTTTCAGTTTAAAATGCATGAATGGCATTAATATAGACCCACTGTTCAATGTGATTTAACACTAATAGGAGTGTTATGACTCTGATGACTTCAGTTATACCAAAAGACACTAACTTGTAAATCTTCATCGGAACGCAACACGACAGTACAGTATGTGGCTACATCAATACTGTGTGGTATTTTAACACATTTTCAGTTATGTTGAGGTGGAAAAAAGAAAAAAGTCTACATCAGCAGACACACATCTCTCACCAGCATTCACCCTCCCTTAGAAGTATTCCTGTTTTACTGACTTACAACACTGATTCAAAGTAGATTTGATGGAGTTTTTGGATAGTGATCAACAGAAAAGACCCTTTAATGTTAAAGTGATCTCTACAAAGTGATCTAAATTAATTACAAATACATAGGGCTGCCCCAAATGCTTCGAAGCTTCAATCGTTGCCATGGTAATCGACCTCCAAATCAGTATTCAAATGCTTCGTTTTTTTATTTTATATATATATATATATATAAGTATGTAATAATAATGTATAAATCCAAAAATAGCCAATGAAATAAAAAATAATACAACATTATTCATTATTCATATTCAACATTAATTATTATTATCTCGCTCAAGGACACTTTGACTTCCAGAGAGTAAGAGGATTGAACCTCAAAACCTTGCGGTTAAAGGACGACCCGATCAACCCGATCAACCCATTGAGCTACAGCCGCCCCAAAAAGCTCCAGTTTCACATTATCTTGCTTGTGTCCAGTTAATGCCTAAACTCTAATTTCTAATTTAATCTTTTGGCACAATCATCCTTTTAAGAAGAAATATAAATGTGCATGGCATTTAAAACAGATGGCCCGGCAAAAAAAACAAACAAACAAAAAAACAAACAGGCAAGTAACAAAATGGGTCTCGGTTCTGAATTAACCTCACTGGGAAGTCCAGTTCCAAATGGGAAACAAAGGACCCTCATGATCCGGTGGATGTGTTTTTATTCAGCAAAATGTTGAACCTATTGCAGAAAGTCAGAGGGGGAGAGAAGGTGGAAGAAAAGACGGCTGTGTGGTTTGTGTGCTCGCAGGAGAAAGAGAGACAGAGAGCGAGAGTTGTGCCTTGAAACAGGAGCTGACCTTTGCAGAGACATTGCCAAAATTCATCCAGCTGCAATTTAATTTCTACTTTGGATGCTGCTGGCATCCCTTACTCAAAGTGTAGGTGTGTGTAGGTGTGTTAGGGAGGGGGAGAGAGAGATAGGCGAGAGCTATGGCAGAACCTGATTATTAAGAAACATCGGAGGTGATGGAAAAGGCTGCTACAAGATAACGACATTTTGAATACTGAGAAGGGTGTGTCTGTGTGCGCGTGTTAAAGAAGAAAAAGTGCTGAGTCAGGGCAAAGCAAATCCATGGCGCCAGAACAGCAGATGGAGGGGTTTCTCCCCTACAGAGCACACACACATGCACGCGCGCACACACACTCACGCATGATAAAACTCAAGAGCCTAAAGAGCGCTTGAGCTTGCGTTGCCAAGCTGATGTCATGCTGACACGAGGCCAACACAAATCAATACCACAGCACAGACGCACAGCCAGACGTGTTCTCTCATCTCATCACATCTTTTATGAAGCTACTTTATTCTGAAATGGCAAATGATCATAACGCAACACACCGTGAACCCCATTAGGATGTTCCACATAATGTGCTGTTGGACAGATGTTTTTTTACCCACGAGTAGCTCAGTTAGTGAAACATCTCAACGTCTACGGTCATTTTGACTTATTATAGCTTGTTGCTTTAACAATGGCTCAGTCCAGTTTTGTGTCCCTGTGAAAAATTCCAGTGAGCAAGTGTCCACAATACCAACACCCTGAAATTGCCCCACCTAAATAGAACCTACAGCTGCAACAATTAATCAATTAATTGATTAGTCGATTGTAGGGCTGTGTATTGGTAAGAATCTGGCGATACGATACATATCATGATACAGGGGTTGCGATTAAATATATTGCAATATATTAATATACTGTAAGCAAAGCGATATATTGCAATTTTTTTAATTTAATTTTAAGAAAACTGTCATAGTATTAAGAACATACCACCATATGCATAAAATCTGAAAGTTCACTTTTTTACGCAATCAGAACAGCGGGATCTGCATTTGCATTTATCACAGTCTCTGTAACATCCAACATCACAGCACTACTTTGAGAGGGCTCATACACTGAGAGGTTGCATCTCTTTGCAAATAAAATAAAGTATTAGACAGAGAGTTAATCTCTGCATGTAAACTATTAATTAAAAGTGTTTTTGAGAATCAATACAGTATCACAAAACATAATATTGCAATATTCGATATTTTCAAAATTTTCTTACACCCCTACTCGATTGCAAAGTCATAATTCTCTCAAAACAATTCTGGTGTGTTATGAGCTACAGTCTCGAGGGGATCTTAGTCTTGTTGGACCGTACAGTAACATTTATGTGCATTATGCACTTACACATGCACCAAAATGTATGCATTTAAGCCCAAATCACTTGAAAATGTTGGTAGTTTCACATTCCACTTCCAGTTGAAAGGGGATGTTTATGTAATATATTATTTAAGGAATGAGTGTTTAAAAACTAAGTTAATGAAGAAGAGTTTCTAGAACTTAACTCACTGTTTTTGGGGAAGGAAACAGTTTTCACCAAACTGCAGCTGTTATCGTGTCACTTTTGAAAGTTGTTAAGTGGCTTTTCATGTCGCTGCGACCTTTATACTAACATTATTTATTTTGGTGTATTACAGCAAAGCACTTCTATCTACCTAAAAACTTCTTTTTTTTTGTTTCTACACCTATTAAAATCAGATTTATGGATAGGAAATAGATATGGGTTGAATTGGCTGTGTCTGACGTCATCTTCTTTCCTCTTGCTTCTGTGTTTGTTCCTCCACCAGCTGTTTGAGTGCTGTGCTGCCGGCTCGTTAGGGCTGCAGCTAAAGGCCAGAGCTAATAAGTACCGCGGTAACAGACATGAACACTGACAGCGCAACAGGAGAGAGCAGACACGCTGACCTTTACTCATTACAGCTGGATTGGAGAGGAAAGAAGTGAAGAACAGACAAGAGAGAGAGAGAGTGAGAGAGAGAGATAAACTGACATCCACAGGACTGCAGAGAGATGGAGAGAAAGACAAAGAGCGGTAGATACCTCATCAGGAATTGGAGAAGAAAATAGAAAGAGTCCAAAATGAAGGAGAGCAGAGTGTACACGTGGAAATCTGTGAGGAGAAAATGATTCACTAAATCATCCTTGTTAGTCACGCATCACTTGTTTGATCACCAAAACAATTGTGTCTGTCATGCATGCCTGTCAGCTCTGATCCAGTAAATCTCCTTGTTTTCTCCACCTAACTGTCTGTAATGACACCAAACTTTTTCCTCCATTCAGGAAGGTAATTGAGGTTAAAAACAGGTCAGGAACATTGCATTGTCCGCTCTGCTAGACAGTCAAATTAGCACATTACCACAATGAATAAACCAGTCAGGAGACCGTGACTTTTGGGCTCAACCACATCAGAAGACCAACCGACCAAACACCCTCAAGAGAGGCGGTGGTCGGAGGTTGGAGAAGTGGGCTGGAAGGTCATCAATCCAGAGGATAAGTATGTGTGAAAAATGCTCCTTTCCACACTTAGAATAAACCGTTTAAATTTCCTTAAACAAGACTCTTCACCCCTAACCATGAAGAGCTGTTCAAACAGTACATATCAGTGATACAACCACTTTAGCTGAATGCAAACACATCAGAGTATGTCCAGTGATAACAGGCATCCCATAAACGGTAATATAGTACTACTGTAGATTGTTTTGCCACATACATTTTGCAAGAAATGTAATTGCTGCCTGGATTATGTTCACAGAAAAACAGTCCCATAGCCAGAGGAAACTTCTTGGACGGGCAAGTGATTTTCCTCAGGCAGGCCTTTTTTTTTCTTTTCTTTTTTTACAGTATGCATGCAATGCATTTGTGATCTAGCCTATAAAAGCACATCATTACAGTTACACTTAGTTACATTTTTGTGCAAAATGACTTTCATGATGTCCTTGAAACACTGTATATAGACATGTTTTTCTACCTTTTCTCATTTAACATCAGGAACGCAACAAAAGTTCTCACATGTAAAAATTTTTGTCTCAACTAGGGATGTGCATTTCAAGCAAAAATACTATTCAATAATCACTGGGAAGTAGCCGATCATTTTTCAAAAATCGCTGCAAATACCCCCCATATCTCCAATCTAGCCAATCTAGCCTAACATGATGAACTAAGAGTTCATTTCGACCATATTGTTGGAACAATGGAAGAGACCAGTGGAAAGACTAACTAAGACGGTTTTGGTGAGTTTTATTAGTTTCTGTCAGGTTGGAATGACGAGCTGATCTACCTGCTGAAACTACAAGGGGCGCGTCCACGCACACACACACCTGCTCCGACGGAAAAGAGCTGAACTGAACATGCCACACACGTTTTACCGGTAGTAACGTTACTACCAGGTGGCGCCTGCGATGGTTAAAACAAGGGAAAATATATTTTTTAAGAGAAGACGATAGTCGCGTAAATTATTAGATTTTTTTTATAATTTAATGACTTCGAAAAATCGAAAATCATGACCCATCCCTCTTCTCAACAAAAACATAAGCCTTTTTTCATTTTCCTAAATAAAATAGTCTAAAATTGGCAACAACATAAAAAAAAGCAATTGAAACCAGGAATTATCTGATTAAAGAATAAGTAGACAATTTTGAATCTGGCCAAACATTTTTCAGTACTTGACGGTTTTTGATACTCTGTGACACGTTTCAATCTGTACCAAAAAAATATTGAGGTTTGATGATAATTGTTATAAATTTTTAAAAAAAGGAGCGGCTGTAGCTCAGTGGGTTGAGTGGGTCATCTTTTAACTGCAAGGTTGACGGTTCGATCCCCGGCTCCTCCTGTCTGCATGTCAAAGTGTCCTTGTGTTGCTTTACAGCAGCCCACAGCTCCTAAATGCTTAGGATGGGTCAAATGCAGATGTCACAGTTTATGTATGTACCTGTATGTATAGGATGAATATAATAAGGTTTAAGTTTTGAATTAAAAAAGATAAAAGCATTTCCTGTTTTTAATTATCGGCCTAATTTCATAGCAAAAGGTCACCTTCTTGTTTTCCGGTCGATGGGAAACTGTGCAGCTAAAATCAATACAAGTTTGATTAGTACATGGTTGCTCAACAGAAACCGATTTTAATATAAACCTTGCTAAATAGCAGTGTTGAGTGCAGAATGTTTCATTATTAAAATGTATTCATCCAGAGGCCGATGAAAACAAACAGTTTGTCTACGAAAAGGGTCAATCCTGTGCTAATCTACTGAGGATACATGGAGGATTTTGGTGTCCATGTTCTCATTTGCTTAAGTTTTCCAACAAGTCCAAAACAAGTCCTGGAAAAATGAGTTCATTTCTCCAAATAAGTAAATATGTGTCATTGCTGCAAATCATACATGGCTTTATTTGGGCTAGCATGAAAGCATCAAAGGGAATGTTATTTTGGATCTTTCCTCCTGGCACAGTGTTAGGATACAGGCCAAGGACGCGTGTGAGGACTGGATTATGACTTTTTTATGGCGGGAGGAGTGGGAGATGGAACACAAACTCGGAGATAACAAGATCAGATCCCACAGCAGCCAGTTTGTGCCCATCAGAGACCACAAGTGTTTTACAAGTGTCCTTGATGTACTCCTGATAAGAGCACCATCGCAGTGCCTAACATCATTTTAAATCAAAATAAGAATCTGCATTCGTGGAACCAACTGGGAAACCTCCATATGCCACTGGGATTATCTTAAATGTGGAGCAGATCTTAGTTGAGAACTTTGTGGATCAACATATTGCTTTATAATCTATGTTAAAGACAAGAACAAATTCTGACACCAGGATCAAGATTGTGGAACTGGAAATCTTCTAGCTTTAGCCCTTCAACACGTGACGCACTTGTCAATTTCCGCTCCAGTCTTTTCAAAATAAACTTCCGTCTTCACAGGAAACAACTTAGTTTGGTTTAGGTAACAAAACTACTTAGCTAGGTTTTGGAAAAGATCGTGCATTGGGTTAAAATAACTCTGCAAGTGGCGTTACATAAGTACGGAAGTTGCGTAAAAAATAAATCAATTGTGACTCCTGGTTTCACATGAGGTACGAACACAGGTCTCCTGGGTGCAAGTCTGGTGTTTTTTTACCTACTCATCCACACCGACCTCCTCCCTACGCGGCGCTTGTCGCTCTTTATACTTCCTGGTTCACAATTACATGGATTACATACGAATTGATTTTGTGGCATATATACGCATTACAGTGCATTACTTTTTGTAGGTATAACTACGAACGATGTATGAGAACAGCCTGCTTTACACACAAACTTGGTGATGGATTTATGAATAGCCGGAGCAATCCAATCCTGTTCTCGAGAACCACAGTAAGTAGTGGAGGCTGGACCACAGAGAGACCCGTAAAGCTATCAGCCGGCTTATGTAACACCACACCCTCAGCTAGTCCCTCCTGGTGATAGACAGAGGCATCTCCACAAGGAGAATCAACTTCAGCCCTCGTCTTTCTTAATAAGACAGTAAAAGAAGAACACAACACCCGGCACATTATATCTGTCCGTTCTGTTCTAATTGCAATCTCCACCACGTTAGTGTCGACTGGGAAATAGAGGCTGACACAACGCTTGTGCGAGCAATAGCTTCACTAAGAGCGGATGTGTGCGCCAAATAAAAGTAATGTTTGGTTAGAACTGACACTGTTGTTCCACCTAGTAATGGGTAAAGAAAGGTGAAAACACTAAGGGGGACAGGAAGACAAAAACAGGACAGATGTGGGGGAAAAGGATACAAGCCATTACAGGAGGAAAAAAATTGGCCAAAGTGAGTTTCAAGGAGAGGTGGTAAGACGCAGATAGCCAAGCAGAGAGACAGACAGTATTAGCAGTCAAGCTTTGGAAATGCGTCTATGTGGGCTTGGGGGAATTTGAGAGGGTTTTAAGCTGATTGGAGTTGGAGAGTCATAAAGTTGCACTGGATTTAAGGTGGAGCTTAAGGTGTTTTTCTGACAACCCCGGAGATAATACGCTGCTATTTATAAAAAATGACTCAGCACCAGAGCAAACAAGCAGCTATATTAACATTCTCAGAGATGGGAGGCCACAAATAAAAACAGAAAATAAGTCCTAAAAGGAGCAGATTTTAACATTGCAAGGCAGGCCACTGGAACATGTGTGTGAGGTAATGTCCATTATAAGGACCTTGAAAACAGGTACAGCAATGAAACCAGTTTTAGGGGGTCTTGCAGCAGAGTAAAATTAGGACCGGGCTCTGGAGGCGCTGGCTTTGGGGAGTTTAAAGAAAATGTGGTAGGCAGGTGGAAAATGAAGTAACAGGATTGCTAAGTAATGGGACTCGAGCTAACAAGGAGTTTATAAAGGAGAACAAATCAATGAGGTTTGCAGGTTGGGGAGGCGTCAAGGGTGTTTTTCTAAAAGAAGTACAAGTGACAAAGCTGATGGCGGTGTCACACATGAGCAACATGTCATCATGACTAAACGACAAAACTGGAAAATACAGAATTTGTGTCTTCTAAAAGACCCATGTGCCCTTTTTAAAAATGATTCACTTTTATTTGTAAAAAAATTGCAAAAATGTGAAGCAAAAGTAAGCACGGTGCCTTATTACATCTGCTTCTCTTGCAGTAACATGTATCTGGAAAACATCCCTTTACAGAAGTGATAACTGGCTATGATATAAATTGAGTGGGGGATGTATAAGCGATATAAAAAGGTGAGAGGCTTTTAGCTGCATTTCGTCAAGGAATCAGACAATATTTAACCATATAATTAGATTTATGGAGAGAGTGGCAACCTCAGATTAAGAGGATTTGAGCGGAGGAGCTGGTATTTAACCAGATAAGGTGTTTAAGAGCAGCATTAAATGGGCACCTGCAGAGGCAGGGGTGGCGCATTAACATCACACAAAGATCAATACCTCATTCTATGGTTCCCTTCACGTAGTTAATTTCAACCTACAGCCCCCTGCTAATGTTTAAATCCCTTTTTCAAATCTAAATTAGCACTTCCAGAAAATGATTACCAGGGATTGATGAAGTGTTCCAAGCCTATTTCAGCGTAATTACAGTGGTTCTAAAGTGCAATTATCAGTATGGCCCACTGAAAAACCCAGACAGTTTAGATGTTAAATACTTCCATTAACATTTGCCTATAAATGTTAAATGCTGTCATTAACATTTGGCTATAAGATGGAATGAAGTTATCTCAATGTTTTCTTGGCAGTTAAAATTACAATTACAGCAGACCCGACTCTACGAGGAGTACGACGAGAGAGTAGCAGGGCAGGATGTGGCAGAGAAGGGTGAAAATACAGGAATAGATGATGAAAAGAAAGAGAGAAGGAGATAGTGGAAAGAGGGGAAAGGTGAGAGGAGGAGAGCAAAATGAAAGAGTAAAAGGTTTTGGAGAGATGGGAACACTAGAGCAGCAAAATGGGGGGCGAAACTAGGGAGAGTTAAACATCCAACATGTTGTGTCTTTTAAAGGACAAGTTCACATCCAGTCAATAGGCTATTAAGGTCCCGACTTGATGTCAGATTCATTGCAGGGTTCAGCTACTCGTCTCTGCATACTGAAATTTGCACATGAGCATGCAGCCAATTAGGATGAGCCTAATCAACCCCGTAGGGAATGCCCCCTCCACACTTACTTTTCTTCAGCTCCATAACAGCAACAACACAGTCAAAGATTAGATTGTTGACTGATTTAGATGGATCATTGATCATCAGACGCATCACAAAATACTTCCAAGTCTCTTGGCACAGAGCAAGCTGCCTCAGGGACTGATCAGCTTGTACAAAGAGCACTTGTTGCTAATCTATTAACCTTTTGTGTGTGAAAACCAGGTTGCCACTGTGAAGGAGATTTTTAGCAAGACTGGCCTCATTATTTTGTATTTTAAGGAATGGCAGAGTTAAGGCCCAATAATAGTGGAATATTCAAACAGCTAGAGCATGGTGCCACATATGATACTGTAAATGCTTTTTTTTCAAATCTTTTTGATGTGATGTAGAAGCAGCATCAGTTAATGTGACTTTGCTATTTCTTGATTAAATAACAAACAATATCCTCAACACTATGCTAAAATGTTTTGCCCCACAAACTCTGGTGAAATTTGAGCTTGATCATTTTTCTGCTTATTTTGGTTGGTTTTGTGGCTCAGAGTGCAGACAGAACTCACATGGGTAATGATTAGCAAAAGCTGCTTTTGATTGAAAGTGCTCAACTAGTCTTCAGCAGTGTAGTTTACACCAACAATATTTTTCCCTTTTTGGTGACAAAAAGACGTCCTGAACATAATGAAGTCTGTTGCTGAGACCATCAGCTTCGATGCCTCCTTGGCCTCAGAGCCGTCTGTTGGAGCAACCCTGCTGAGCTCCGTGTCAACGCTCCCATCTCTGGCCTCTCCCCAACTACGTGACACGCTAATTGTCCACTTTGCACGTTGCTATGCACCTGGGAGTAATAAGATTAAATGTCAGTGCAGAACGTTGCTTCCTGCCGTTGCTGTTGGCCCCATTCGGTGTCCAGCCATAGCAGGGCACAACGCTGAAAGTGGAGGCAGCACCGTAGTGGAATTAAATGGCCGCCATGTGTGAACATTTCTGTCAATGCAAGCCCCCCATATGGGCTGACCAGCCAAGATGGGTCTGACTGGCAGCAGCGAAGGCCAAGGAGGCATTTGGGAGTTTTGTAACCTCGACACCCCCAGCTGGCCATTTGGCCTCTGATAGAGATATTTGGAGTCTGTTATAACTACTATGTGATGAACGAGACACTTCGACTGGCTATGTTCTTCAGTTGTGCTTTCCCCTGCCCTTGTTCAGCAGAGAGAGCGAGTCAGTGATGGCTTCTCCTGGGGAATACCAGGTGAACAAGAGTAACAGGAGAATCCTGAGAAATCACAAGCTGAGAAAATCAGAGGATGCCATTTCTGTAGTTCCTCCAGACAACATACATATTAGGGCTCCATGATTATGGCCAAAATGATAATCACGATTATTTTGATCAATATTCAGATCACGATTATTTATCATGATTATTTATAGATTAGGAACAAAATATTTTTTTATTGCAATTTCACATTTAAATAAACACAGTGTTGCTTTCACTTTCTCATGCATTGCACAAAGACACGCCAATAGTGTCAGATTGTGATTCCTAATTTTTTCTAGACCATGGCACCCCTTCATGTCATGACTCCACAAGCCACCCAAAACCCCAGTATAACATGCATTATACGTATGTACACAGATGCTCAGCAATTACCGTTAAGTTAATTAAATAATTAAGGCCCATTCTCAATCACTCAGAATAAAAGCCAACAGATGCTATGCAGATTTACAAATAAATATTTAACCTAAAATAAACAATGAACAACATGGCAACCCGCAGGTCTGACAGGGAGTTTCTTGTCATTGTTTTCATATATACCAGAGATAAGGGAGCCACATTGCAACACGCATATATGATGTTGGGAACGTGCAATACCACAGTGTTCTTGTGCTACTGGAGAACGATGGATATTTATGTTTATGAGTGGAAATCAAGGAGTTTTGGTGCAGACTACGGAGCCCCGTGTTATTAATGTATTACTAAAGTATAGGTGCAAAATAACCCTCGGCTACACAAGCTAAAACTAAAGCTGTCTGTATATACTCTAGTTTAGTTCGCCACGTATCTTACTGGTAAACTGATCAGCTGGCTGAGACAAAGCAGCTCCTCCTCTCTCTACCAGCGGTCACGTTACCTGCAGCAGTGAATCACATCAGCAGAGGGAGGAGGACAGAGGACAGAGGACAGGAGGAAGGACTGATGTTTGTGTTCTTCATTCCTCATAAACGTCACTCAGGAATATTATGTATTCTATTGACATTTTAGATTTGTTTCCAGTGAGATATTAATGAGTTTGTATAGTGACTTTGCTGTTGTACACATAACTGCTTGTTGCTGCTCTAGAAACAACATTTAGCCTTGTAACTTTTAAAATATTCAATTCTAATCAGGTTCTGAACTTAAAGACAACCAGGCTAACATAAGTTTAGCTAATATGCACACTTCAATATGTGTTTATTTATCGCAAGTCATATCGTTATCGCAATATTGAACAATGATATCGCACATCGCAGATTTTCCTCATATCGTTCAGGCCTACTGGCAACCATGAGATGTCATGTCACTGTTGCGGCATAACTGCACAGTTTTCAATATGGTGTTTTGGTTATTTCTTGCTTTTATCTCCTAATTTGATGCGTTTGAAAACATAATCTAAAGCAAAGTTAATGTAAATGACACTGATTTTTTTTTAAAGTGGTGAAATGTTATTAAAAATACACAATAAATGAACAATGGTATGATAAATCCAGCGGCACATTTGGCCCGTCCTGAAGGCACCCCACTTTGTGAACCCCTGCTGCAGGCTGCTGGAATGGGTCCAGCTGTATGATTGGCTTTATGTTTCAGCGGTGCCTACAGACCCAAGAAATGAGCACAACAATTTTGCTCTCATATCAATTTCCTGCAATGTGTTGGAATGTGTTTACAGGAAAAAAAACTGTTCAGCCTTCACAATGGCACTTACTCAGAAAATAACCTTCTGCTGGCTTATCTTCAATTTGTCTCCAAGTTGGTCAAATTATTCTTACAGTAGTAATAAAAGAAAAAGACGATTGTGTACTCTGGGAGAACAGTCAGCCACTGAGCTGTGGAGAAATCTGCAAACCTTTCCCCTCAGAAAAAAGCTCCAAAACCAGCCATGATAGCCCTTAACAAAGCCCCACAACAGCATCCAGCAGCACTCCCTCTTGAATTTTCATTGTGGTGGGTGAATGACAACTCTGATTTATATCCCTTTAGAGAGGAGGTGGCCCTGTGGAGAGTTTTGATGTACTAGTCTAATATAATTCCAATGCATACAGATGGGTTGGCAGTAACTGCAGTCCTTTCAAACCAACCCAGTCGCCCAGAATAAAATCTTGGCATTGTACGTTTCTGCACATCACGGGTACGTTGAATCTCTACGTTTCTGAGCCAAAACTACGTTACATATCAACATTTCTACATACTTGTATATCAATGTTATAGTGATTTAACCGCTTGAGGAGCGTTTGCTTTTCACTTCGACACCAAGTTGCAGGTTCGAAACAGCAAAGGTACTGTAGACCCCTGCGGCGCCAGGTACTGTAGACCCCTGTGGCCCCGCAGCAAAATCTGGACCGGAGAGGCCACACACACAGCCACCCGACGGTAAAGATCAGAGTAAGCGCGCTACACATATTGACCGTCATCTTTTCTTGTAAAATGTCCGGTGTAATCGGTAACACCGGTGTTGTCACAAGTTTATTAACCGGTGGGAAAATTTCCTCACCGTCACATCCCTAAGCCGAATTGATCGTATCAAAGTAGTATTATATCAAACTGTATCTAATGGTGACATGGTTAACTGTATCGTAGACCATGTATCCAGATGTGTATCGAATCGGCTTGAGAGGGCAAGATACACACCCCTAATGGTAACGTACTGTAATTTTTAGGAGACCAGGTCTTACTTTCTATCTATCTCTCCCTCTCTCTATCCCATCCCTTGCCTCCACAGAGGTATCTCTCAGACTGTGTGAATCCAGCTGAGGTTTGTCTTTGATGTTTGGTGCTCTGCGTCCTGTAGAGAGGCAAAGACTCCCTCCTGCACTGAGGGGGAAATGCAGCACTGCAGCTCACAGAACAGAACTGAACACATTTCAGTAAAAACGAGGAAGATTCAGTCGAGGTGCTTTTTCTCCATTAGTTCCTAACATTTCGCTGGCCTGAAGGTGCTTCTTGACGGCTGATGTCAACAATTGACCGAGTGCATAAAGTTTAAAGCTGCACAAGGCTAAACTTTTTATGGATGGCTGGCACCCCAAACCCCTCACTGTTTATACTTTGAAACACAACTGTGAGAAAATGGAAAAGGTCACAGCTGTAACAGAAAAGGGCAGAGACGAGCATTAACCATGGAGCTTGAGCTAGCAGGAACCTCTTACATTTATCCCTTTTCAACCAAATAGTTCCAGGAACTATGGAATCAGAGGAGCTAAACTTTTGCACATTACCATCTGTGTTTCCGCCGCATCTGAAGGACTGTGGAAATTAGGCAAATTAGAACAACGGTGGATTTAAAAAACACACCAGCATTTGAAATGCAATTTTCACACACTAGGAAAAAACACGGACACCCTAATGTCCGTTTGCTGTCGCGTGACTATGATGTTTGAGTTGGATGTAATGAATGAATGCAAAGGAGACAAACAGAGATGAAAACGGAGACTGAAAACTCCAGAACGTCTGTCTCTAAAGGAGACAATCTGTTTGATGGTAATTTATCTCTGATTTAGTATGTAACTGCCATGAAGCTATAAAGTTTTGTTTCTCTTGTTCACTCGCTAGCTCTCTCAACCGCGGCACACTCTTTATATCGCTCTTTTTTACTTGTCAGGAAGTCAACAAGTTACAACAATTGATAATTTACAACCCAGCAAGGCCCAATCAAGGAACATTACCAAACACGGAAAATTAAGAACAAATTTACAAAGCAAGCCACATCAGGACAATATCCAGGGTGGAAAAAACAACCTAAGCAAATATCAAAAACGTGTGTGTGGTTGTAAGGCCAACTACAATGTGGCACATCATGTGGCAACACAAGATGGAGAGAGCACACATATGCAACCATGGAGTTTCACATAAAAACAATGTATTTCCACAGCTGGTTTCAACCACAGAGTAGACTTCTGGAAACAACTTGAGGAGTGTCATTTAAGTTAAATTGCACAATATATATATAAATTCCAATCTAAAATGATGGCTGCAACAGAGATGTGCGTGTAATTCTTACTAATCACGATGCTTCAATGTGTCATGTTTTGTGCGTTTGGTCAGTCAAATGAATTCTTCCCACAAAGTGACCAGTCACAGAGAAAATAATCTATTAAACTGCAGTGAGTGACATCTGTCTCTCTCCAGGGAAACCTCGATTCACCAACAATGACTGAACATCATCAGTTCTTCTACACTGTAATTTATGTCAAAGGATTTTACTGCTACATTAGATTAAGACTGAGCAATGAATTCTGGGTAATAAAGCCCCTCAAACCTTTAAATCACTCAGGTTTGCCATGGTGTAAAGCTTTCTAGTGTAGCTTTAAATATGAGATGCTGAAACAAAGTCCTGCACCAAGTAAAGTATGTTTCATAGTCAATCGATCAGCTCAGTGATTATTTATAACAATAAATCCACCTAGAAATGTGATTCCACTGCAAGTGGTAAGATATTTAAGATGGACAATGGACATAGCAATGGATGATTCCTCACCTTCTCTCCTGTTGACCTTAGCAAAGACCGGCCCATGGCTGCTGGTTAGCTCGGAGGAGCTTCTGAATGAAGACGGCGGCAGATTGGCTACCAGTGGGCTGTCACATACCTCTGTGAACCAATCACAAAGCAGAAAAGACAGTTTAGTTTATCATGGATCATTTCATTGAACCTATGGATCAATATTTTTACAGTGTGTTAGCTCACTGTAACAACGGTGAAAAGCAGAGTGAAGGAAAGGAGGAAGTTTACTACTAATTGAAAGGTTAAACTTGAAGCTCTCTAACAGATAATCGGTCACACAGAGCAGGAACTTTCGATAAGACGACTTGGTTTCAGAGGGAGAGGGAAGTCAGTGCAGACCTTTTCATGCCTCATACAGTTTGATGTTTATAAATGTCAAGGGTGGGAATTGGAGTTATAAATTGAGTACAAATTAACTCTGAATTAGTGACCCATGAACGGAAAGTATATGACTATGATATATGGCAACAGTCTCAAAGAGGAAGTATCAAAATGAAGGATATAAGTGTGCCAATGTATTATCCAACCGACCGTCTGTTCAGTCATCAGTATGTGTTATAGTTAGGGATCCACGATCCGACATTTTCAGTCCCGATACCGATAACGGTAACTAGGCTTTGGGTATCGGCCGATACTGAGTACAGATCTGATACCACTGTTTAATTAATAAGTTGTATGCCTCACTGCCTGGAAGTGACTGGGGACAGTCTTTTATGTGTAAGACAACATCAGGCTTGACTTAAACATTGCTTTCTTTGAGTAAGTTTTGACCAATGTGTTGCTGCATTAAAACGGTTTACACCTAAATTACAATTCCTGTTCATTTTGAAGATTTTTTTGCCAAGTTGTTGGTGTACGATTTATTATTTTAATAATAAATATCATTTCACTAAATTTATGTTACAGTATGTCATTTATATATTTGTTACATTTTGTTTTACAAACTTAGGAAAGCAATGTTTAGGTCAAGCCTGTTGTTGCCTTGCACATAAAAGAATGATCCCAGTCACTTCCACACAGTGAGGCATAAAGCTTACTGATTAAACACTGGTATCGGATCGGTACTCGGTATTGGCCGATACAAAAAGCCCAGGTATCGCTATCGGTATCAAGACTGAAAAAGTCGGATCGGTGTATCCCTACAAGTGATATGCCTTTGCATGTGTTGCTATACTTTATTACTGTAAGAGCCACTTTTCAATGGAAAGTAGGAAGCCAACTGTCCAATGGAAGGTCTCTGGGTCAGCCAGTATCTACGGTGCTGAAGAGTCCTTTAGCAAGAAGCTACTTTGAGGGTTGTTGTTCTGCAGCTGACAAAAGCAGTTATGAAACAGGAGTGGTGACTTGATTTGTCATGTATCCACGGGGGTTTCCCCAGAATACCTGATTATTAAGTAATTATCAGATGTTCACTTGTTTCCATGATTACTGCGTAAGCGTAATCTAAAACCTCTTTTTTAATGTGATGTTGTTTTCCACCACTGAGAAGAGAGCCACTTCAAATTATTCACAACCCATTCAGAAGTGCTTGGTCCTGTCTCCCTCCACTGACAACAAGGCTTCAGCTGAGATTACTTTGTCAACATTATTGTACTTCATTTCAAGCACAGAGGGATTTTCATTACCTGAGACTATAAACCACAGGCTGTTGACAAGTTTTGAATAACCTGTCATATCCACCTAACTCCTCTCTGCAGACGCTTCAGAGTTTGTCTATGCATTTCCATTCGTGCTCAGGTCATTTGCTGCATCTTCAAACAGAAAAGAATCTGTGGGAAAGTCATGGCTTTGTGTGGTAGTGCACCGTCATATATTGGAAGACCTCCCTTGAACACACTAAAGCTTCCTCTGCTCACCCCTGATGTGTTTGTTATTTATGTGCCAAACATGTGAAATTGAATGTCCTCTCAGTTCTCAATTTTCTAAAACTTTGGTTAATGATTTTCTTAGGTTTTCAGATGCAAAAAAAGATGGCTTAAAATGCAAATCCAAGCAAACTACTGCACAGCTCAAAGTAAGAACGTAACATTAGGTAACATTAGGAAACTACTGAAAACATCCCAGCCAGGATTGGCTTATAGTTTTAAGGACCATGTTCTGACACTGATGACATGTTGACATATGGCAATGCTCAGAAAGTCCTTCATAACAACATGAACAAAAGGAAAAAGAGTCTAAATTAGGTGATGTGCTCCAAATGGGCTAAAGAGCACATTTCCTAGTTCTGTGAAAGAATACTGAAGTATGTGAGCTGAAACACAGTTTGCAAACAATGATGACGTTTGGAAACGGAAGTACGGCGGAGTGCAATAGCTTGTCAAGCTATTCAAGGGCATTAATGCAACATAAACAAATTGACTTTCCAGATTTCCCAGAAACCTAGCGTGTAACGTTACACCAGCGAGAATTTACAAGCACACGTCACTAGATGCTCACAACTACGTTATCTGTGGTCATGTACAGAAAATCAAATACCATGACAGGCTCAGAGCTTTGAGTTTATTGAGTTTTAAAATGGGCGCTACAAACACGGGTATTTTGATCGTGTCCTCAGTCAACATGTTTAATAGCTTGCAGCCATAGACGCTGCCGGTGTTTTGGGTTAACGGGTGACCGTGTTAACTAGTGACTCCCAGTCGAATGCCTCGTGGTCGCTCATAGGGACAGCAGCTGTTGAAAGCACAAACAGAATACGTAGGTGTCCTCGTAAAGGCCTTTAATCAATTTTAAATACACACTCATCTGTGTTTATTATCTACGCCGAACATTTACACAAGTTACTACGAGCAACCATGGATGAATTCGGCTGTACGTCACCAGTTAACACGGTCACTCAATAAACTGAACGACCTGTTGCTCTGAAACGGTCGCGATCCTGTTGGAATTCTGTAGAACTTGAATCCTCTGTTTGAATATCGATTCTAACAACCGAACACGCAACAACCAGACATTTGAGCTGGTAACAGTTTTGATTCAATGCTTAAAGCAAGACCCCAGGAAGAGTGCCGGGCTTTGAAGCAAACTTTCCTAGTGGCCAAACGGTGGAATTACAACTTCCGTGTCCGTCAAGTGATGCCATTGGGCTCAAAAATACTTTTTCCCATAGACTTATATTGGGAAAGAGACGTCTGTAACTCGGCGGATATTTTCTTTTTTTTAGGGTAAATCAACCTCCCAGTACGAACACTTGAATAACCCTTATTTAAATCATTAGGTCCTAGCTGAATAGCTGAATTCAGAGTTATTTTCCTTCCTCCATTTATGTGAATGAGACCCAGACCGGGAGGCGGAGTTTTAGGAAACGCTACTGCGCCTGCTCTATGGGCCCAATGGATGCGGAAGATCGCCGGATGATCAGGGTACTTTATCACTCGGCAGTCGAGCCATTTTGGCTTCATGCGCCACTGAGCAACTCTGAAGAATGAACGAGGAGCCCGCCTCCAACGTTGTATCCCATTCTCTTGATACATCCATGGTTTAAAGCTAACTCGTCTGGATGGCTGGGGCAAAACGTCACTTCTGTTGCCAACATGCACGCGCATATTTTTGATGACGTCGGCTGCAAAAGGGTCTATTAACTGTTCACTATTTGGATCTATCAGTGCATCAAAAATGTATCCGTTACATTTTTTTCACTCCTGATAGTCTAGTTAAAGAAAACGAAATGTATAGATGTTAGCGAATCCGAACACCTTTCATAACGCTACCGTTTCTTCATCTCCATCCTGCCAGGCCTGAAGCTGACAGAGGCACAGAGCAAGCTGTGGATTATAGCAGAGCACCGACTGCAATATACAGCCGAATTAGTGTAGAGAGGTGAAATGAGCGCTGTAAAACCTCAGTGGGATAATGTGTCGTGCCTTGGCAAGAAAAGCTGGGTTAGAAGAAGCAGAGGTGTTTGAACAGGCGAGGCTGATTTTCCTCGGAGGAGTAGTGACATTTGAAAGGTGACTGTGAGAAAAAGGTAAAGCACAAATACAGAGAGCTTAGAGGAAAATGAGGGTAAAAGGCTGCTGAACTGTCAGCCACTGGCCGGGGCTTTGTCAGACACAGATACATGGATCTCTAAAAAGCATTTCTAAAACAGAGTTACAAGGAAGGCATAGTTTCTTTACTGAACTCTTGTCAGAAGGAGACTGACAGCAGAAGGGGATTCAATTACAATACTGACCGAAGTAGAAATCTAATAAGTAAAAGACTTTTTATCACAGTTCAATATTATCATTTAACAAATATGAAGATTTTCCAGCACAGATTTGATGTCATCAGAACTATTTTCCCCTGTTCCTTCATCAGTCTTCTCTTCTCTTCTTTCTTTGCTTTAGATATAATTTTTTTAAAAGCTACGGAGGTGCGCTATTGTTACAGCCACATCTGGTCCCGGAAGGTCAACATCTCCAGTTTCATAACCTCTCAAATGGCCTCAAGTTTACCAGTTAATCCGGTTTAACCTGGCTTGTGGGAAATGGTATTCGTTAAAGGTGCTAAATGTGAGATTGGCAGCATTTCTTTTGCCTCCGCACAGCTCTCAACGGCGGTAAGCAGCTAACGGTGCTAACAGCGCTAACAGTGAAAACAACTGCAACAGTGCTGACAGAGATAACAGTGGAACCGGAGGTTGGATGCTACGCTTCCGCAATGGCGCGGTCAGCCGGGGCGGCGTTATCAGCTGTAACCGCCATATGAGAGGCGTGCAGAGCAGCGGCCATGAGCTAGCCTGTGGGGCACTCACACATGTACTAACATGCAATAAAAGCATGCACGGTCAGCCCGGCTATGTCAACAAAGCACAGAGAAGCTCGGATTACAACACACACAGAGGGAGACTTCATTCTGTGCTCAGGTAAACATTACTCCGCTATATCTTTACATAGCAAACAGTTGTTTGCTACTATATTAATGCTCTGAATATCCTATAGAGCACCTTTAAAGACCACTATATATATAAAAATACTTATCAACAATGTCAAATGTTTTTTTTTTTATTTATGATTCTTCTTTGGACAAATGGATGGCATTTGCGTCAATACAAATGTCAATATGATTTTCAAATAAATTTCTTATTTCTGGAACCGTAGCCAGGTTTCACTTCAGTTTTCTATGAAAGACTAAAGGGCAGCAAACACAAGCAGCTTATGACACTTGTCAAAACACCTGCGGCCATTGTTTTCTATGTAAGTTTTAACACCGGGCTATTTTCGAGCATCAACGGGCATCAACTCTTTAGAAAGGCAGCAATTTTATTACATTTGCTCCCTGGATCACCACATCACTGTACCTACTGTTTGTGTGAAGCATCAATTGACGTGCGTCAAATGACAACACTGTGATACGGCTGGTGTGTTTTGCGCTTGAGGCACAGGATTACAGGAGAGAGAGAGAGACAAAAGCAGAGACAGAAAGTCCATGCATCTGCAGTATATCATCCAGTTTACCATTCTAGTGAAATAGTGAGTGCCCAGAGACAACAGCAGATCCAGAGATGCTGAATACTGATGAGTACCATCCATCACTTCAACAAAAGGTAAAAGAGTTCAGAACGGTAGAAGTGTCCCACACAGTCAGGGTGGACTTGTTGATCAGTGTGATCTCTCTCTCTCTCAGAGTCAGCAGGATCTAACAGCCATCGTCGAGAGGAAAACAGCTGTGCTTTTTTGTTTGTTGCTAAATGCAGTACCTGTGAGGGTTTCTGGACAATATTTATCATTGTTTTGTTTGTTAATTGATTTCCAATAATAAATATATACATACATTTGCATAAAGCAAGCATATTTGTCCACTCCCATGCTGATAAGGGTATTAAATACTGACAAATCTCCATTTAAGGTACATTTTGAACACATAAAAAATGTGCAATCAAGTGGCGATTAATCGTTAACTATGGACAATCATGCGATTACATATTTGAATCGATTGACAGCCCTAGTTTATCTGCATTATACACTGTGGGACTGTTTGAGCTCTAAGCACTTACTTTTCTAACTTAGAGGTAACAATAATATTCATACTCAAATTTACTACCTGAACCCGAATACAACTTGGACACAAACTTCTGTTTATGTTGTCTTCACAATAATGGATATAAACATTAAGAGTTTATTTTCTCACAGTTACTGTTTGTTGTGTTTTGTGAGATGGTGATAGACACTCAAACTAAAAAGGGGTCAAAACAGGAAAATCCATATACACTCAAACAAGTATACATTCTGTCTAGTCCCACACCTAACTATAAAGAAAAAAATCTCCATCTGTGCTCTACGCGCTCTGAACGGGCATGATCCCTGACAACGCTGCAAGCAGCAATACTGGGAGCCAAGCAATCGGCCCACTCCGAACGTCCACACCACTAGTGTTTCTAAAGAAAGAAGGTTGAAGGACATGACCAGAAAGAAAAAGAGGTTTGACTAGGGTTGACCCGAATGCTTCGAAGCTTCGACCATTGCCATGGTAATCGACCTCCAAATCAGTATTCGAATGCTTCATTTTTTTTATTTGTTTTTATATAAGTATGTAATAATAATGTATAAATCCCCAAATAGCCCATGAAATAAGGAATAATCCCACAACATTATTCATTATTCATATTCAACATTAATTATTATTAGTTATTCTCAGACGGATATCGTTGTTTGTTGTGTGTAGAGGTGCGTGTGCGTAGTGTGGCAGTGACACTGAAACGAGGGAGATGGAGACAGACAGAAGAACATGTCACCCTTGCACAACGCAGCTTCGAAGCCCAAAAAATAGTATTCGGGACAGCTCTAGGATTGACACTTAAAAATGTCCAAAGTCGCAAACTCTCTTGGCTACTCAAGATGACATCCTGTATTCTGACAATGAGTAAAAAATCTCTGCCTCACCATCTGTAAAACTGTAGTGGTTTTAATGAGAAACAAGCTGTCTCTTGCAGACTACAGATATCAAATAGTTTGGATTCTTTACAATGAACGTTATAGTCTCACTGAGCCTGGCTGTAGACTCAAGTTTTGTTTCTAAGTTATTGCAACTCAAAGTTTATATTTCCTCTGTAAAAACAGACCAAATTATGCCCACTTTATACTACAAATCAACTTTACTTATTAACTCAGTTTGTGACTTTCTATCCGAATTTTGAGGTGTAACCTAAAAGTATTTTGTCGAGTCATCCAGAATTGCGTAAGTCAAACTAATAGCAAGCCCGGTAAAGCAGTTTGGCTGAGACTGATGTGAATCCTGACAGCCTGACAGCTTAAATGAGACGCTCTGCTGCCGGGCTGACTGCTAACAATGAGAGAAATAGTTGTTCCTCATTTCCAGCCCTTCATCTGTCTGTTGGTGACACACCAGGCAGGCCCGTAATTCTGCTGACTCTCACCATCTAAGACCTCCATTGTTAGAAAATCACATTACATGTATAGTACACTGTAGATAAACTGCTCTCTGCAACATAATTAACTACTATTTCTCTGTAAAACGGTATGAAAACAATGCTGTAATTTCTTCCGTGCTAACTGCATTAATATGTGGCTCCATGGGAGGCAGACCTAATCAGCAGAATTAAATGATCAAAAGAAAATTGCAGTGCAACAAAGTAGCAATTAAAACATTTATCTGGAGTCTGCGAGGTTTAACGCTCATCACATTAGCACACATGCGGAGTGCTGAGACAGGCAACAAAAAAATGAATGCAAAACACATCAGTAATGAGAGGGAAGATTCAAAAATCATTCCCAATGAATTATGTCAGTCTTATGCAGATTTGGGAGAATTGCTGCAGGTTACATCACTTCTACTAATGGACCCAGGGGGAGTATGTGATGAGCATTTCATTAATGGATCATATATGCATTTCAAAATAGGGACAAGAACTTGAACGGCATACTTTTCTTTTCCTTTTCTCATTTAGAGGACATTAAGTCACTTTGTTAAAAAAAAAAAAGACACCGCAAATTATCATGCTCCTCTTTCTTTCTCTTTTGCCTCCAGCACTTAGGGTTGGCTTTCCCTATGGGTGGAGAAGAAATGACATTTCTAAAACTTTTTTTTTTAAATAATCAAGCAAAGCATTGATTTGTGCATGACTCAAACCTTGAGCTACATAGATGTTGTAGGACAGTGTCTATAAACTGCAGCAAGTCCTCCAAATTAAACTACAAAATATGTTGTAATTGACCCGCAGAACGACACTCATCAAGGTTAGGGGACTTTAGTCATTGACTTTTGGAGGGAAACAGGAGACGATCAGCATTGTTTTTGGTGTTTTGATCCATCCGACCTCCTCCCTCTGCATACTTCGAGGCTCTATCACATAGTCATGCTACTGCCACCTTTGCTATCAATGGACAAGAGTCTTAATCCGCAAGGCCGCCAGAGGGGTTTGTCACCATACTTGCCAACCCTCCCGATTTTCCCGGGAGACTCCCATTATTCATTGCCCTCTCCCGGTTTCCTCCTGGGGTCACAATTCTCCTGTATTTCTGGCAAATTTTCACACTTTTTTTTCTTTTCGTTATCTTAACTTGTTTTCTGGAATCCCTACTGTTTCCACCCGGACGACAATAGAGCTACACCAACTGTCGTTTCCCGGCGGAAGAGAGCAGTCTATGCTCGCGACACAGTGCAGTTTGAGCTCACGTTTAAGCTGCGCTTGCCACAGCGTGCAGCGCCCACAGTTGGGCTTTGCCCGATGCAGCGAAAAGCCGTCGTGGTGTGGCACAAGCCATTAGAAATATCGGGTTTCAGAGCGCAGTGGTGCCGTTGTCGCGTTGTGTCTGAAAGGACCTTCAGTGAGTGAGAGAAGGAGAGAGAAATGGAGAGAAAGAAATACTAAAGCAGGAGCAAAAATAAATAAAAACTGATTAATATTAGTTTGTACCAGAGATTAACACTAGTTCGAGGGGCGAATTATTCATTTTTCTTTCCTGGGAGTTAAAGGTAAAATCAAAAGATTAACATAAAAATGCTGTTGCAGTGTACTTATTATTTTGTTATTTTCCCTCTTTAAAAGTCACCAGAATGCAGGAAACAAAGTCTCTGAAACTCAAATTTTTCTCGGGTCTTCACGGTAATGTTGGTAACATCATTGACCTACAGTGACTATAAAAAAGTTACAGTTAAACAATGTTAAATTGACCTTTTCTTGTATTTAATCCCCTGACTTGTGCTCTTCAATCACCTTTTCGTTATTATGCAAACATGTACTTTGTATTTTTCTGTCAATCAGTGACAAAAAAACAACATTAAATAATTTGATTCAATGTTCCAAAACAATAAAATATAAAAACCTCCATGTACAACGTTTCACATTGAACTACTGTATCTACAGTGCATGCTCCTGACCCCTATTTTGTTATTATTTTTATTTTCTGATAAGTGAGCAGAGTTTCCTTGGGTGAGAACTGCAAATGAAAAACTACTCAGTTCCCCAAGGCCTCTTTACCAACTCTCAGATCTTAAATAATAACCCTCACTGATAAATGCTTGTTGTGAAAAGGAGAATTCAAGGTTTCTTTTGCAACGTGGGTCATATTTTTGTAGTTTTGGCCGTCATTCTGCTTGGTCATAATAACATAACTGGATTTTAAATAGACTTGTTTAAAACCTCTCTGATGTAAAATGTTACCATAAGAAAATAGGGTGATGACCTACAGAAATACGATCTAGTAGTATTAACTTGATGGTGTCTGGTTTAGTGTCATTACATAAGGCTCTTTTCACAGAGGGAGGGAGAGGGTCAGAATAAGATCAGTACACGAATAAGAGTCCTGATGGTTATAATTACTACTTACTGTATTTCAAGAGGGACTTACATGAACTGCTCCCACTGTGCCACTCCACTCCTCCAGCCAACAAATATAAAAGGCTGTCATTTAATCGGAAAGGAGGAAGGTCGAAGCAGTAGGTTAAGTATTTATTAACTGTATTTATAGCTAATATGATGTTAATTTACTGTTTAATTGATTGAGACAGGAGTAGCAATGAGGTAGAATGCTGAGACATACTGATACTTGTATAGGAAAAGCCCTTTAAGTAGCATGAGGCGTGCAGTAATACTACTGTATATATACATGTATAACAATAACACTTTAAAAAGAAAATTCTAGCTTATTACAACTTGGGTCTTGTGTTTGGCAGTTTGTGGTTAAGAGATATTGCTAAAAGCACTTATAAATTAGAGGGCTTGATGTTTAATCACCATATTCTGTGCAAGTTAGGCAGTTTTCAGAAGTCATATTTGCCTAATAAACGCTGATAAAGAAACTAAATTTTAAAGCTATTAACCTTTACAATAAGGTGTCATGCTTGTAGTCTCTGTACCAGATAATATGCAAGAAAGGAAATTAGCGAAAAAGCTGAAGGAAAAAATGTGACTGCGGTTTTCACAGGCGCATGACATCTATTAAAATGTTCTGCAATGTCCTACTTGGTTCTGTTACTGGTATTCATTTCCTGTGAATTTAGTTCTGCTCACAGATCATGATCATTGTCATGGAGAAAGTGGCAATGACTTCAAATAGAGCACTCAACCTATTTCATAAAAGCAGGGCTTTCTTCAAAGAAAAAGTAAGTGCATGTTACAGTATAGTGTCACCCCGCTGGCAGGAATGTACGATCGTGATACAGAGGAACAGGACTTTATTGCTGAAACTTGTGTTGCTGTGCACCACAGAGCTGCAGCTGTGTGAAGGTGAGATGAGGGGAGTCAGGCGAATTAATCTGACATCACACACACACACACACACACACACACACACACACACACACACACACACACACACACACACACACAGATTCACTGACGCCCACACACACAAAGGAAAAAAAAAAGAAAACCCACTGATGGGTGAAATGAGAGAAGGAGTTGGGAGTGTCACTGCATGGCTTAAAGACGGAGGGCAACTACAATGAATGTCCACACAGGGCACTGAACCAAACTCCTCCACTTCTTCTCTCTCTTTTTTTTGTGCACTCCTCCTTTCTTCTTCTACAAACTCCTTCTCTAGTTTTTCTATTTTCTTTCTTCCTTCTGTCCCATCACACTATTTTACTTCAAATGTTTAGCTGCGGCTCAGCTTTGTCCACTGTTACAACCCGTTTCCTTTAAAGGTGTAATATGCAAGAATTCAAGAAAAAACAATGTATGGACTGAAACAAAAATAATCCCTCTCAATCATCACTTATGACCCACTAGAAATGTGTGGCGGTGTCTGTTTCTGCAGAGACCCTGCAGCCCTCTGCCTGTATTTTCTCTTTTCTTCTTATTTTGCTTTACTCGGAGCAGTTCTGGGCGTAAGCAAACAGTCGCTCGGTCCCACGTGGGGGTGTAACCCCAGCCAATAACAGTGTGCAGGGTGTGCTGCCCGTTCAGGTGGTCAAATATCGCCGCTTTGTCACGCCCCTCGGCTTCTGATACAACTCACAAGTCCCCCTGTACTCTGTTAGATAGAAAGCTGCCCTATTTCACCGATGGGATATGGCCATCTTTATGTGATATGGCCTACAATTGAAATATTTAAATAGATATTATAATTAGACTAGTTTAAAGCTGCTATAATCAACATTTTTATATTATATCATTATATTATGTATTATCATATTAAACTGTCAACTGTTAGCCATTCCCCATATCAAATGTATGGGTGATAACTAAGTCAATATTGTGTTTACAACCTGTTGTACTGCCAGAAAAAATCAATTATAAAATGAATGCAGGTTTGAAATTATATCAAGCAAACCAAAAACATAACAACTTGGTTGTTAAGCACTCATTACACCTGTCAATAAAACAGTATGCACTGTAACTTCTTTTTTCCTGAACGTTTCCGTGAAATACTGTACATGTTTTTGTAGGTTTTACTGCTTTCTTTGTCTTCCCTCCCAGGGGTTACATGGTTAAAAAAACATACTGATATGGAAATCCATGCACACAGATATAAGGGGAAAATAATAATTTAGAATAAGCAATTTTCCGACGGGGAACAGAACTGAAAGTGAAACTTATCTATGCTCTCTTCAAAGCAGCCAGACTCCATTGACAAAAACAGTATAGATTAGTTTCAATTTCAATTCCCCGTTGGAAAATGTTCTAAATTTAGCGTGCACTTAAACTGATATTGATTTTTTTCAGGCGAGTCTTTCTTTTAGGTTGCTAAAATAGGTTTTGCTGCCGTCCCCGTCCACAGCAGTATATTGCTTTGTTTCCGTGCTGGTACTCCTGTCTGTTTCTCCAAACTGGGGGCGCACTGACCGCCATCTACTGTAACGGTAACAGAGAGGCGAAATCCGTCCCGTACCGGTGCCCCCCATGGGATCTTATTTCGGAAAAAATATGTACGGTAGTCAACAACAAGAGACAAATCTTTTTTTGATCCTGTATTGAATTTGAATTCAATTTAAAAGATAATTTTTCAAGTCAAGAAAGTAGCAGTTTGTCGTAGGTTTGTCTTAGTATCATTCAGTTTTGTGTGAAACCGTTCAGTGAACTACATCTCTCCCCTCGCACAATATACATCACCAAATGGAATTTCTTAATTTTAGGGGCAAGGCCACTTGGCCTTTGGTGTTCAATTTTTTGAGGGCACAAAGGCCAAATGCCAGGGCAGCAAGGCCATCAAATAAAGTAATGAATTTAAGTCCATGGTAATAATTAATTTATGTTAAGGGTTAAGGATGAATTTATTAGGGGTCCCAGCGCAGCGAAGCTGCTGCTGGATCCATGGCCGTCATTACATGAAATTCCTGCCCTGTACCTCATACCACCCCACTTCAAAAGACCCGTACTATCCCTTTAACGTGGTAATGAAGCATTCAACCAAGTTAAACTGAAATACTAAATGGATTTCCAATCTGATGAACAATTATATAACAAACATGACAAATGTAAGCATTTAAAAGAAAAAAGAAGCTCCATTTTATCTTTCGTGACCTGTGACGCCACGAGATTGGTTGGCTCGGCTGAGTTCAAAAGATAAGACAGTAGACGGTAGAGACGCACGTTCATTATGCCGAGGAAAATAACTCTGGATTTGGCTATTAGTGAACTTTACAACTTTTAGGACATAACGATTTAAATGAGGGCTATTTAAATGTTCGTACTGGGAAGTTGATTTACCTCGAAACAAATTATCCTCTTATTTATAGACGTCTCTTTATACATCCACGGCTATGGACTCATTGCCATTTTCAGTTCAAAATGGCGGCAGCGCCATCTAGCGGCTGTTGTCAAAAAAGCACCGCAGTTTCGCCCCTTTACTTAAGCTTTGGTAACGTTACTGCAGCGGCAGCGCTGGCTGGCGGCACTAAAGAGGAAGAGCCCTCCGACAGGCACTGAGTCCAGCTGCAGCTGACTGTCTCCCCATATCACAAAGAAAGCACTACTTTATTCTGAAGTCCACGTTATAGCATTTGTTGACGCCACTTGCCGGTGTTGTGCCGAGTTGTGAATGCCCACCGAGATCTGCCCGCACGTCGCGGAAGCGCGCACAGCGTAAAGCGAAAACTATCCGACATTTTAATGATTTCTATGGCAAAGTATGGTTTGAAAACATAATTTTCTTTGTGGGGTACATCAATGGTGATAAATGATTTGAAGTATATCGTTTATAAACATTTAGAGTCATCAATATTTTATTCTCTGTAGCATTTCCTTTATAAAACTGGTCTAAATTTGCAATGTTTATTTGATTATCTTTCAATATTTCTCAGGGCAAACTCTTTAGTGTTCTTTTTCACTGTCTTTTTAGCATTTCAGACAGCTATACTAAACTGTTATTCTAAAATTAGGGTTTTAAATACAGAAAAATTAATGTCATATTCACTCTGTCAAATAAAGTATGTGCTGAAAACACCATTTGATTCCTATCACAGTTTGATTTGAAGTGTCCTAACTCAAGAAACATTGTATTTGGAATATGAAAACTCAAGATGTCCCGAATACCATTTTTTGGGCTTCGAAGCTTTGGAGAGAAATATCAGAAGGTACCTGTACACATAACAAACAGTGATATCCGTCTGAGAATAACTAATAATAATTAATGTTGAATATGAATAATGTATAATGTTGTGGGATTATTCCTTATTTAATGGGCTAGTTTGGAATTTATACATTATTATTACATACTTGTATATATATAAAACAAAAAACAAAGTATTGTAATACTGACTTGGAGGTCGATTTCCAAGACAACAGTCGAAGCTTCGAAGCTTCGAAGCATTCGGGTCAGCCCAAATGAAAACTGTCATATATGTAACAAAAATAACAATTACGTTTACCAGCTGATATTTTGGGCTGTTCTGACTGGATAGTGTGGATTTCATACATTTAACACTCAGCAGGTAATATAATAGACCTCTGCCAAATAATGCATCCACATTGTAACTTTGTTTCTTGAGTTAGGACACTTCAAATCAAGCTGTGATAGGAATCAAATGGTGTTATCAGCAAATACTTTATTTGAAAGACTGAATATGACATTAATTTTTCCGCTTTTAAAACCCTAATTTTATAAGAATTTAGTATAGAATAGAATATAATAGAATAGAATAGAATAGAAAGCTTTATTGTCATTGTATTAAATACAACGAGATTCACAGTGGCCACTTCTGGTCAGTGCTTTAAAAACAAATACTTGACAAGACAAGGCAGGTAAAAGATATAACAGATAAAACACACATGACTATAAAGCAAATAAAAACAGGAATAAAACAGGTGAGGTAGAGTAATAAATAAATAAATATAAACAGAGGTATTGCACTTGAGAAATAGATATATAGCTGCTTGAATTTCATAAAAACACGGAGAAAAAGAACACATAATTATAAATAATAAATATAATAAACTAAACACTCGCCCTGAGAAATACTGAAACATAATCAAATAAACCTTGCTGATTTAAACCAATTGTAGGGAGGAAATGCTACAGAGTCTAATAAAATACTGATGACTCTAAACGTTCAGACTTCAGATCATTTATCACCGATGATGAACCACACAAAGAAAATAATATATTATATATCGTTTTCAAACAATACTTTGCCATAGAAATCATTCAAATGTCAGGTGGTTTTCGCCTCACGCTGTGCGCGCTCCCGCGAGGTGCGTGCACATACCGTCGGACATACACAACTCGACACAACATGTGCTGCTTCCGCCAGCTGGCTGCAGGCTCAACATTAGCATAACAAAACTACTGTCAGAAAGTAAACCTCTTTTCGTAATATGCCACCAAAACACTCAGTAGTGGTATTATTGGCCTAATGTTACCTGTGTTCTCCTCTGTCTCTCCCTCTTGAAGCCTCTCCCGAGCCGAGTGGCACACCGGCAGCGGATACACTACCGGGCGGAGGAGGCCCGGTACCGTCTGTCCACCTGCTGAAGGCGACGCGACCGGAACCAAAGAACGTCATGTACGCAATGACGTCACGCCAACGTGGCGGTAGAAATCACGAAAATAAAATTTGTCATATCCGTGGTTTTAACAACTTTTTTGAAATCAGATTTTATGCAGGTTTTTTTTTCTAATATATTTGCCCACTACCAGACCCAAAAACATGCACTTTTAATGTCCTCTGTCCTTCAATCTGGCCTTCAGATTAAAAGCAGGCTAATGTACTATTTAGCAGGAAATATATACATTCTTTATTATGACGTTCAAAGATCATTCATGACCTTGGAGTTTGAGAAGTTGAGAGAACAATCACACCAAGGTCCTTTTAGTAGCTGTAACTTTTTATCATATCACATGATCTTCATCAGCAGATCGAATTTGCCCAGTTGACAAGAAAATTTGAATTTAATTGAGCCAATGCAGACAAGAATTACACAACAACTGGGGAAATTCCAGCTGCCGATTAAGATTATGTAATATGATTGAAAGCTCCACAACACCAACTAAGTGGACCTTAAAGGGGCTATATGTAAGAATCAGAAATTGCTTGTTCACAGCGACACCTGTGGCCGCAATGTCAACGAAAGTCAGCGTCCTGTGGCTCGCGCTCGCGCTTTCGGCTCGCGCTACATTGACATGAACGAGCACCGGTCTAAACAGTGAGGCGACACACGTCAGCTAACACACAATATCACTCTATATTTCACCTGCTTGGCAGTAATGTTAGCTGACCAGAGGAAGGTCTCTCCATGAATCAATGCTGATCCTAGTGTTGGCTTTTCCTCCCGATCCAAGGGAACGGAGGGAACGGGGGGGGGGGGGAGGGGGAGACACCGACACCCGGTTGGGACGATAACGTAACTCTCTGCGGAGCCCCGTCACTTCACAAGACACGGGAAACCTCTGTTGGTCTGGAGGAGCTGCAGCAGTTATTTCTGCAAAAACGTCCACTGCACATTCACCAGATATTCTCAGAGCTAAACTAACTCTTCTGCAGTGTGTAGTGTGCGCGCGTTCACGTGGAGGTGGAGCGAGCCGAGCTGGTGAGAACGAGCGCGGTGTGCAAACAGGCAGGAGCAGAGCTGCTGCGCGCTCGCGTACCCACACGCGAGCGCGCATGGGATACCGACCCGTTAAGATTTATGCGCGTGATAAGTTACAAATAGTCCCTTTAAGGTGAGACTTAAAGCAGCAGTGGGTAGAATTGGAGCAAATATTATTTAAAAAAAAGAAGTTATTTTTATAAAACGGTCACTATATCCTGACAGTAGTGCCAATAGGAACGCTCTCTCTGAAATTACCTGTGATTGGCAAAAGTGTCCCGTCACGGACTAGATTTGTTAAAGCCTGAAAACAGACCCATGAGGAGGTGCAGAAGTCTAGTTTTCTCTCAGAACACATATGCTGAAAGGTTATTACGGAATTTTTTGCCCAATGATGCCAAAAACTTGTTGCATACTGCAGGTTTAATTCTCAATTTTTCATTATGTTTTATAAGAGTTTTGAAGTTATGTAATGTGCAGTATCTATAGCTTAAAAAGGCGCACATGTCTACATCAATATATCTTTTAGCATATTACCATTGGGGGGACTCAGTGCTTCTGAACACACTTGTTTTTTGCAGTGGTGGAAAGTCACTAAGTGCCTTTACTCAGGAACTTGTATTTTACTTCAGTTCTATGCTACTTTATACTTCTACTCAACTACATTTCAAAGGGAAATATTGTACTTTTTACTATACTACTACTTAATCTCAATACTTCTTCCACTACCGATTTTCTAGCCTAAAAGCTCAGAGATCATAATAAATCTAACAATATGATATGAAATAATATAGCAATACTGAATAATTTCCTCCATCACAGATTTTCTAGTCTAAAAGCACAAGGAACATTATTTCCTGAGAGAAATGTTTTACCCACCATCCTTGCTTTTTGGAAAAGAAAAAAAGGCGATATATTTTTATGAATTGGTCATCAACTGTCACTGAATTTATGAGTCACATAAAGCCCCGACAGGCTGTCAGAAAAAAAGGTGATGAATTCACAGTAGATCAACATGTCCCTCATCATTAACACCTTGTGTTTTTGCTAATAGCTGATGCCCACAGTTTCTACTTTCCTCCAGCTTCAGAGAGTGACAGTGAATAGTGACCTCAGCAGAATGTGGCTGATTCTTGGACCAACAACAAGTCATCTGAGATAATGACAGGGCCATTTGATGAATGGGTCTGTTTTTAGGGAGGCGGGCATCCACTGGGGAGTCGGCCTTGGGCAAACACAAAATCCCTCAGGTCACAAAGCCAGATGGATGGACTGCAGTTCTCTGTCACTTTTATCGCTTAACTACTTGTCCCTGGATTAATAAATCTGGAGTCATGACTGGCAGCCCCAGGCTGACACCACCAGCCGCTGCCACCTTTATGTAACCTTGACTTAATCACAACCTCTTCATGACTCCACTTCGTCTAAACACATTTCCATAAATGGCGCGATAGAGGAAAAGTAAGGGGCGATTTATCCTCCACTACTTTGCTCTTTCCTCGTGGTGGTTCTCTAAGATGCCACCGTTTCACGAAGCACAAAGGACAGCGGGGTTTTGCAGAGAAAATGCCTCACGCATTCACACAAAATTGATTTTATTCAGCGGTTTATGTTCTCTCAGTGCACACCACCAACTCATTGAAAAGTAATACATTCTTATGAGACAGGGCTGTTCGCATATGAAACAGGGAGCTAGGCCCAAATTTAAATCAACTCCTCTCCCGGCATATTTTTTACCAACTTATTCTCTGTCTGACGGTGGACTGGAGGAGATGAATTTCCAGCAGTCTGAGAAAATAAGAGCACCTTAATGCTTCCCTCCGACCTCAGTTTCAGCTAGTTAAATAATCACACACGCCTACCCATCCTGTCTCAGCCACCTGAGAGATGAAACATCGGTGCAATAATCAAAATGTAGATAAAATAGTGTTTTCTGTAAGGTTTTAAATGTGTCTATACCTGTACACTGCTTGTTGTGGTGAAGCCGTACCGATGGTATCTGCAAAATGAAGAGAAACTAAGGAGGAGAGTGTGTGAGTAGACAAATTACACCATAAAATTGAAATTGAAGGGAGGAAGAAGGTACGGATTGTGTTCCAGAGACTAATGATGATGGTGATGATAAAGATGATGGTATGATGATGACTAGTTGACAATCCCCACCAGAAAAAGACAGCATGAGTCATTTGCTCGAATGCTTACAACGACTTGTGTTTTCCTGACAAAGGACCTCTTGCAGTCATGCAAATAATAATTTTTCTTTCTCACTAGGCAGCAGTATTGTATGACATTGTTATACTGCCACAAAACCACTTCGAAAGAGGTCAGAGTGTAAGGCTGCGCATACGAAGCATATGACATCTACACCGGAGGCTGAGCTATCTCTGACCGACAGTCACCACTGGTGTCTGTTAACCTTGAAGGGAATTTTTCCTGTGATGTTAACCGAGTTTTAGTTGCCTAAACTTTACCATAGAGGTGGTGGATCACAAGAAACCAGGTGGTAACCTCTGGGTCCGAAAAGTGAAGCCAATGAGGAAGTGCCCTAAACTTGCATTCTTTCTAATAGCCAGCAGGGGGCGACTCCTCTGGTTGCAAAAAGAAGTCTGATTGTATAGAAGTCTTTGAGAAAATGAGCCTACTTCTCACTTGATTTATTACCTCAGTAAACATTGTAAACATGAGTTTATGGTCTCAGTCGCTAGTTTAAAGTCTTCTTCAATACAGCATGATGTTCATTTAGTTAATTATGGTCCCATTTAGAGTCAAATAGACCATAAAGCAGGGGATGCTTTAGGGCGTGGCTACCTTGTGATTGACAGGTTGCTACCACGGCAGAATTAGGTTAGAATTAGGTTCAGGTGAAGGTGGTTAGGCATGTAATTGTAATAGTGCTTGTCGGATGGTTAAACAGCATCCAAAACCCCTCTCTATAACGTTCAAGCTTTCTCTCAAGATTCCTTTTTTTCATACAATTACTTATGTAGCTTTTCGTGTATATGCTGAAAGTATGTGTGCCATTAACCCCATTTGAACGATTCATGGCATCTGGCCCCTCTCTGTGATAGGAGGCTTTCCAGCTGTTCAAAACAGCTAGAAACACTTTTGCCTTCAGATGCAGTCTGATGACTTGTCTAACACAAACTGTCATTTTGAGTGTTGCCCGGTCTTCTGGGTCAACACAAATTGGGTTAGGGTTAGGATTACCCCATATCCTTAAAGTGGCAGTAGGCAGTATATTTTTGGCATCATTGTGGCAAAAATTCCATAATAACCTTTCAGCATATTGTAATCAAAGTGTTCTGAGAGATAACTAGACTTCTGCACCTCATCATGAATCTGTTTTCAGGCTTTAAAAAATCTAGCCCGTGATGGGAGACTTTGACCAATCACAGGTCATTTCAGAGAGAGAGCGTTCCTATTGGCTGTGCTCCGGTCATGTGACCGGAACTTGGCGTTCCTTCAACAGATTTTACAATGGCAGCCGCGTCACAAAATTTCTAATTTTACAGCTAACCAGTACACTACAAGATGATTCTGAGAACATTTGAGGAGAGAAATAGGCATTAACGTAACATAATATTGATTCATATTTGATCAGCGCTGCCTAGTTTGACCATTTGGTCGGAGTTCACGAGTGATTGACAGCCGCAACAGTTATGCTGCAACAGTTTGTATGATACGTTATCCGACCACGTCGGACAAAGTGTTTATAGCTATTTCAGACGGCCACACTCCCATAGAGAGAAGTGAGACACAATACATGTTTAAATATGGGAATAATGGTGCACATTTTCAGACAGACATTCTCTCCTGGAAGCAAGTCATAGTGATAGTTGTGAAACGCATGAAAAAAGAGAGCTTGAGAGAGAAGTTGCTTACTCTCTCACCTCCACACAGCTGGCCAATCGCTCCATGAAGCGGGCGTGAATGTTGGATTGTCGGTTTCGTGAAGTTACAGGAATTTTCTTGACAATGTCTGGTTCTGAAGCTGTTCAACTATCAACTTGTGATGAACCAAGCTGGCAGCTTTAGTATAAACGTGCGCGTGAATGTGAGATAGAGAGAGACATACAGTATATTAACAGAGGAAGACAGAGAGAGCATCGCTGAAGATGATGGATGTGACAATGACTGAAACCTCCTGTCCCTCACGAACAAAACAGGATGAGTGATATCATAGTTCTTCACTGAGCTAAAACCTTTTCATTGCTTGGGAGGCATAATCTGGACAGTAGACAGGTCATTAAGTGATGATAAAGGCTCTGACTGATGGACAATGTGCTGCAGAGCAGAATATATGAAGCGCAGTGGGGTGATACAGTACAATCTCAGGTTTAGTGATTTGTCTCTTGGAAATTGTTGCGTCTGAGCCAACACAGACAATGTACCCATTTCATCTGGATTTGGGTCAATTTCAATCCATACAATCGATACCTCTTGTTTTCCTTCTACAGCTGTTGTCTTCCCAAACAAATCAATACAGTTGAGAAAACACAATGCCTATTAATGCACATCCCTCCACACCCAGCACCACCCATCTGTGTGTGTGCGTGAAAAGGCTCATTAGTGATGTTTTTGTCTGTGTGCCTACAGGGATGTCACGTTAAAAGCTGTCCTTATTTACTGCATCGTTCCAAGAGAGTACAGTATTACAGTGGTTCCTGAGTTTGTAAAGAGCCGCTACTTCAAGAGTGCAAGGACTGAGAGGAAAATAACAGCTCATATGCACTCAGGGACGTAACAACGGCGGGGGAATAGGATATCTATCTATTTCTCACACTTGTTGCAGGGTAAATTCACTCATTCCTTAAAATCTGTTTTCTCAAGAAACCATTAACTAAGCAACTTTTTAGGTGACTTCACTTCTGAAATCATCCCTTCACCCACTTTTTAGGTTCTTTTCTCAAACCTGCTCAGAGTATAAAAACTGGAGCCGAAGCCGCAGCAGCGGCAGCAGCAGCAGCAGCAGCAGCAGCATCCTCTTGTGCAGCTCTCCCACATCTCCACGGAAAGACCACAGTCTCTCCTCTCTTTCTCTCATGAGGAAACATCAAATGCTGGAAAAAAGCTAAAATAAGAACAAAACTTGTGGGATTCGCTGTTTCTTAAAAAAAGAAACTTGACTGCTGTAAATCCCCAGAGGATGTGAGCTCCCTTTCAACAACAAGCCCCTGCGGTGGTCGGATCAGACCCAGCAAACTGTTTAAGACGATGAACTCACAGAATAAACTATATGAGCTACAACACTTCTTCCCAAACTGGAGAAACGGGTCACAGATCAGATGCTGCCTTAACTTCCCTCTTTTATGCTGCATGCGTTTATTTAAAGAAAAATAAAAGTGAGAGCTCTTACAAAATGAATGAAGGAAAGATTTCATGACTTTTTTTTTTTTAGGAATAAGCTAGAGCTGGAAACAATTATTCAATTAATCATAAGATGAACTGTACTGATAAATGTCGAAGCAATTTTTCAAGCAAAATTACCAGAGTGGCAGCTTTTACAATTCCAGGATTTGCTTTTCTCTTACGTTCATTGTAATGTGAAGATCTTTGGGCGTTTTGGACTTCTGGTCAGACAAAACAGGACATCATTTTGGACTTTTGGAAATTGACATTTTATAGATGATATGATTAATTTAGAGAATAATGGCAGATTAATCAATAATGATATATATAATAAAATAATCCATAATTGCAGACCTAGAATAGTTATCTGAGTTTGGATTGTCTTGATTAATCAATAGATATATTTAAACACATTTCACTTATTTGGATTCATAATGATAAGTAGCCCTCATCATGTTTGACCGATTTTCATTCTGCCATAGCTATTATATCAAGACAAAGAAGAAGAAAAAACACTTTAATCTTCTCTTTGTCTTTCTTAATGAGCTGATTTGTCATTATGTAGAGAGTTTAAAGTCTCATCAACAGCCACATACCATCAACCAGCCAAATACAGTATCCCCTCCTCCCCACGTCACTGTTAGCCCGTGCCCTTACAGATTGATGTCTTATAGTGCAATAATAGAAGTCCCTTTTAACAACAAAACGCGCTGAAGAGCAGGAGGCGCACGGAGCCGCTCTCTCCTACCTTCTCCACCTGCTGTCCCACAGGAGCCGAGCAGCAGCGAGGCGACCAGCGCAGTAATCCCAGCGACTCTTTTACTCCGCAAAGACATGTTGAAGCGATGGGATGCTGCAGAGTATAATCCCACCAGTCGGAGAGGAGACAGTCTGTCCGTCCTCCTCCTCCTCCTCCTCCTCCTCCTCCTGTTCTCCTCTTCTCTTCTCTCCTCTGCTTCAGCTGCACTCCGGTGCGCTGCGCTGCAGTAGCCCTGCTGCTGCCACAGAGTGGAGGACCGGCCGCTACCCGGTGGGGATGCTCTCACACCGCCTGCCCTCCGTCAAGTGATGGAGGGGAAAGAATGAGCGAGGAAAAAAGAGGAGGAAGGGCTTTTACGAGACCAGGTTGCAGGTCCGAGTCCAGCGCACCGCCTCCTCCCAAACTGAGATGCCGAAGAAGAGTCCCAGGACTGGTTTCACCACAGCGCAGGGAGAGCATGTGGCTGGTTAAACTTTGATTTAAATGTCAAACTGTGCACATACATCATTCTGCACAGTTAAGGTCAAGTGAAGCAGCAATAGGCAACGCACATTTAGAGTGGAGCGGGGACTTTAAATGCATCACTGCTCGAGGACACTACAAAGTGGTGCTGTGACTTCCTGAGTGCCTTCTCTTCCATAACTTTGTTTAGCAATGCTGTCTGTGCCCTAATGTTACACATCAACGCTTCATTTTCATCATCAGTTGTCAGTATTTGTTTGAAAATTAAGGGCACTTTCTTTGCATGCAAATATATAGCTATAAGTTTACTACATTAAATTTGATTTCATTCTCAATTAACGAATAGGTAAATTTCCGCTATTTCTAAATCCTCACCTCGAAATCTGATTAATGCACAGTTATGTGGTGGTGATAGCATGCGATTGCTCTCACAAAAATATTTTTGGAGGACATTGTGTGACATTTAAAGAGTACATATAATGGAAAAAAAATTCACTTTTTCAGTGCTTGTGCACATACAATTGGGTAGTGCCTACCAACCCACAAATTGTGAAATAAGACAACCCAGTCCGATTTTGTGGGCTGCCTAGATCAGAAAAAATGTGATTCAACAAGCCATTCAGATTTGGTTCCCCTTCCTAGGTCACGTCGGGGCCTATGGAAGGAAGCTGGGACACGGGCGGACACAGGTCTTGGGGTATGGGGTATGACACATGTGCAGTGTAACTGGAGCTGCGGTCGTGCATTGTGATTGGCTCAATTTCGGTGAGTTCAGACCAGATTTTACTGCGCATGTGTGGTACCCCAAAGATATAACGCCCTCATGAAGCGTGACCCAGCCTCCTTCAATAGGCCTTGGGTCACGTGCAGGCTCATTAGAATATATCGGTCACAGCTTGAGAACTACCTTTGCAAGGGTGCACCATTTTTCTCGCAAGCCAACAGAGCAGTCTTTTTCGGGAGGTGTTCTTAAAGAGACGAGCGCTAAAACGGAGCGTTTCAGACTGAGGGTGAATACAGGTATATTCAGGCAGACAAACATTTTTTTTTTTGAGCATGCATGTAAACATGTTCTAGTAGAAACCCAAAATACAAGTATGAACCTGAAAATGAGCATGACATGTCTCCTTTAAAACCTGTTTTCACATCCTTCTGGGGAGGTTAGAGTAGGTCACAAGGTCTCCGGTACTCTTCAGCATATAAAAGCCCCAAACAGAACAAACAGACCTCTCAAACATTATTTTTGGTGAATAAAATTCTACAGGTTTTGTGTGGACCAAGGGAAATAATCAAGAAATATCAGCACTGTTAAAAACACACAATTCATTTTAGAAATTCTCTTCATAAGCACTGACCTCTTATTTGGATGAATATGTAGGCTAAACTGCATTCCATCCCTTGGAAGGTCATTATATCATACGGTTCACTTTGAAAAGCAGATTTTCATCCCAAATAAAATCTTTATAGGGACTATGTTGTCTATCAGCTTTTCTAGGGAAGTGTTCTTTTAAATATTATTTCTCAAATTTTTCTGCCTTTATAGAAAATTCAGAGGAAAAAAAAAGCTGATTGGACACGGAGTGAAGGCTGGGTTTGACCCAGAGTCCTCAAAGCTGCAATGCACCTCCAGCCAAATAAAGACACCTTTTGACAACAAAAGAAAGTGTCATATCTGAGCTCTTCTCACACAAGTCTGAGTATTTAGACCTCAGATTAATTAATATTTTACTCTGACACACCTCATCAGTCATTTTGATTTCAATTAGGTTGTTTGGCAGAAAGTACCGAAACACTTTCATAATTATGCATGTGCTTTTTCGACACACAGTATATTCAGTGAGTGAGCACTTGAATTTTAAAATAAGATGCCCATCAATCAAATCTACATTTATCCCCCAGGGTCATAGCTCAGCACAAGACGTCACAAACTTTTGATGAACACCCATAAATGTCATTCATCCACAAATACCTCCGGACTGACCTTCTAACCAGGAAGAAACAGCAGTGGGGCTTCTGCTGTTCCCTCTGAAGGACATCAGTGGGAGCGGCAGTAGCTTAGCCTTGTGTTCGCCCACACAACCTTTGATCCCTGCTCTCAACAGCACGCCGTTTCCTATCAAGGTCATGTGTTGCAGGATGCCAGCAGTGATGAGGGTCTTATTATAGGAGGGTGCAATACAAAAGAAATTGCTTTTCTACCTCAAGGGCAAAATCTTCCATCATACATTGGGGGGAACCAACAGGGTCGGGGGTGTGGGTGGAGTTTTCTGAAGACAAGGGACACTCAAATCCTCCTCCAGCCTGTTAAGGCCCAGACACACCAACCCGACATCACAGAACTAGCGGCGATGAAGGCCGACTGTTGAGTTGCCTCACGTTGCCTGTCTTGGCCAAAATGTTTCACTCGAACACACAGCAAACTCTACAGCAGACAGCCATCTACCACTGATGTTCTACGCCTGCGTGAGAGGAAATAACTCTCCCTACCAGCAGGTCACGGTAGTCTGTATTCGTCATTCAAAAAGGGAAACCAGAAGACCGAGGACGCAGGATATACAATCCGTTGTTGTGATACGTACATGAAACAAAGCGCCGTTTGCCGACCATTTTTTGCACTCCATTCGCCAGAGTTCGCTAGGTCCCTGCGTGTTAGGAAGAGGTGTCACGTGACTAGTGAGTACCTAGCAACTGACGTGACAAAATAAGTCTACGTTGACATCTAGTTTCACACAGGCCACGAACAGCGGTCTCCTTCGTCAAAGTCCTGTGTTTGTTTGACCCATCTGCCACCCCTCCACCCACCCTAGCAGACTATCACGCTCTTCATACTACGTCTGTCTAATAATGACGCAGGTGGGTTTACATTGGAGTTATTTGAAAGCTCGGTGCGTCACATACAGTCGCTAAAGGGGGACTCCGTGTGTCGATATCAGACGCCGAGGGGCACTGACCGAGCTGCGGTATTTGACGAGTTGGGAGTGAGAACAGGTTGGATATGTTGTTTACACATGGAGCAATCAAAACATCACATCTCAGATCACATGCATCAGGTCAAGGGATTTGTGTTATTTTCTACAGAGTTTATGTAAATCGACAGTACTTGAAAACACAACTACACTGTCTTAATAGCTGCTTAGCTGTAATGATTCCTCTCTGAATTGATCTGCTTGTTGCACAGTTACACTGCAAGAAATGGTGGAAAAAATCAACAGTCCAGACAAAACTGTACAGTTCAGGCTGGTTGTAGATATGTATAAAAATGGAAAATAAAAATCTTAACAGAAACTCAGTAATCAACCAAACAAACTTGATGCTAGGCCCATGGCTATTGGACAGCTAGCTGCTAGCACATGCTGCCTCCAACAAACTACAGCTGATCTGATCTGCACTCCAGTCCAACAATGAACTTCTGTGGGGAGCTTCTACTAGTGATGCAACGCTCGAAGCAAACCACTCAACACATTATCGACCTTTCAAAAGTACCAAGTATCGCAGCGAGAGTGTCAATCTGCCTCAGTATTTAAAAACAGAACTGTTTAAAAGTGATCAGTTTAACAGCTTTAGTGAACAAAGCAATGAAAGCAGCAAGACCACTTGTATTCTGGCTGTTTCATGGTCTCAGATATAGTCCATCCATACTGAAACAAAACCAAGCGTTTGGCCAGCAGGTGTTGCCATTTTTGACTGTCTCAAATGCTTTAAAACAATGAACAATTTAACACATTTGTTTCATAGTGACTAGTGCTTCAGAAAGCTTAAACCCCCCCATCAATACTTCTATTTGACGAGTTGGCAAGACTTGAAACTAACAATTGAGACCATAAACTCATGTTTACAATATTTACTGAGGTTATAAATCAAGTGAGAAGTAGGGTCATTTTCTCATAGACTTCTATACAATCAGACTCCTCTTTGCAACCAGAAGAGTCGCCCCCTGCTGGCTGTTAGAAAGAATGCAAGTTTAAGGCACTTCAGCATTGGCTTCACTTCTCAGACCTGGAGGTAGCCCACTGGTTTTTAGACGGTATACCGGCATCACACTACTTTTGCCTTTGCTTCTAAGAGAGGGCAGTCATTGTTTTATTGGGGACTGTCTCACTATGTCACAGTGTATTAAACACAAGAGGACTAACAGTGAGTGATAGGTACCATTCTGAACGAGCAAACTCCTTTCAAATGGCGTCATGTGTTGCAGAAATGTGGGGTTGTTTACATTTTGACGCATTAGGAAATCCATCACAGTCTCACCTCACCTAGAAAATAAGCCCAATGTTGAGAACGTGAAGAGATTTACATATGATTTGCATATGCATGGACATACAGGTGCAAAGAGGCTTATTTGGGCACAAATCCACTCTGCATGGCTCCAATTTCCTGCTCTACTGTAGCCCACAAATGAGCACTAACAAGACCTTAGTGGTGAGCCAGAATGAGCAGCACAGCGCCTGGTTCATTTCCCCACTGACACAGTGTGCTGCCAACACTGATGAAGCTACTGCATGATCATATTCAACAAAGCATGCACAGTAAGGAAAGATAGCTGGCAGCAGAAATGAGAGGAGGCACCTGTTCATGTGCAGTAAAGGAGGAAGGGTGAGGAGTAATAGGTGTGTTTCCATCCTCCTGTTTTTATTTTTTTTCATAAAAACAGGTGGATGGAAACGCTGAAAATGTAAAAAAAAAAAATTTAAATGTTGCAAAAACGTTTTTTACGCTTGGCTGAAAAGTTGCTGCATCGTTAAAGGCAAAATGGGACAAAGTGCAATGGAAGCAGAGTTAGCAAATAAATGACGTACGCAAAGCGTGAGACTTAAATGTCCACTAAAGCTTCTGCTTCATTGAAGAGACGAAAACATCAGATCTGTGTGGAGCGATGTGGAGAGACTGTAACGTTCATCAAATTGCTAACTAAAACACTATTATTTAAAGGCAATTCAAAGCTTACAACATCCCTTCTCCACCTAAGTTGGTAATTAACGACTTCTCTATCTCAAACTCTATACTTATAAGGTACAGTGTGTAGGATTTGGTGGCATCTAGTGGTGTGGTTGCAGATTGCAACCAACTGAGTACCCCTCCGCTCACTCCTCCCTTTCCAAGACTGCGGTAATGTGAGCCGCCGAGTGCAAAACCGTGGTAACGCCATTCACTTCGCTCAGAGGCCATCCTTACCATAATAACACTACTTTAGGAGCAACGGAAGTCAGACGGCAGCTCTCGGTACCACGGTTTTGCACTCTGCGGCTCACGTTACCGCATTTCACAAGCGTGTCAGAAAACTACGGTGGCCTTCAGGTGACGTAAAAACGCAATAGGCTCTCGCTAGAGCCAGTGTTTGGTTTGTCCGTTCTGGGCTACTGTAGAAACGTTGCAGAGCAACATGGCGGACTCCATGAAGAGGACCCGCTCCATATGTAGATATAAAGGGCTCATTATAAGCTAATGAAAACACAACAATTCTTAGTTTCAGGTGATTATACACTAATGAAAACAGTTATGAATGTTGTATTCCATTTCTGATAATAGATCCCCCTAAATCCTAAACACTGTTCTTTTAACTGAAAGAACATTTATTACTTTTCTTGTGCACACATAATTGACAGCACACCAACAAAGTAAGGCAACTGAAGTCCCAAAAGCAAAACTATCTAATGTTACTTTTCTGTGCATGCACAAGTGGTTGTCTACCATTCACTCACACTCACAATCATTTGAGCTGTGCTGTCTGGCATCACCATAGCGATACATGATTGGTGGAACAAAAAACAATCAATGAAACAGCCTATCAGAACCATAGAACAGTCTTGTCTTCTCATTAATCGGCCTTTTTCGCTACACTCAAAAAAATCAACTAGGGCATTAGTTTGATCAACAAATTAGAAACATGTTGGCATTAAATGAATGAATCATGACTATGTTCATTACATGATTCATTCTTGTTTATTGTACATGATTCCAAACAAATTCAGATGAATGAAATCAATTCACGTCAGTCCAATGAGAATGACGTCCTTCAAATCAACGAGTCTGCTATGGTCAGCTATTGCGCATGCTCCGTGCCCCGGATGCAGAAAGAACTTCCGCTGTTCGTTTGAATCGTTTCACGCGGGTTCACGACCGTTACCTGAAGCTACCTGAAGCTACCTGGCCGCCGCCGCCCACACATGGAGTCCAATACACTTCCAATCCGTCTGAAACCTCGATATTAATGGTAAGTAACTCCTATATATCTGCATGAATGTGTTTAGTTAAATATGGTGAGTGATAAATAGCAGTTATTGGACAGTTGTGAGTCATTTCTCAGTTGGATAGTTAACGTGAATGTTGTCACTCGTGTTTCTCACAGTTTAAGCCACCAAATCCCTCTTTCTTTCCCTGAAACTGTCGCACGTCTAAAAATAAATACGACCTCCCGTTTTGTCTATGACGACTAACAGACGGAGAAACTTTCGTCCGTCATTAAAGTTTTAAGAACAAGTTTGATTTTCTGCGTTTTTACATCCATCAAAGTCTTTTTTTGACTCGGAGCCGCCGCAGATGCACATTTAACGGTATTGGCGCGGAGTGGAGGAGAAGACAGACAGACAGACAGACAGGCAGACAGACAGATAGACGGACATACGAGCGGCAGTTCGGGTCCTTTCGGCCTGATCCCAGCCCCTCAGAGAGAGAGAGAGAGAGAGAGAGAGAGAGAGAGAGAGAGATACGCGCTGCAATCATATTAATTCTAATCATATAGTTTTTCTGCTCTCAGGTCCTCTACATTAAGGTAGAGTGACAGTCTTCAGTGTGAGTGTATGTAATTATAGATACTGTAACACTATAGGCCTACTACTACAATAGAAATATTAGCATTTGTTGTTATAACTTACTTACATTTTTTTCTCTTTTTACCAGAAATACATCACAAAATAAAGCAGCATCCACTTGCTCATGAGATTTGTGTGCACCTTGTCAGTATGGTAAGTTAATATTTTTTTGTCATATTGGTTATCTGATATCATATGTACATATACAGTATATATTTACACTTAAGGTTTAATGATTTAACAGAAATGCAGTGTTAAATATTTTGTGTTATTAACTATCGTCTTGTTGCACATTATATACCAGCATGCACATTATATGACAGGCAGCAGGACTTTAACCACCCTTGTTTTTTTCCCTGGATTGTATTTTTGTATTTTGTATTGGAGCAAATACGGTTCATTTATTTTATCATTTACTAATGTTTTTTTTTCCTTTTCTTTCAGTGGCTAATGTGGCAGTGCAAACCTCGTGTCACCAGAGAGAAGCAGGTACAAATTGTTTAAACATTATAAGCTACATAATCATTGTGGTAGAGGCCAACATTATTTGTGCATATATGTAAACTGTCCATGCACATTCAAGACTTGGAGTGGACTCAACAGCCACATCTATAAAGCTCATTCATCTCAGTTTACACAGACAGCTTCCAGTTCAGTAATTTTTAAATGTGAGTTTGTGACTTGTCCACAGAGAGAGATTTTTTTGTTCATATTGGTACACATTTGTAAGGTAACGAGACAGTTAGTTGTGTGTTTCTTGGTTTCACTTTCAAGACAGATGTTGACAGTACATTTTATACATACAAAGGAGGAAGCATCATCCACACACACTGAGAGATTTAAAAGCAAGTGTAGTTACATTTGTGGACCGGGTGCAAGTGTCAGATACCTCTGATAATGTGAGGCCTGGCTGTTCTGATTATGTATCATATGGTGAAGTTGAAATGTGTACGTATCAAATAAGTCAGTCAGTTTTCTCAACTTAAAGTTGTGAATCTTCCGTGTTTGTTTTTTGTTTTTGTTTTTTTAGAATGGGAGGACTTTCAGCATAAGAACTGGAGCGCCTGGACAATATAAGACAGAACCAAGCCTTCCTGTCTTCGATCAACTTATTGCTGGTAGGTAGACACAAAATTTAGGAGCACCACTTAAATCAACATTCAATGCAATATGTTCATATTTTTTCCATCTTAACTGTCTTAGTGATAAAAGCTTGGATATATTTTGATTTTTGCCTTGCAATGTGATGGACTATATTGACTTTTATTATCATTTCAATCTCTTCTGCAGACTGATTGCAGACAGACTAGTAGATTCCTGCCTTTGAAATGTTGTTGGCAGAAGCACTGCAATTTTTTTTATTTTATTTTTTACTTAAATGTATACTGGAAAGATTAAGTGTCTTTCTTGATATCACTGTAACACCACTTTTCGTTGTGGCAGGTCAAAGGGTGCTGTGAGACAAGTGCTGCCACCTTGCAAGTCCTTCCTTCTACAAAATAAAGAAGCTACCCTCACCCCTGAACTCTGAGGAGTATTGACCTGAACATGTAAGTAACTGACTGCAATGACTGGCTTTTATTTCATATGCACCAGTAAAAAAAATTCTCACTAAACGTGGTTCTTGAGGTAATGGCAAGCCAGTTTCATGCAGTGTTCTCTCATAGCAGCTGATCTCTATATGGTGATTGTTGGTCTCTGTGTTACTTCTTCTCAAGTTGTCGTATCAATGTTTTCAGTGCTGGGATGTCTAAACTTAGAACTCACTTAATACTATTTTGTCTAGCCTCCAGTCTCTTTAGACTCTGAAAATACATTTGTTATATTTTTCCCCAGCACACAGACTCCAAGGCTGAGACATCCATGGAGCAAACTGTGATGGGAGTGCATGTCATACAGAAGGAGGGTGCGGTGCCCAGAGATGACCCAGAGGACATCGGTGTCCTGCTTGAAGGTGTAAAGGGCCTCAGTGGTTTGGGAAACATTGCGCATTGTGCTCTGTTGTTTGGACTGATTTCGAACCTAAGCTACCCATCAGAGCTCAAATGCAGTTTTGAAGTCCTGCAGAAGATTCTTCTAAATCTGGATGGACAGAGGTTTTTCTCCAAGGCCCAGTTTCTAAAAAACAAGCTTCTGGGGTGAGTAAGCTTGAAGCCTGGACTGACTGATAGAAGCTTGGTATTCCATATCCCTGCAATTGTTGTCGTTTGTGTATGGGTGGAGCAGACACAGCAATGTTTTTGAACATTTTTGATTTTACTGCATGGACAATTGTGGCTGGAGCAGTTGTACACACTTTTGAATTTCACCACTGAATTTCAATATTCTGAGTGGTCAATCACAGCGTTTTACGACCTGTTAATATTTATAACAGACCGTTGCTATGGGTGCAGTTTTGATGTCGGACTCTGGTGGACCATTTTTGTGTAAAATTTATTGATTTCTTCAGTGAGTAGTCGTGTAATAAGTGGGATAATGTACAGCTAGCGGGTCATAATATAAACCCCTTCAGGGAAATGCAAGTCGAGTTCCAGGTGCAGCATCGCCCTGTTGGGGTTTATGTCACAGCAGTGACTGGCTCGCAGTACATTATCCCTTACTTGTAAAGCACATGGGTAGGTTGCAATATTTCAGTGTTTAAAACTGTTAAAATGCATATTGCTGAAGTCATGCATACATTTTGCTGAATTATTTGTACAGTCTGATTTTATTATGGGCTAAGAGTGTTTGTAGGTTCCAATATCCATTTTATTGCATATTGCAAATGTGTTTAAGAAGAGTGACAAACTAAGAACAGTGGCCAAATGTTAAATAAACCAAAATAATTTTGCATCTTGACTTGTTTTATGTATTTCTGTGGATATTTGGTAATTTAATTGAAATGAATGCTTACTAGTACACTGAAAACAACACTAATTGAAACAAGATTGATATTAGTGAAACCATTAAAAACCATATTAGCTCATTCAACAAGATTGATACTAGTAAAACCACTAAAAAACATATTAGTTCATTCAACAAGATTTATATTAGTTCATTCAACAAGATTGATACTAGTAAAACCACTAAAAAACATATTCGTTCATTCAACATGATTGATACTAGTATAACAGACAAAACCTATATTAGTTCATTCGACAAAGGAAAATTCATTGAATGTACATATTAAGATTACTTTACACCAACAAACGTATGATGTGTTCAAAAGACACAATCAAGATGGATTGATCTTACTTGATTGGTTTAGATAGACTATAGGTGGCAAGATCAAATTACGTTCATCCAATGAATTATTTTTTTGAGTGCAGGAGGGTGAGAGGATTTTCAGCTGGTGTGAAGTTGCTCTTTTGCATATTTAGCCTCTTATTTGGATTGACAATTATACATCATGTCAAGTGGCTTGAAGTTGGATATCAAGTGTCTGATGAATCTAAAGGCATCTAGTTGTATCCTTCAAACTAAACCTTGACAGAGAAAAACATAAAGGTTCAAAGCTAAGTAGTCATTTATGTTCTTCTTTCCTTCTCTCTTTCTGTGTCATGTCCATCTTTATCCGTCTTTTCTTACCAGCTTCGGTCCCTCAAGGACTTTGCTTTACCTCTCCCTACAAAACACTGAATATACAAAGAGAGACTCCCTCTCTCATTAGGACATTGTGTCATAGATGGGAACATAATTCCACCATCACCGCACTCTCTCCTCCTGTGAAAAGCGAAATTGAAAATTGGATTGATGCTATTTGTCCTCTTGATTATTTGTTGCCATATCTGTAGATCTGATGATATTGCCGTACAATCACACCGAATGTGAAACCATTCGGCAGCGGAGGTGTGAGAAAAGTAATTTCTCGCACATTGTGAAAATGCATCGTCTCATCTCAGCCGGCTGACTTGTTCGCTCTCAGAGACGTCTTTAAAATATTACCATGAAAATATTCCCCATTCTACTCCGAATACAAACATGTTTTATTATTGTTATACTTATTACCTCTGAGCTCTATTATAATGAATATGTTCTGCATGCACCTTTTATTAAAACAGAAACTCAAAAGGAAACTGCAAAAAGACCAGAGTTGAAAAGAATGAAAACCAGTACAGTTACATGAAAAGTTAAGCAGTGATTTGAAAAAAATTGCAGTCCAGTTTTAAAACCATCCTCTGTCTGTATGCTCGACTGGTTCCCTCCCCTGTGGGCCGAGCGCAGAGCTTAGTCCTGGTGACAGGAGGAAGCAGGCTGCAGCTTGATATGAAGGTGCAGAGACAGTAAGTAGTGCTTGGTTCATATCAGATCTGTCAAATTAACTCATTCGTTCAGGTTTCTGTACTGCATATTGGAGTTTTAGTCTCTCAGAGGCAGAGTTGCTCCGGAGGGAGAGTCAAACTTCGACGAGCAGAAGCACAGAAGTGAAGGCTTCCTGCTTAGTAATAAACCCCAGTGAAAAACGCAATAAGAAAGAGAGGTAGCAGCTTATATTATGAAACCTATTGCTACTGCTGCTGACTAAAAACACCCTTTCTTTAACAGTAATTGTTAAATATATTCCTGTGTTTAACAGGGAGATGTTGTCTATTGCCAGTTGATTGTGTAGAAAGATTTATCTCACTTAATGAAGGAGGCTGAATCAAGAGGCTGATAATTTTTTGACTTTCATTTTAGAAACTCTTTCTGCTTCTGCAAAGAGGTCAGAGGTCAGAGGGGCCACGGAGCAGTTAGTCCTGGAACTGGCAAGAATTCAGAAACTATCTATATAATAAATAATAAATACAACTTTTCCTCACAAAGTTAAAGTGCTCTACAGGGAAGCAAACTTAAGGGCAAGCAAAAAACTAACAAACAATGATGAAACCATAAAACACAGGATGGATGAAAATAATGTAAAAAGTAAAATAAAACATGAAATCGCAATCCAGAAGAGACATAGGGTATACAAAAGTTTTCATATCAAACAATGTTTTAAAAATGTAGTCAAAAGAAGTTAAAGATATTGGGAATCTTTATCTGAAGACATCTTAACCCTTTACTAAATTAAATCTGCAGTAACTGTTTTTTTGGCCACTTGAGGGCAGCGCAACAAGCACAAACACAACAACTGACATTTCAGCCTGTTCTTATTCCCAGGGCGTCAAATTCCGAGGCTTAGTCACGGCCGTGCGTCGCACCAGTGTGAGACGCACCGGGCTTTCCATTAACTACAATGTAAACCCATCCGCGGCAACAGTAAACGCTCAGAGAAAGTGCGCCGGGAGTGTGGTGACATTATATTATAAAGAGCGAAAGAGACACACCGGGCAGGAAGGAGGGGAGGTGGATGCGTCCACAAACACGTTCTATAGCTAGTCGCTAACTTTGTCTGCCGTTTAGTGCTGGAAAGGTAGTGTACAGTGGGTTTTTAGATTTTTTTTCTGCTGCAGTTGAAAACAACACTACTAGAGTGGAGAGCATGAACCAAAACAATAACATTGCTGGCAATAAAACCAAAACAATGAGCTGAAAGATGCTAAAAATGCCCCTTAAAGCTGAGGTGAACTGCAAAGATGGATGATAACTATTTATGGGATCAACTCTCTTTGACCCTTTTCACAGAATACGAAGTCATTTGCTTCATTGTTGACAATAAAACACTGATCAGTGCAGCTTTATTTTATGACTATTTATTGTGTAAAACCTCTTGTAGATCCTTATGCATCCCAAACTTAATGCACTTTATAAATTGGGTTTCTTGACAGAGTTTAAAGGAACAGTGTGCAACATTTAGGGGGATCTATTGGCAGAAATGGAATCAAATATTAATAAGTATGTTTTCTTTAGTGTATAATCACCTGAAAATAAGAATTGTGTTTTTGTTAGCTCAGAATGAGATGCCGCCAGATGTTACACACTGCACATTTGAACATAGTCTCCAAATCTATCTAGGGGACAGGATTAAGTTGCTGTGTCAGATAGCATCGACTGTTGGTATTCATTCCCTTCTACCTGCTGTTAGCCCTTGTTAGCATATAGTGCAAATGAGTCTCAGTGGAGTCGGTGGCAGTAATTGCCTCATTTATCCAGACATCCGCTTCACTTTGATATTGAAATCTTTGTTCACATTAATATGTATAAACAGATGCTCACATATTTAGGCCCCCTAATGCAGTCACAAACAGAAATCCTTCATCAACACAATACGTCTTTCTCTCCTTTGCTTGTCGAGCATTATTCCAGTCAAAGCTAACAGATTTCAGACCAGTGAGTCCAGTAAGCATCTAACTCTTCATTTGTTTACATGACTATTGTTGATTTTTTCCTTTCAGCATCGCTTTTTATATATCTTCGACTCGCCTGGTAACATCATTTCAATAGATGAGATGAGAAGAGAGATGGAGGTAGCTTTTTAATGGCTCTGGAGTGCATTTCAGTGTGCTATTTCTATACATGAGTGATTCCCAACCAGGGGTACTTGCACCCCAGGGGGTACTTCTACAGTTGCCAGGAGCTACGTGTAGAGATTGGGGAGTAGCTCAACTAATATGAAAAAAAAGTAAATTAGGTTTTGATAAAAACTATACAGTATATCCACATACTGTATTGAGTCAGCCTAACCTGACCACTACATGGTGCCATTAAAAGCCACTAAATTCAATATCCAGAGCATTAATATAGCAGTAAACAACTATTTGCTGTGTAAAGATATAGAGGAGTAATGTCTACCTGAGCAGAGAATGAAGTCGCTCTCCCTCTGTGTGTGCACATGCTTTTAGTGCATGTTCCTGTATGTGTGCGTGCCCCACTGGCTAGCTCACGGCCGCTGATATTGCTCTCATACGGCGGTTACAGCTGATAAAGCAGTCCCGACCGACGGCGTTGTCATGGTAGCGTAGCACCCACCCTCCGGTTGCCCCTCAGCTAAACACTGTTATCTCCGTCAGCACTTTCGCAGTTGTTTGCTACTGTTAGCGCTGATAGCACGTTAGCTGCGTCCCACGGCTCGCCGTCGCCATGTTGAGAGCTGTTTAGAGGCAATAGAAATGCTCCCAATCCTATATTTAGCACCTTTATGACAGCTTGAAAACTAGTTGGCAAGCAGAGAAGTCTAAAACAGTTAGCTACAGGGTCAGGTCCAGGTTTTGGTGGCTCGAAAGCAAAGGCACAACGCAACTTTGACGATCTGGCAGGGGAAATGGGCTGGCTATATACTGCAGGGCTGACGAAGGAAGTGGAAACAGGTGAGCATGTGGATGAGGGAGTCAGGTGACTGGGGCAGGTGGAAAAGTCTGAGGGCATCTGGTGGACAGGTAGAGAACGAACAGGTTTGGGGAAGTGAGAACGTGGCTAGAAGGACAGATTACTCCAAGATGTCGTAGTATACGATTACAAACATGACCAAACCAACCTAAATATTGACAGTTCAATTGTGTGAAAAATATATTGTAACAATATCCACTTTTATATAGTCAATTGTGTTAAATAACATCCAGTTTAAAATCAATTGAAATCCATGAAGGGGGGCATTGAGAGTTCATCTGACAGGGATGTGGGGGTACACCAGACAGAAGAGGTTGGGAACAACCTCATACATCATGAAGGTTAAAAAGAGGAAAATATGAGCAGAGTTTGGGGTTGGTGGTGGTTTCATGCAGGTCTGAGAATCCAGATACAGCAGGGACTTTTTGCTGATGCATGCAGTTTGCCTCAATTATCGCTCTTATCTCCAGTGAGTATAGTTTTAGCTGGCTCATTTACATTTGACGCAGGATTAACACTCACTGGATTGTGGAACGTATTTTGATATGGAATTAGTGAGAATGAAATATACATGGATGAACATTTGAACACAGCACATTTAACTCAGCAGTTACGTGTCAGTTGATTCAGTTCTTCTGAATATTGATAGAAAATGGATGTTATTTCACCCCAGAGTCCTTTATGGTCGAGTTCAGCCAATATGAGATGATGAAATTTCATATCGGAGCTCATAATGGTGGCCGCGCCTATCATCGTAATTGCACTTTCTCAGGGGCGAATACTGAGAGTGTGTGGTTGTGCTGCCAGGTGTAATTGTAATTTTTGCTGAAAGAGAGCATGTGTGCTCAGCGAAGCTTCCCCATATATAAAATTATCTTAATCTGAAGATAACATCAACTAATCAATTCTTTTTTTTTCCAGTGTGCTCATATTCTACTCCAGCAAATCATTTGGCAGAGTCAGGTGATAAGGGAGTAATTTGAGGTTTACCGGGCAGTATGGCCAGTCCAGCTACTACCACTTCTGATATTATGCTTCAATTTGCTTCTAAATGAAATAAATCATTTTGCTTTGCAGCTGTTCATGAGCCACTCTACGATCTCCTGTCCCCATTTTCTTTCCCCCACATGTTCTTATATATTTTGCAAACCAAATGGAGCCAGCCAAGTGATCAATGCACTCTTCCTCAAACTTTTTTATTCACAACATCTGCTGCTGGATTCTCGGGGCTTTTGGCAGGTCATCTGGCTGGAAAAATATTCAGTGTCTCCATCGCCGCGAGCTCCTGGAAGAGCCTCAACATGCTTTAGTTGTATAATTCATTCATTTTCCAAACTACTTACTCCTGTTCAGGGTCACATGGCCTATCCCAGCATGCACTGGGTGGAAGGAAGAGATACAGGAGCCCAATCCAACACTCGGGCTCAGTTTCACACCTATGTGCAATCTGTTATTTCTTATTATTTTATTATTGATGTCCAATAAACCAATGTAAGATGGTACTGGGCCATTGTAAAATATTCTGGTGTGAAGTCAGAGCTGCTCCAGTCACCCTTGTAATGAAAACAAACACAGCCTCAAGGTGTTACTTATGAGACTAGATTTATAAAGCGAGGTCAGACAAGAGAAGAGCAGACAACAGTCTATAAAAGTGATATCAGTATTCATGTTTTCTCTGGCTCATCCTTGAAACATTCTCATATTACAGGTTTACAAAAAAAACACCTTTCTTAATTTGATTTCCAGGAAAACACTGGATTCCCCTGAACTTCTCCTCAGCTTTATTTATTATTTATTCAGGATTAATTAAAGTAAAACTCATTCTCTTGGATCAGACTACGAGCCTCCAGGCATGCAGAGTTGTGCCTCGTGCCAGCACATCATGCCTGACATTATCATCTCTGACTAAAATCATCACAAACACTCATTGTCTGATACGAATATCCCCCAAAACAGCTGTGCTGGTGCAGCTTGAGAGAAATCCCAGATAACTAGCAGTAACTGCAGCCCTCCGATGTCAAATGAGTGGTGTTGTGTAAATCTGACTCTTTTGCTGTCCTCCTCCAGAGACAGTTAATGGCGCTGATAAGAGGGATTCAGCTCTTTAGGGAATAGCAGTTTTTACTTCCATTTAGCTGGTATTAATTACATATTTAAGGGCCTGCCTTATACCACAGTCATAACTATATGCAAGCTGGAATCAGAGAGGCATAACATCCATTTAACCACAGCAAGACGATATCCTCACAGGTGCTTCATTGATCCGGGCGTCACAGTAACTGGTGAGTTTCAGGCTTTCACTCTGGTTGAAAATGTAATTTTGTCTTTTTTTTTAATGCATTAATAATCCAAATGGGAAACTGATTTTCATTATATCTAAAAATAGCATTTCATTTCACCTACTTAATTAAAAGATTTTTTTGTTAAAAATCAATTAATCAGAGTCTGATCTGCATGTTGCTGGGAGGCTGCAGGTCTGCTTGAGTCAGAATCAACGGGACGAAATAATTCAACATCTCACACATCATACAGTAATTAACTGTTGTCATCATGGTGTTTGCAATCAGTGACAGTCTACTGCCCTCACTGTGCATGTAGATGCAAGGTTAGGTTGGTTGTTGACTCTAAATTGCCCGTAGGTGTGAATGAATGTGAGCGTGGATGGTTGTCTGTCTCTATATGTCAGCCCTGAGATAGTCTGGTGACCTGTCCAGGTTGTACCCCGCCTTCGCCCAATGTCTCTCCCCCCCCGAATGGGATAAGCGGTTACAGATAATGGATAGATGGATAAATTGTCATTGGTATATTTTTTTAAAGGAATAGTACTATTTTGGGAAATAGGGTCATTTGCTTTCTTGAAGAGACTTAGATGAGAGGATTGATACCACTTTCATAATGAAGAGCGGTATCAATAGTCTCATTTAACTCAAATAAGCGTGTTTCCTAACATATCAAACTATTTCTTTAAGTGCAATTTGTAATATGAAACTTGCTGTTACCCCTTGAAGCAAGAGTGTAGCCTACCTCAGGTAAGAACTGGCCTCATGTGGCACACTATATAGTAGCAAGCAGAGAAAAGACGGTCAGAGATTCAGGTTGATACACAAGCAAGCCCACAGAAGCTGACAGAAAGACAGAGGCCCATACGGACATTTCAAGGAAGGATAAATATAGGTTTCGCATCCCGAGCAGGTGGAGGCTGACAGGGTCTGACATGAACACACAGATGACATTAACTCAGCAGGATTCTGCTCATTTGTCAGCTGCAGCTCGGCCTGGACATCACCGTCTAACCTGAGGGGACGATAAGGAGGACCCCACCCTGCTGAGAGCATCCCACCAACAGCTCCAGTCTTATCTAATCTTCTCCATGGATGAGCAGAAGATGGGGGAAACTAATTCACAAGTGTTTCAGAGTGGAAATGATGAAGAGAGTCGGTGGTGGTGAGCTCAGTTTTCTCTGGTTGCCTATCATTTGTCACCTCCTGTGACTATAAAGATTTCCCACCAGTGGAAATAGGACTTCCAAATACCTCAGATTAATTTAAAAAAAAAGTATTTTCATGAGATTTAAGCTGATGAAAGTATAATTGAAAATAGTTTTTTTTTTTTTTTTTTACTTCTTAGCATATATATATATACTTCTTATTTATGTAATATTCTACTTTGCTCTAATTTCTTTTTCTTAAAAAGGTCCCATGTGTTGTGTTTACTGCCACTGAAGAGGAATAAATCTCGTTCATATAGTACCTTTTTTCCACCTGCGTTTATTAGGCTTCCTAATGCTAACGCTACCAGCAGCTATGTGTGAGACCAGTGGGCAACCTCCGGGTCTGAAGTCAATGCTGGAGGGCCTTAAACTTGCATTCTTTCTAATAGCTAGCAGGGGGCGACTCCTCTGGTTGCAAAAAGAAGTCTGATTGTATAGAAGTCTATGAGAAAATGACCCTACTTCTCACTTGATTTATTACCTCAGTAAACATTGTGAACATGAATTTATGGTCTCAATCGCTAGTTTCAAGTCTTCTTCAATACAGCATGATGTCCATTTAGTAAATTATGGTCCCATTTAGAGTCAAATAGACCATAAAGCAGGGTATGCTTTAGGGCGTGTCTACCTTGTGATTGACAGGTTGCTACGACGGCGTTGTCTGGTCTGGGAGTTGTCTGTGTTTGCGTCTTACAACTTTAACACTTTCATAGTGAGTTTTCAGTTCATGAAAGTTAATTGTAGCATTTTGGTGGGCTAAAAAGTCTTATGCAGCATTCAGTTGTATTTACAATAAAACCAAGAAGGTGACGGCCAAAATGTCGAACTCGAGGCTTCAAAACGGCAGTCCACAAACCAATGGGTGATGTCACGGTCACTACATCCACTTCTTATATACAGCCTATGTGTGAGAGGCACATAGTGGGGCTACAGTTAGCTAGCATACAACATACAATAAGTTGCTTATCAGAAAAACACAAACATAGTATATGTCATTGTCAGTGTTTGACGAAATGACCAATGTCCCCACCCACATACGATGGACGTGAAGGAAATTTTGTTTTTAGTGCTCACAGCGCTGAAATATTACATTCAAAACTTAATACAGTTTTCATTGAATCTACTTTTTTATTTTTAAAAAAGTCTGTGAGATTTGATGAGTGTGCTTTGATTGATTATCCACAGTAACAAGGGACAATGTAAAGAGAAGTTGAGATATTGGAAAGAGATGAAATTCCATTCACCTCCACTGTTTTTGGGGTAGAGGCTGAAATCTCAGGGATGTATTTCTCTAAACCTTAGCATGTCTAGATACCACTAGAAGTACGTGAGAAAACTTTGTAATTTTGGTGAACTGATCTGACCCAGTGATAAAGCACGGTATATACCAGAGTCTGAAGTGTTTTCCTTACTTGTAAGGAGAAGGGAGTGTAAGTGAAATTGAGGCTACCTTGACATACTGCACCATGCTCACATTCCTCCAAAGGATTTCAATTGAGATTTACTGTAAAATCCCATTTCTGCCAAAAGAAAAGATCTCTCTATTCCGGTGATCTCTCTATTCTTAAGTGATGGATGGTTCGCTGTTGTTTACTCAGAGGGGAGGGAAGCTAGAGAGAGGGGTCATAAAGTTTGAATCGGCGAGCTATTATGCTTTTGGTTTTCACAGACTGTCATCAGCACCGCTGGGAGGAAGAAAGAGGTAGATCAGAGGCAGGAAATGGACTGTACTAAATTGAAACGGACTGAAAAATTCTCAAGTAATTATAATTGTGTTCAATTAGCCTTAACATGATTGCTGAAGGGACCAGGTGCTTCGTGGTTCAAGCAAGAGGAGCTCAAGCGTGACAGTTGTTTCTGCACATAGATTACACTTAGAGCAGCGTGTTTAAAGACGCCGAGGTATCGGAGGAAAAACACTGGGGCGGAAACTTTTAGCCCCGAGCTTGACAGCGAGCCTGTCACTGGAAAACCTGGACTGGTAAGTGTTTCACTCAGCTGACATTGATCTTTAGTGAGTGAGCAAGACGAACACATGTACTGAGGCGCTGTTTGAGCACCGAGGCCGAAGTGAAGCTCTCCAGAAAGCTGCGGGGTATTGAGCGTGTTGTGGAGCGTGATATTAGGGCCAGAGCCTCCCACCGAGATGTCTACGAGCCGTAACGACCGGCGAGCATCACCAGTCCAGCTGCCATGACAGACAGGGCCTCCCAGCCGGAACGAGACATGGAAAAGGATGGTGGAGAGTTAGAGCTGCTGTCCGAACAGACAGCCCTTTTCATTCTGAATTATGTTCACATGAAACTATTCTGGATTTGGGATTTGCACTCACTGGCTGCGCTTGGTGTCAGTGAAGGAAAAGAAACTGTATCAACATCAGCCTTCCACACTGGAGGAGGTAATAGAGGTGCCTGTAGACATTTTATCACACTTATTAATGCCTCAAACCAAGTTTGATGTTAGGAAGTGAGGAAGGGGCCATTGGCCCCCCACTTTATGCCCCTGGTCCGATTTGGCTTCGCGGCTGGTGTAATCCAATTGCAAGATGGTCTCTAGTTTAGACATTAAAGGCCAATTTCACAAATCAATATATTTTTTAGAACTGTTATTTTTATCACTCACAACACGAATATTACGCGGCGAAAAAGCATCATATATTTTTTTTCAGAACGAGGTACATTTTTGGAGCTTCTGCACCACGAATAAAGGCATCAACTATCACGTTGTGCAAAACGCGTTGAGTTGCACCTGTATACTGTATATGAAACAACAACACATACATACAGTATACAGTCGTGACGTGTGTGTGTTTGTGTTTTTGCCGGTAGGAGAGTACTGCTGGCGTTGCTTGACTGCCGCTTCTCCCTCCGTCAGCTGTCTTTCTTCCTCGTTTTGTTTTGTTTTGTTTTGTTGCTTTTTCTATCCTGTCCTCCTGCATTTTGTTGCCTTGAACCCGCTCTTGTTTTCCCTCTTTTTGGTTTTCCGCTGCGCTCCCGACTGCTCCGTCTCCTCGCCTGCTAGCCGGCTAGCTGCTATCCCCTAGCTAATCGGCTACCTGCTAACTCCCCAGCTAAAGGGTTAGCTGCTAACTCGCTGGCGGAGCTGCCCTGCATGTCTCTGTCCCTCTCAATTCCCTCCGGACACCTCATCACTGGATTTACATTTATCTACTGGATTTACTGGATTTACTGTATTCCACTCTATTGACTTCATCATCCCCTGGCTGTTTCCCCATCATCATCATCCCCTGGCTGTTTCCCCTCACCATCTGTATCCATCTGTACCGTGAGTACCAACACCCCCCCCCCCCCCCCTCCCGTCTAACGCTACCCTGTGCTGCCTCTGCTGCTCCCCTCCCAGCCTGCTAATCACTATACCATGGAACCATCAACCCTACTCTCCCATCTCCTGTTTCCTCTTACATTACCCCCCCTGCTACTCAAAGGATTCCCCTGGTCCCCCCATCTGTTTTTTCCCCTCAATACCTTCTCCCCTCCCCTACACTACTCTCCCTGTCAACTGCTCCGCCTCAGGAAAAACTACAGGCTATCCTCCACTGCCCTCTCCTCTGCCCAATCTGCCGGTATCCTGACTCGGAAACGCTACCTCCACCGTGGCCCCAAACTCAACCGTCATCTACTCTCCTCCATTACCCCCACCACCCAGACACACAAGATCCAAACCATCCACCCACGCCGCCCCCCCTCTACTGCACCCCCCCGCTCAGTGAACCCAGCCAACCTCAAACCTCTCCAGCGTGCCCCCATCACTCCACCCTCCCACTCATCCAACTTTGCCCTCCTCAACACCCGGTCACTCAACAACAAAGCCCCCATCCTCCATGAACTCATCCTGGACAACTCACTGGACTTCCTTCTGCTCACTGAAACCTGGCAACAACCCGACGATTTCTTCTCCCTCAACCAAGCAACCCCCCCCAACTTCGGCTACCTCTGTAAACCCCGCCCCTCCCGCCGCGGAGGGGGCCTCGCAGTACTATTTAACCGGAACCGCAGGACCACAGAACTCACCTTCCCCACAGTCACTTCATTCGAATCCCTCGCCTTCAAAACCTGCTCCACCACAGTCATCCTCATCTATCGCCCACCTAAACCAAACTCATCCTTCCTCTCCGATCTGTCCGAACTCCTCACCCTTGCTTCATCCCTTTCCCTACCCCTACTGCTACTTGGCGACTTCAACATCCACATCGACTCCCCCACCTGTAAATTGGCTTCCGATTTCACCACTCTACTAGATAACTTCAACCTCACCCAGCACATCACCTTCCCCACACACAGTAAAGGCCACATTCTCGACCTCGTCTGCTCTGTTAACATCCCGGTTCTTAATATCCACCCATCCCTCTTTCCCCTATCTGACCACAAACTCATCCAATTCACAATCCCTTCCCCATCACCCCGTCCTCACCTCCCCAGAGTCATATCATTCCGGAACACGAAGTCCATTGACCACCTCCATCTCTCCAGCCTGCTTTCTTCTGCCCTCCCCATGGACCCACCCCTCGCCTCACCTGATGATCTGACCAACCACCTCAACTCCACCCTGTCTGCCTCCCTCAATTCACTGGCCCCCCTAAAAACCAAAACTGTTTCCTTCAACACCATCTCCCCCTGGTTCACACCCCACCTCCGAAAACTCAAACAGACCGGCCGCCAACTTGAACGCCTCTGGATCAAAACATCTCTCACTGTTCACCTGGAAGCCTACAAATCCCACCTCATCACCTACAATGACGCCATCACTGCTGCCAAGTCTGCCCACTTCTCCTCCATTATCAACGACCCCACCCGTAACCCCCAAACCCTCTTCTCCACTGTCAGCACTCTCCTCAAGCCCCGTGCCAACACCCTCTCTGCCCCCTCACCCGACCTATGCAACTCATTCCTTCAGTTCTTTGCAGACAAAATCACCACCATCAACAACTCCCTTTTCCCCGTGTCTGACCCAGCAGCACCTACACCGGCCCCTTTTTTCTCCTTCCCTCTGGATCCCCCTCCCCCCCCCCCCCCTTCGCCGCCTCTCCCGGTTCGACCCAGTTGACTCAGCCTTCATTTCCAAACTCATCAGCTCATCCAAGCCCACTACCTGCTCCCTCGACCCCCTCCCCACTCCCCTTCTGAAGTCCTGCCTCCCTGTCCTGTGCCCCTATCTCACCGACCTCTTCAACTCCTCACTGTCCCACGGAACCGTCCCCTCAGCCTTCAAAACTGCTGCTGTCACCCCCATCCTTAAGAAACCTGGTCTTGACCCCTCCTGCCTCAACCACTACCGCCCTATCTCCAACCTCCCCTTCCTTTCCAAAACCCTTGAACGCCTCGTCTCCTCACAACTCCAATCCCACCTGCACTCCAACAACCTGTATGAACCCCTTCAATCCGGTTTTCGTCCCCTTCACAGCACAGAAACTGCACTCCTTCATGTCCTCAACCACCTCCTCACCTCTGCTGACACCGGAGCCCTCAACATCCTCATCCTCCTGGACCTGAGTGCAGCCTTCGATACCGTGAGCCATACCATCTTACTCGCCAGGCTTGAAAACCTCGGTATCGAAGGTACTGCACTCAGCTGGCTCCGGTCATACCTCACCAACCGATCTCATTTCATCTCCCTCAATAACTGCTCCTCTGCCACATCCACGGTCACACAAGGTGTTCCCCAAGGCTCTGTACTCGGTCCCCTCCTTTTCATCATCTACATTTTCCCCCTTGGTCAGATCCTCCGCCACTTCAACCTGGACTTCCACTGCTATGCCGACGACACCCAGATCTACCTCAGCACCAACTCCCCCCACCACCCACCCCTTTCCCATATCAACTCCTGCCTCTCTGCAATACAAACCTGGATGCAACAAAATTTCCTCAAACTAAACAGCAATAAAACTGAACTCCTCCTCATCGGCTCCAAATCTACCCTCAGCAAACTCAACAACCCCACACTCACCATTGATGGCACCACCGTTTCCCCCTCCCCCCAGGCACGCAACCTCGGCGTAATCTTCGACCCCACTCTCTCCCTTGAGCCCCACATCCGCCATGTCGTCAAAACCTCCTTCTTCCACCTCCGCAATATCGCCAAACTCAGACCCTCTCTCACACCCCCCGCTGCCGAGAAGCTCATCCACGCCTTCATCTCCTCCCGCCTTGACTACTGCAACTCCCTTCTGTACGGACTCAACACCACCTCCATCAACAAACTTCAACTGGTCCAGAACGCCGCCGCCCGACTCCTGACTCACACCAAATCCTGGCACCACATCACCCCAGTCCTCAAAGACCTCCACTGGCTCCCTGTTTCCCATCGGATCACCTTCAAAATCTTCACCCTCACCTACAAATCCCTGCACCACCTGACTCCCCCCTACCTCTCTGACCTCCTCTCCCCCTACCAACCCTCACGGTCCCTCAGATCCACCTCAGCTGGTCTACTCTCCACCCCCAAGTCCAAACTCCGCAGTTTTGGGGACAGAGCATTCTCCAGGGCAGCTCCCAGGCTCTGGAACTCCCTCCCACAACTCATTAGAGACTCTGACTCCCTCTCCCTATTTCAGTCCCGCCTCAAAACCCATCTCTTCTCCTCTGCCTTCTCCTAGCCCCCCCCCCCCACCCCTTGGTCTGATTGTGTGTACGAGTGTGTGTGCCTGTCTATGTCGTTTGTCTGATGTTTGTCTCACACCGCCCCTTGCCCCATTGTTAAGCGTCTTTGAGCTCCGGAAAAGCGCTATAGAAATCGAATATATTATTATTATTATACACATATTCAAAACATAGACTATAGTGTACAACACGGAGGCTCCGTAGTCTGAACAAGGACGGCAACTGCAGACCAGATCCACTCTTTTTCCACTCCACGTTTTGCCTCGCCAAGGCGTTCATATTGCACGTGTGTATGAAAGTGCAGTACCAGCAGGGGGCAACAACACCACTCACTTAGGTTTAGGAAAAATGTCATGGTTGGCCTTAAAATAAGTACACAAACTAAGTAAAATACGAAACAACGTAACATCAGCATGGAAAACTTGTGTCAAACGTCACTAATGTAGCCTACAAAACAAAACATCGGTCTGGATCACCAGTCTCCTGGTTGAAAGTCCTGTGTTTGTTGGACCCAACACCTTTCTCCCCTTTTATTCTACGTCATTACATTGCAGTCAGTACAGACTACATGGCGTGAAAATGACATGTCTACAGTAAGAATGGCGTTCTGTTTACACTCTTGTGCCTGGCGCATTATCGTGTTATTCACAAGCCTTTCCCTGCGACCGGGCAAAACAGATTTCTACATTACAGATTTGTAGTCGGAGATGCAGCTTGAAAAAAGCTATAGTAGACTTTGAGTCAAGAGTGTTTTGTCAAACTAGTAGGGTTATTTTCTCAGACTTTAGAAAGCCTCTTTGGAGTCACTGAAGACATCATACAACTGTTTTCACATGCTGAAAATGACTTCTGATGACTAGTAAATAGAGCTTGCTGTGTACAGATTCATGATACGAATTAAGCCAGATTTGATCCCCAAATTGATCATCCCCGACTAATTTTAGAATCGGGACACATTTCTGCCATATCTTCGCTGCAGAACAGACAAGCTCTATTGTCCCTATCATTAGGAGTTCTGCTTGCTCTTTATGAGACGTTTACACACCAGCAACCAAATCGGTTATCCAAGATAGTGATAGTGCCGTACAGTTTGAGACTGAGTACCTAGACTGATTACAGGAAATATATTCTGTGCATTTTTGATAATGTCATTTCTAATAATGTTATTTCCCTGTAACCCTCTGCTTGCGATTCAGTTGCTGTTAATGCATTTAATACTGCCCAAGGTTATATTACAGGTTTTCACCTCCAAAATGTCATTTATTTTCCTTCTGTCAACTCTTACTCACCCTCCCATCCGTGCTGTTTTCTCCACACAGCACCTGCCTGTTACAGTGGATACGTCTTTCATGTTAAGTCATTCATCAGCTGACAGATGGAGGACCGATCTACCGCACAAACCCACTGAGACAGAGGGACAATAAACGTACCTGAAGTGGAAATGCAACAGGACGTTTGTCCATTCAAAAAGGTCACGTTTCAAAAATCCTCAACAACCAAATGAAAGCCGTTAACCCCAGTCCAAAGCAGGGAAGATATTTAATAGATCAGAACTTTTTTTTTCAGTTCCCTGACGTTGATTTTATAGTGTTGACTTGAAGTCCTGCCATTATTTTCCCTGACATGAAACTCATGTTTTCATGTTCCCTGCATCACCCCTTCATGGTGTACGCGGTGACAGATGAAACCGATGAAATGAAACGACAGATGATGAAACACTGTACAACCGCAGCATCTGTGTGGAAGGACAAGGTGCCCTTTAAGCCTCGACATCGAGCTTCCACCTGTCAAATCCTTTTCAGTGATTCCTCCTCAGCCTTATCACAGCACACTGCTCAGTCTCAATCTGGGCCGACACTAATGCTCACATTTGAGCTGAATGTAAAGCGTGCCACCAGATAAAGCACCTCATTTCCCACAAATACTTCCCCTATGGTGAAATGTCAAGCTGCTTTAGCTTCTTTATGGGCACGCTTCAGCTCAATGACAGGAAATCTGCATGTTTAGTCACTGGACTGTTTGAAATGCTGTCGGCTGTTATTCTCCTGAAGCAAATAAAATATGGAGGAGGTTATTGTTTCTCCTGACACTGTTGAATGGTGATGGAAGTATTTGTCCATCAGTGACATCGGGTTGTATTGTATAATGGCCTAATGTTGTTTTAGATGCATTACTTTTTCTCTCTATTAAAATTACATTAAACATGTCTTTCTTCTCTACAATGTTTCTGCCTCCCAAACAAAAAGACTTATCTGTTCAAATAGATAAAACGTCACAAAAATAGAAATACTCTGGTGAGTCAAAACTGTGAGATTTTGACTATGAGAAGTCAAAATCGTTATATTTTAAAAGGCAAAATGTAAGTCAAAATGTTGGCTTATTAAATCAGAATTATGACATTTACTTAAATGTGCTAAATGCGAGATTGGGAGCATTTTTATTGCCTCCGCACGGCTCTCAACATGGCGAGAGCTGAGCTGGTAGTTCGTAGCTAACGGTGCTAACAGCGCAGTGTAGAGTGTCAGCCGTGAGCTAGCCAGTGACGCACGCTCACACGCACAAACTTGCACTAAAAGGCACGCGCGGCCAGTCCGGCGATGTCAACAAAGCACGTAGAAGCTCGGATTACAACACACACAGATGGAGAGAGACTTCATTCTCTGCTCAGGTAGACATTACTCCTCTACAGTATATCTTTACATAGACAATAGCTGTTTGATGCTATTTTAATGCTCTGGATATTGTATAGAGAACCTTTCAGGGGAACTCCACTGATTTGACACTTCAAGGTCTGTTTACAGGTGTTATGCATTCAATATCCTTTTCTAATTGTGGAATTAATTTATTAGTTGACTTTGTCAGAAAGCATCTCTCATAATTATCTTATTGTCTCCTCTCTAGGTAAAACATAACATTTAAAATACAAACAGGTGACAGTAAAAAATATTAGAATTATGACTAAATGCATAACGTGCACAGTTATGACAACTTTTTTAAAAATCTGCTCTACATGTTTGTACTTGGGATTCTGTTTTATCCAGCAAGTTAAATAAGATGCAACAGTCTGTCAGCCTGATTCTCATGACAAACCACTGTACAGTCCCAAAAGTATTGTTCTAGTTTAGATTCAAGTACAGTTGCTGCAGATAAAACTTAATGCAATATCACATATAAAATCTAAAATATGGCCAAAAGTACTAAATGTCCAAGAAGTTAATGGCCTGTGGACACCTGAACATTACACCCATACGTGATAGTTGAAAATCTTATTCCAAAACTATGAGCATATGATGCTACAACAGCCTCCATCCTTCTGTAAAGACTTTCCACAAGATTTTGAAAGCCGACTGCAGGGATTTGCTCCCATTCAGCCACAAGAGCATTAGTGAGGTCGGCCACTGATGTTGGGCGATACGCTCTGGCTCACAGTCAGCGTTACAGTTCATTCTAAATGGGGTTGAGGTCAGGGCTCTGTGCGGGCCAGTTAACTTCTTCCAAATCAAACTCAGAAAACCATTTCTTTATAGATCTGGCTTTTTGCACTTGGGCTCGTTGAAACAGAGAAGGAGGTTCCTAAAGCTGCCACAAAGTTGGACACTATTCTCTAAAATATCACTGTCTGTTGTACATTATGATGTCCTTTCATTAACTGCATCATCTCTAGGCAGCCAATGACAGGCTGCCTTAATAAGGAGTCTCTCAGAGAGACAGAGCTGGAGCTTGAGGCATTTCTTTCCATATTTCCAAACAGCCCCCTCATTTGCATAAGCGTCTCATTAATTCTGGGTCTGGCCTTGGCACTGTCTAATTCTCGCTTGACCCCATTTGATCTTGACTTTTTGAACCAGACTATGATAACAGCTAATGCTGTAAATGTGAAAGAACCGTATCATGTGGGGCACACTTGGATGAGCTTCACCTCCTCTGCTGCAGAAGAAATGGAAGAGGATAAATCCCCAGGCTCACACAAAGTGTCAAATACACATCATTTGGATGCAAAGAGCTTTTATGGATCATGAACAGATTCATGGTATGGTGCGGTACTGAGGACAGAATGAAATAATTTTACGATCCTGTTGGTAGTAGACGCCACAGCTCCTTCTGACCCACCTGCAGTGTAATAAAAAAGCGTCTGAAACAGTGGTGGTGGTGTCCACCTCGTCTATGCAAAGAAGACAAACAGAGTCCTATAGTTCTTTTTTCTTGCACCTTTAAATCTCTGCATCCTGTGTGTGCTCTAGTGGTTCCTACATTTTTTCGTACCCCACAGCCCTCTCAGGTGAACTGAAGTATACCCCTTCATTGACCCCATTCATCATGCTCCAAATTTGTTCATTTCAATTGACTTTGAAAGAGGATGTTTTGTAGTACTGCATAAAAGTGGATTTTTATTTAATTGTTTAGGTCAGTTTGCACTACTTCTAACCACTACTACTACTTAGTGGGCAACATCCGGGTCTGAAAAGTGAAGCCAATGCTGAAGTGCCTTAAACTTGCATTCTTTCTAATAGCCAGCAGGGGGCGACTCCTCTGGCTGCAAAAAGAAGTCTGATTGTATAGAAGTCTATGAGAAAATGACCCTACTTCTCAATTGATTTATTACCTCATTAAACATTGTAAACATGAGTTTATGGTCTCAATCGCTAGTTTCAAGTCTTCTTCAATACAGCATGATGTTCATTTAGTAAATTATGGTCCCATTTAGAGTCAAATAGACCATAAAGCAGGGTATGCTTTGGGGCGTGGCTACCTTGTGATTGACAGGTCGCTACCACCCACGGTGTTGTCCGGTCTGGGAGTTGTCCGTGTTTTTGTCTTAGAACTTTAACCCTTTCACAGTGTGTTTTCAGCTCATGAAAGTTAATCATAACCCTTTTTTTCACCTAAAAATGACTTATTCTGTGTTCGGTTGTACTTAGATCCACCCTCTTGTGTCACTTCTGGTTGCAAAAAACCAAGATGTAGACGACCAAAACGCCAAACTCAAGGCTTCAAAACGGCAGTCCACAAACCAATGGGTGACGTCACGGTTACTACGTCCACTTTTTATATACAGTCTACTACTACCACCACACCTTTTAGCATCCATTAGTTTTATCTGTCTATTTCAACTGTTTATCAATTACGTTTAGATAATTATTTCAACTAGCCATTATTTTTAGCTAGTTTGTAAATGAATCACTAGCTATGTAAACTATTTAGCAGTGACACAATCAGAGAATTCAGGCAACAGATGGAGGAGGACTTAACAAAGACAAATACGTAAAAGGCAAGTAGGTAGGATAAAGGGAGACTTACTCAAGGTGATGGTCAGGAACAAGTTTACAGGATGGCAACAGGTTGGTAACAGGATGGCAACAGGATGGTATGGCAACAGGATGGCAACAGGATGGCAACAGGTTGGTAACAGTCCGAAGAGTTCAAACAAATCCAGAAGGGGCACGACAGGTGAGCAGGTTAGGATGGGTTCTGGTTCAGAAGTCTGGAAAGCAATGGTATAAGCAACATTGACAATCTGGCAGGGAATGAGTGGAAATCGGCCAGTTATTTATTGCAGGGCTGATGAGGGAAAGTGGAATCAGGTGAATAAGAGAGTCAGGTGACTGGGACAGATGGGAAAGTCTGAGGGCATCTGGTGGATGGATGGAGAATGCAGGAGAAGTGAGAATGGGGCTGAAGGGAGGGACAGAGGCAGACTGTGACAAGCAATTAAAAAATATGCTGAAAGGTTATTATGGAATATTTGCCCAATAACGGCAAAAATAAACAGCCTACCCCAGCTTTAATGCTCCTACTGCTAATAAAGGTCCCAACCGGCAGTTTCTCTCATCAAAGTGAGAACCTTGAGCCAACATGGGAAGTGTATGACTGTTCGGTTCACTGTCACAGCTCTCTGTCCCTAATCATTCCAAGGAAATCCACCTCCTCTTCTGCCATCTTGTGTTCATTTTCAATATCTGCTGCGTATAGAGGATGTGACTAAGAATGAAATGTAGTAGCTGATGGCAGGAATAAGTGGTGGGGATATAATGCAAAAGTGTGTCTGAAGCAGAGCCAATTTCAACTGCTCAGTATCCTGCTCTGCTCCTCGCTTCACTACCACCGCTCACTTTGAGATAAGAGACCAGCTGACTGCTCAGAAACTGGCAAGAAGTTTCTTTATTACAAGTGGAATGAGGATTGTCAAAGAACGCAGCCGTGACCAACTGCTCAGCTAGACGATCACCAGTATATAATCATAACTGAATTACTTGGCTGAATAAAACATGGGCAAGGGGTAGACACCAGCTTTGTGAGGTAAAAAGGTTGTGTCTTAATTCATGGCAAAACTGTTAGGTAACTTCTGCATATTCTAGCCCTACTGAACCATACAGCTGCTTCAAACAGAAAATGACCAATTAGAGAGACAGCTGAGGTGATGGTAATAATCTTCAAGGGCTTGTTGGTCTAAGGGTACGATTCTCACTTCGGGAGGTCCCAGGTTCAAATCCTGGACAAGCCCTCATATGAAAGGTATTTAATTGATTGCATTTGAGCCTGAACATCCTTGAACCACTTACAAATCCCAATGAGTCCACTAAAAAAAAAACTTGCTTATCACATACAACAGAGGTGTTCCTCTTCTGGAATAAACAAATAAACACATGACCAACATACTGCATACTGCTAGGTCTCACTTGTAAAAGAGGTTTTAATCTCAATGTGACTTCCTAGTTAAATAAAAAAAATATATTTATATAGCTGTTTAGGGGCATCAAACCACTACCAGTACCCTCACTGGGGATATACTGTATATCTACATGCAGCCATGGAAGACTTGGACTTCAGGATCATTTCAGGACACAAAGCGATTCAGAGATTCCAATTGATTTAGTGTCCAACTTTACCCTTAAAGCTGCTAGAATCAATATTATATCAATAATGGATGAGATGACTATGTGTAATATGAAAGGAATCACTCGTAGCTGCAAACTGTTATTATCACCTGACTCTGCAGTTCCTCTCGGCTCTGAGAGTTTTAGCGTCTTTCAGCTTAATGTTTTGATACAGGGCCCACAATTTTACCGTTTTGGTTCACTCTCACAGCCCTCACCAGCATCGTTTCCAGCATCAGCAGGCAAATGTTTTTAGCAAATAACTCCAAAACTCCGCTGCACACTACTTGCCCAGCCCAACTATTTCCTCTCAGGATTTTGTGAAGACCAAAACAGACCTAAAAGAAGAGCGAATATTAGACTTAAATTTGTCAGGTGGCCACAAACTCCAAACAAGTGCTAACATTGCTCCATATCTGCTGGATGTGTAAATACGCAACTGTCAATTTATATGAGTGTTGTGTTTACAGCTTGTTTCCACTTCCCACAAGTGGCCACGAAATCTGTTAAGGCAGGTTTAATCTACTTATTTGCTAAATACTGTATGTATTTATGTATATGTAATACTCTCCCCTAAAAAGCCTGGGGTGAATGACATTCACCAAATTAAGCGCAGACCGCTGGATTACCAGACCTCACACGGATTATGAAAAGAAAAAAAAAAAAAAAAGTAAAAAGAAAATCACTTTTAACAAAAGAAAATCTTTATTTAAAAAAGTAAACCCAATTTAGGACACAACTTTTCATTCATGGCAATCAGTAAGACAACAGAATGCTTCCTTTCTATTACTTCAGCAGAGTATTATTTTAACCCGACACGGAGACGCCACATGATAACTTTGTCTTGATATTTGATACATCATCAACCCAGTCACTACATGCTATCAGAGCCTTTCCCAGCCTGTAGGGAAATTGATGTTATGTCAATGCGCAGGATAATGAAAACATCACTAAATATATATGAATATCATATAGTAATGTTGAGGTTTGGCCTGTGCTATCGTGTTGACTGAGAACAGCTATAAAGTCAGAGAGGCAGTCAGAACAGGAAATAAATAAAAAACAGCTGCTAATTTCTGGGATCCAGTGGTCCGTGCAGACCTGCTGGGACAAACAATCTGTGGTAGCATGTAGAGAGGCATTACTGGAGAGTTCATCTGGTGCAGGAATTCCAGGCAGACTGCTGTGGTGTCTAAAAAGTATTGCGTGCCTCTGTGGAGTGATGCTGCTGAGCCAGCTTACCGTAGCCGCCTCTGGCTGGGTCGTAGTCCTGCCTGTACTCATCTCTCACCTACACAAGAAAGCAAAAACACAACCAGAGGGCACTTGTAAAATACACACCATTCATTTTTATCTTATCCTAAAGTTACACACTGGAGGGGATTGGTCTGTATTTTTCACCCACAATAAGCCAGATCTTAGTCCAATATTTACATTTCCTCATTTACACTCTCCAAGAAAGCTCATTGTGTACCACGACAACAAAATTGGACAAGATTATGTAGTTGTTAACAGCATAATATAGACTTTCATTTTTCAAATGCCACGCTACAGTAATGCTGTCTCTTCAAAAGGCCACGGTTAATCACGCATAATTTATTTTTGGACAGGATATCACTTTCTAAATATCACACTGCTGTATTAAAATGTCATGATATAGTGTATTGATTTTTTTGAATGCCATTTCAGTATATGTCATTTTCAAATACCATAATATGGTGCATTTTAATATTGTTTTCCAAAACTTTTTATAAATATGAAGGACAGACAAAACGGGTAGGCAGGAGACCCCCGAACACCATGATGACATAAACCACGCCCAGGATGTTAGAGGTCGGCAGTGATTTAAAATCTGATCATGTAATAGACTACACATTAACCCTTAACATCACAAATGGTTCAAACTACTATAGTAGTTAGTTATCTGTTCCCTCTATGGCCTCTATTTTGGGAAACACTGACCACCTATATATTTTATTTTATGGTACAATGCGACTTGTCCAGCTTGCTTTTAATTTGAGCGAGAGATATGGATTTTTAAAAGCACACACAAGCATTTGTGGATTGAAGCTGCTGATATGCAATCTGTTTATTTTATGCCAAAATAAGCATTCAGCGTTTCCCACTGAAGTGGATCTTTGACGGTGAGGAAATATATATTTAGCCCATGGGATATTAAATCCAATAGTCATTTTGTAACATAAAAACACAACATAAACAAACCGTCTTGATACAGATCCCATATATTAGCTTTTCTTTTATGAATAGTGACCAAGATACATATGGAGCAAGATATTTTACGGTTGAAAAATCAACCTGTCGGTGCTCTCTTGTGGACAATCTATGTAATGGTGACAGTTTTACCTCAAACGTAGTTCATTTCTGTGCTGCAATGTCTTACTTATTAGCTGACATATACACCAACAGTGATATATCTGCATTAAAGGTATAATACGCAAGAATTTCCTAAAAAAACAATGAATAGAAAGATACAAAAATAATCCCTCTCAATCATCACTTCTGCCCCACTAGAAGTGTGTGGTGGTGTCTGTTTCTGCAGAGACCCTGAACCTCTGCCTGGATTTTCTCTTTTCTTCATATTTTGCTTTACTCGGGACACTGATGGCCGTCTGCCAACAGCCTTGGGGCCCCACGTGGGGGTGTAACGTCCCAGCCAACAACAGCGTGCAGGGTGTGCTGCCCGTTCAGGTGGTCAAATATCACCACTTTGTCACGCCCCTTAGCTTCTGATACCAAGGTACAAGTCCTTTAGCCCTGTCAGTTACAAATTGTCCGTATTCCACGGATGATAACGGGTTGTGTTATGTGCATGTGCTCCAGTGATCCCCCTGCTCCTCTGCCTCTCATCTGCTGTGTGCAAGTGCTGCTATGATCGGTGTTTGTCTGTAGTTTGACGGAGAACAGCGCTGAGCCAGACACACAGACCTCAGCTGCATTCATTCAAAATCCGGCAACTCTGCATCTTCCCGCAGTTATGCGGAATTTGTTGTGTGTTTATTTGTGTTTTAGAACGTAACCGCTGGGAAACAATCAGAAAATAAAGTTTTCTCTGATTCGTTGCTTTGTTCTCACTAACGGTCCCTCACTTTGTTCGCTCTCTAGCTCGACCCACCATCGCTGCTGCTCTCTCACTCCCTCTCTCTCCTTCCCCCCTCGTTGAGCTGACAAGGAGGAGCCAACTTTGAATGCCTTGTGTTTACAAACAGCAACCAACAACGGTTACATATTATATTATAAGCAATATATCGGCCTGGCTGATTTGTTGGTCTAGCTCTACTCAAAACCAATTCAAGTCGGGACCTTCCGTTAGACAATCAACATAGTTCCTTTAAGCTCATCGACCTTCAAAGAAATGTGGTCCAGCTAACTGTATCATGACCATCCCTCAAGATGCTGACTGTACCAGCTGGCCGAGACCCGGTCTGAACCTTCATTGGTTCCCAAAGTTGGTGCCTTAAGGCCCTGACACACCAAGCCGACGGTCGGCCGTTGGCCAGTTCGGGGCCTAGTTTTTGCGGTGTGTCACGCACCGTCTGCTCTAGTCTGCCCGTGTAGGAGGTTTTTCGACCGATTCAGCACGTGGGTGAGAGAAATCACTCTGATTGGTGGTTCAGCTTAAACGAATCAGTGCATGAGAAGAGAAACAAAGTGAGCAAAGCAAGCCAACGAGTAAAGTCAAGAGGGCAAACGCAGAAGGCTCTTCTCATTTTTTATCTTCATCTCATCTGATCATTCAAATGCACGGATATTTTCACAGCGACGTGGCCACCTGGAATGAAGCCAAGTGGTGAGTGAGAGCAGTGTGATTATGGTCGGCAAACGCTGCTTTGTTTCATGTACGTATCGTAACAACGGATTGTATATCCGGTCTTCCGGTTTCCCTTTTTGAATGACGAATACAGACTACCGCGACCTGCTGGTGTGGAGAGTTATTTCATCTCACACAGGCGCAGAACGTACGTGCTAACTGGCTGTCGGCTGTAGTCTTTGCGATGTGCCCGAGTGCAACTTTTTGGCCAAGACACAGGTGACGTTGGGTAACACAGCGGTCGGCCTTCGTTGATGATAGTTCTTTGATGTCGGTTTGGTGTGTCTGGGCCTTTAAGGACTAGCAAAGGGTGCTGCAACATTTGTTCATTTTCAAATTTGGACTAAAAGATGAGGAGACATTTACATCGACTGCATTTTTACATTACGTTTCCTAATATATCATACCATTTAACATAAAGAATAATTATTTAAACATTAAAAACCCATTCAAATATGTAGTTATGCCACAGCTAAGATCAAATATTCATGTTATAGACACTTATAATAACAATCTGAGCCTGTCAGTGGCAAAAACAAGCACTTTGACATTACATTACATTGACACTGCTCACTTGCCCTCGCAGCTCAATTTCAGAAATTGTTGTCCCCATTAGTCACTTAGACACAAAGACATGGGAAAATAGGGTCCAGGTTGAAAAATACCAAAGTTAAACTTTAATTTTGATGTTAGTTGGTATATGTTAGGTATATTATATCTATGTATATATCATTTGTTTGTACATTTTGTACATGCATGTTCTGTGGGTGGAGGTGGGCAGAAGAGGTTCCCTTTAAAAGAAAATCACTCCGGTCGGGGGCCATGGTTTGAAAAAGTTAGGTAACCAGTGCTTTCCACATACATTTTTACTATAAAAACCTGTCAGCATCCACAGTGGGATAATTACATGTTCATAAAAGAACTCTAAATAACAAACACGTGTGAGAATCCTCACCTGTCCTCCAGATTTGCCGCGGCCGAACTGCCGTCCCACCTTGAAGCCGGCGTCCCAGTCTGTCCTGATGATACGGTCGTCCAGCCGTGTGCCATTAATGAAGCGCATGGCGTTTTCTGCACCTGTACGTGTGTAGTATCTGGTACAGCAGGGGTTAAGGTCTGTTGCAGGCCCCTAAACTTGCACACTTAATGCTACGGTGGTACGGCTTAATAATGCACGGTACTCTGGCTAGTAACAAAGCAGGCAGACTGTTGACTTGATATCGAGGTGTGTTTGCTGTGCATATGGGTGATTGCAATTATTTTAAAACTATTTTTAATTTGGGTCTCATAATAAGAAGGATACTCTACAAAGCAGAATCCGCAGGCTGTTTTCTTGACTTTATCCAGGCCCATGACGATGCGCTTCACGTCTCCACTTTTAGAAAATATGTCGTGCACCTGCTCATCAGAAGACAGAAGTGAGAATCGCGTAAGAGATTATAAGAAGTATCTGTTGAGACTATCCTGGAAATACACTCATAAAATTACAAAATAGGTTTGAAATATATCATCATTTCAAAACAATCCATTAGCTTTGTCTATGGTTTTAAATACAGCATGCAAAAGTATATATCACACTCATATTCACAACTCACTAACTTCTAGAGTCACAAGACTTTGGGGACCTGATTAATAAAGTTACAGGCCATAAAAAGATGAAAAACTAGCATAACAGAACTTTTAGTAACACAGAGCTACATGGGGGTCGCAGTAGATCAGCCCATTGGGACTTGGCTTGGGAACCGGAGGGTCACCGGTACAAGTCCCCGCAAGGATCAAGTACGGACTATGGACTGGTAGCAGGAGAGATGCCAGTTCACCTCCTGGGCACTGCTGGGGTGCCCTTGAGCAAGGCACCGCACCCCCAAGCTGCCCACTGCTCCGAATACTAGGGGCTTAAATGCAGAAAGTAAATTTCACTGTGTGCTACGCTGTGTGTACTTTTTTCAGCTCCTTATCATAAAAGATCATTATAAGATACTTTTGTGCAAGTACAATGAGAGCAATGCAAAAACCGGAGTCAAATTCCCCGTATGTGCAGTGCACACATCCTTGGCCAATATAAGTAATAATGGAGGTGTATCCTACCTGGTCCTCGGTGGTGTAGAAGGAGAGATTTCCAACATACAAAGTGTGGCTCCCCTTCAGCAGATTCTCCTGATCATAGCGGTTACCCTAAAAACACAAGCAACATGCACAAGCATATGAGTAACTAAACACCACTGTAGTTACCTAATAAACCCAACGTTAAAGCTGCAGTATGCGATATTGGCGCAAATATGATTTAAAAAAGTTATTTTTAGAAAACGGCCGCTATATCGTGACAGTAGTACATGAAACAGGTAACCTGAAAAAAATCCTGTTCCTCTGTGTCCTACTGTGTCCTCCGGTGCTCCTAACGGCATCTGAAGGATTTCACCAGATATACCGGAGGAAAACAAGGTCCGCTGTCCAGCTGCAGTCTATGAGAGCCGGCTGTCAATCACTCGCGATCTCTGACCAAACGGTCAAACTAGGCAGCGCTGATCAAATATGAATCAATATTATGTTACGTTAATGCCTATTTCTCACCTCAAATGTTCTCAGAATCATCTTGTAGTGCACTGTTTAGCTGTAAAATGAGAAAGTTTGAGACCCAGCCGCCATTGTAAAATCTGTTGAAGGAAGCCAAGTTCTGGTCACATGACCGGAGCACAGCCAATAGGAACGCTCTCTCTCTCTGAAATGACCTGTGATTGGTCAAAATCTGCCGTCACGGGCTAGATTTTTCTAAAACCTGAAAACAGAGCCATGATGAGGAGCAGAAGTCTAGTTTTCTCTCAGAACACTTGAATTATAATATGCTGAAAGGTTATTATTGAATTTTTTCCAAATTATGTCAAAAAATTGTTGCATACTGCCACTTTAAGCCCTTTCAGAGATTATCTGTTTATACCTCCACTGGGTATTAAATGATTTTTAATGAACACCGATCAACGTGTGAGAGCTCCAGTAAGCTCCCTGGTTTTAAATGCGAACTGAAGGTAACGTTGCTAAGGGTAACTGCGAACCACATTACTGGTTTGTCGAATAACGCTTGAAGCTCAAGTGCAGTACAAAGATGGACAATAAACTTTACAGTTACGCAACGTTAGCCAAGTGAATACACGACGATATCTGAGTTGTCTTGTAACGTTACCAGTTAAAACATACAGTGTTTAAGTACGCCGCTCTATTGTTTGCTAAATGCTAGCTGGTTAAATGATAAACCGTTACGTCACGTTGACGTAAAAACCCTCGGGTGTTGGTGCATATTTCACCACTTACCTTAAAATGTTGGTCTCTGTATTGACTAATATCAACGTAAGAATCGCTGACCAAAGCGTTTAATTTAACAGCCATCGTGAAGAAACAACAGAGAGACGATCCGAAGGTATTCAACTGTTAAACGGAAATAAGTTCCGGTTCATGTGTCCGTCGTTAGAAGAACTCCGGGTGGAACATCTTTATATCAACATTAACTAAGTGCCCCCCCCCCGTTGCTATTTTACATTGAATAAAAAATAAGATCTCACTCTACAAACGCATGCTGTAATAAAATTCACACAACAAACCAAAAACACTATGTATGTGCTGGAACCATGAGAATTTTCAGAGCTAATAACTTGTGTCAGAGCCCAGAAATTAAACTTTACTACAGCCATCATTACGACACTTTTTCAGTCAAATCTAAAATACACTCTTGCACAACTTTAATGAATCTAATCAAGTGCTTAATATTCGTTATTTTAGATGTAGGGCTGTTTTGTTGATACACCAAATGTCTTATTCTTTAACCATTAAACTCTAAACTGCCCAAAGTCACATGACTATTGCAGCTGAAGTGCACTGGGAGATGTGGTGCCACACTATTGGCTACTGACACACTGGTACTCTTGTTTGACTTCCCATTTTATCGTAAGTCTTTTTCTCCCCCCAAATACTGTACTTAACTAATAATTTTCAGATATTGTAGAAAAATATTTGTTGGATATTTTTACAGATGGTTCTACGGATATTTAGCTAAAACTTTTTCAGACATTTAACTAATATTTTTCAGATATTGTAAAAAAAATATTTGTTGTATATTTTACAGATGGTTTAACAGATATTTAACTAATATTTTTTTTAAATATTTAACTAATAGTTTTCAGATATTGTAAAAAAAAATATTTGTTGGATATCTTACAGATGGTTTTACAGATATTCAACTAATATTTTTTTTAAATATTTAACAAATAGTTTTCAGATATTGTAAAAAAAATATTTGTTGGATATCTTACAGATGGCTTTACAGATATTTAACTAATATTTTTTCAGATATTTAACTAATATTTTTCAGATATTGTAAAAAAATATTTGTTGGATATTATACAGATGGTTTTACAGATATTTAACTAATATTTTTTCAGATATTAACTAAGTTTTCAGATATTGTAAAACCAATATTTGTTGGATATTTTACATAGTTTTACGGATATTTAACTGATATTTTTTTCTGATACCTTGCTTTTTTAAAAATATTTTATATATATTTGGGTTTTCTTTACTTGCTTTTTGACTTAAATGCTTTTAATGCACTTGTGTCTGACTCTGTTCAAGGTCACAGGCCAAAAAAACTGGGCTTATTCACACAGTATTGGCCCCTAACAGCGTGCAAAATTGTAAGTTGAGAAACCTCAATGATTGAGTCTTATAGTATATTTATAGGGTGTAATTACCCGAATACTTCAGTCCATATATCAGACTTCATGGACGACTTTTAAAAGTGTTAACAAAGCACTTCATAGACTGCACTACCCAACTGTAGGTCTACTATACACCATACAGGAGACATACAGAGGTATCAAACATATTGCTTGCATTGTGTTCCAGTCAGGGGGCTTTTGTTACGGCTAAGATCCATAAAATACACATTAGTGAAGCCAAGGAAAAATAAAAATTAACATTTTCTTGTCAAATAAGACCACTTCAGACTACAAAGTTTCCCTTAAGTTCATCTTTTTATTATCATAATTCAAATATTTAAAGTGAACAAAAACATTTATTCTAATCTGTCCCCTGCCTTCTGACTAAATTAAAAACCTAAATTATTTTGTCAAAAGAAAATACAAATATGAATGAACCCGCTTAAAAATCACAGACATTTCAAAACAGAGATGAGACTAAACGGCAGGGCATAACGTTATTATCAACCTGCGGCCAAATACTGGGTTTAGCTGCTCACTGTCAGTTCTACTACAGATTAGCAAAGACATACATCACTTCTTTTATCATATAATAACTTCAGACCAATACATCAGAGGACAATAAGCAAAGCCAGTGAAAGGAGGACAGTGGCTCTGCCGGATGTTGCCAACTCTTCTCCCAGAGTTTCCATGTAGTCTTCATCAGAGGTCAGGTGGTCTCCACGTAATGCCGCAGCAGCTCCTGGAACCTGAAAGAAAATTATAACATTTATGTAATCAAAATAACAGCAATTGTTTCTCAATCTGGAAATATTTTGTCCCTCACAGAGCGGTCAGAGGTCAGGTTTGAGCAGCAGGTCGAGTCGGGATTCAGTGTGTTGCTAAAGGATACCTCGGCAGAGCAGATGCTTTCGGTCAGGAGGCCTTGGAGGTTGAAGGACATAAACACCTCAACATTTAAAATGTAATCCCAAAGGTGCGAAGAAGCATGTGTGCTGAATGATTTTCTCATAATAAGTATATAATAATATAATAATAATATAACAATGTTGCTGCTCCTTCTTGTTCCATTATTCCCTCCAATATTCAGAACTGATCCACTGACAAATCCCCGAAATAAGCATGTTTTGTTTTGTATTGACACATTTTTTGTGGAATAAATACATGCATAGTTCTTTGTAAAACACTTGAGAATGTGAAGGTAATTGAATAGCCTACTCCCTGCTATGATGGACTCCACCACTAACAATAAAGGATGCTACACAGAGAGGTTTTTACTCGGGCTGTCCACGACTAAAAGAATTCTGAGTCGACTAACACTCATACGATTTTGTCGACTAATTTATTAGTTGATTTAATTGACAGATCTGTAAAACTGAGTTTCTCCACAAAGAATCACACAAAAGCACCACTTTAAATCTTGTGTTTACCAGAGACGTGCTCTTAAGTTTCTTGGAAATAAGTCATTCAGCATGAAAGAACCATAAAAAAATTTCTAATCGAATAAAGAAATCTTAGTAGACTAAGACCAAAACGACCGTCGACTAATCCACAAAGCGGGGGCAGCCCTAGTTTTTAGTGAATGTAAATATATTGAATGGCTATAACCAAGGTTGAAATTAGCACCTGCCATCTGCCAAATACAGGGTAAATTTTGGCTGTGGCAGGTAAACATTTAAGATCACCTGCCACTATGGCAGATTTTTCTTTATAATATTATATTAAAAAATATTCAAGCCGAATAAAAATGATTGGATGGGCTTACAGTCCTGCCACAGCTACCAGATTTTTTTTTGTCAGAGAATTTGTTTATACAAATAAAACAAAAAATGCTTCTGAGTAAGATTACCAACTCTAGCTTTAAGGTTACATGACATATTCCATATTTCTACTGTCTGAACACATCTAAAAATTGCTACATAGATTTCAAAAGTGGCAGACAAAAAAAATGAGTGCCCTAGAAATTTTCAGTGACCTGCCACAGTAGCAGCTGAGGGAAAAACGTAATTTCAGACCCTGGCTATAACAGAAAAATCCAGACAATACATGGTATCTTATACTATGCATACATAGTGTCTTGATCAGAATCAGAATCAGAAACTCGTTTATTGCCAGGTGTATGAGGTTTACACTAGAAATTTGCTTTGGTGGGTTGGTGCAATAAAACAGTAAAAAAAAAAAAATACCAGTAGGATAATTAAGTGTTAGAATAAAATAAGAATAAAAAAATGAAATCTACAAATATACAATATAATATATACACAAGAATTAAACATAGTATAAAAGTATAAACAGATGTGCTAAATGTTGTACGTGCTCCGAGTACAAATCTAGTTTTACGTCCTTCATTTTCCATCTGATCTTGAGCTTACATCTTGTTCCTAATTTTATTTGCAATAATCAAATGACCTCACAGGAAACCTGAGGCCATGTTGTATTTCAAAGAGAGGCATGTGGGGGATCAACAGGGCCTTATTATAGCTTCACGGTTGCATCCAAAGCAAAAGCTAAAGCCACACATTTGTAAAAAAAAACAACTTACGTTTTTGAAAGTTGCCTTCTTCGCCCATCCCATCCTCCTCTCTTCATCAAAGCTCGGACCTCCTCTCGATGCTGAGCAGCTCCACTTCGAAGATGAGCGTCGCTCCTCCGGGGATCTTCGGCGGCGCTCCCCGGTCTCCGTAGCCCAGCTCGGAGGGGATGACCAGCTTCCTCTTCTCGCCCTCGCACATGCCCAGCAGGCCCTGATCCCATCCCTTGATCACCTGGCCGGTGCCCAGGGTGAAGGTGAAGGGCCGGTCGCGGGGGATGCTGCTGTCGAACTCGGTTCCGTCCTCCAGCTTGCCCGTGTAGTGCATGTTCAGCACGTCTCCTTTACGGGACTTGATGGGGCAGTTGTCCACTCGCCTCTTGATGCCGATCTGCAGCTTCTTCTTCTCCACTCCGCTCCCCGCCGCCGGGCTCAGAGACAGCACCGTGACGGCCAACAACACGATCGCCCGCATGGTTTTGCAGTCCGCTTCTTCACAGTTTCACGGTTTTTAGTTTAGAGGAAGAAGACTCAACGCTCCGTGCGCAAATTTTTTTTTTGGGGGGGGGATGAATAAGGGAAAATGAGCTGAGAAAATCTGGCACCCGAAAGCGGATGTACGTACGATACAACCGGACGTACTTCCCCCCGGGCTGGTGTTACCAGCAAAAACGTCCGGGAAAACTGTTTGTCACAAAGCTGAAGTTAGCTTCAGATTCGTAGAGTCCGGGTGGAGGATAAGAAATCAACTTAAAGGGGACATATCGTGCTCATTTTCAGGTTCATGTTTGTATTTTGGGTTTTCTACTAGAACATGTTTACGTGCTTTAATGATAAAAAAACAAATTATTTTTTTCATACTGTCTGTCTGAATATACCTGTATTCACGCTCTGTCAGAAACGCTCCTTTTTAGTGCATTTCCACGGAATGGCAACGGAATTGCGTTGCTAGGAAACAGCTTGGTTCCATGTTTACATCCTGTCAGCTGATGTCATTCACATACACACTGCAACAGGAAATAAACTGGGATACATTTAGCATGTTTACGTTCAAAAACTGTGAAATGGTCTAAATATTGTAGATTTGTGACATCACAAATGGACAGAAATCCTAACGGCTTGTTTCAAAAGCTCAGTTTCTGAATACGGGCTGTGTGTATTTATCCGTGGATTGAGTGTTTTGATACTTTAACCGTATTTATATATCAATTAAACCTGCTTTATAATATAAAAGACATGAAAATCTCACTTTTTTACAATATGGGACCTTTAAAGGAGTCGACTTTGAAACCAACTTCAGCCTCGCTTCACAGTCTGTCCTGTCATCCACTGCGACCTAGTGGTGGTCACCTCATTCAGTTAAAGTAAGTCAACTGTTTTATGTATAGTTACTGATATTTACACCACATATCTGAGAGTATAAGCTACTGTTGACGGTTATATACCTCCCGCTAACTAACGCTACATGTTGGTGTCATTACAGGGCAGAAATACAGGAGAGAGACGGTGCCTAAGTTAGCTAAGCTAAGCTAACGCGTCGAGGATCTTTGGAAACACTCGACAACAACATGCTCGCTCGTCTGTTATTCAACCTCCTCAACAACCTCCATGTCGTCGAGAAGCTGGCGGAGTCTCGTCCGATTCGCAGGGCGGCCCAGATCACAGCCTACGCCATCACCAAGGCTCAGATAGCCGGCCGGGACGCCTCGCAGCGGGTGCTGCGGTCGCAGACGCTGCGGCAGGTCCGGCAGGAGGCCGGTAAAGCCCCCGGGGACCTGGGAGAGATGGGCGGCCGCCTCAAGAGAGTCAGGGAGACATTTGTGAATGAGGTGAAGGACGGATGGAAGGACGGGTCCAGACAAATCAAGAAATAAAAGAGGACAGGCTGGCTTAAAGACTCTGGGAATCCACTGAGAACTTTTGAGGCCGGTGTTATTGATAAGACTGACAACATCTAATGCTTTTGTAACTTATTGATCCAACAGTGTAGTGGTTAACTGCAACCATCAGAAGAAGTGGCTTCATGTTGGACACTGCTCAGATCACAGTCAGGAATGGTGGTTGATACTGTGTAGAGGTCCACACTGACCTGAAATCTGTGGCAGGATATTTTATGATAAACTGTGGGTAAAATAAATAAATTCACTGTATTCACATTTCTGAGAATGAAAGTGTTTATTTCATCTTTCAGAAAAGCCTGTGGAAAAGCAGGAACTGTCTTTGAAAACTGGAAAAGTGGAAGTTTAGATTTGTGTGGAAAGGTTAAGTGCACTTTAACTGCAACCATCAGAAAAAGTGGCTAGATGTTGGACACTAATCAGATCACAATCAGGAATGGTGGTTAATACTGTGTAGAGGTCCACACTGACCTGCAATCTGTGGCCAGATATTTTATGATACACTGTGGGTAAAATAAATAAATTCACTGTATTCACATTTCTGAGAATGAAAGTGTTTATTTCATCTTTCAGAAAAGCCTGTGGAAAAGCATGAACTGTCTTTGAAAACTACAAGTGGAAGTTTAGATTTGTGTGGAAAGGTTAAGTGCACTTTTCTAAAGTAAATAGACCATTCAGAGTAATGTCAATAGACCCTCTTCACATTCATCTGTGACACAAAACCACATACTGTTAGTTCAACTAATGATGACATGTTTTTTTTCCCATTTCCCTCCACCGATGTGCACGCATGCATCTGTGACACCAATCCTGCTGAAAAGATTTTATGGATCTGTACATGAAGTTGTCTTGGTGAATAATTTTATTGATCAAAAATGTACATATATAGAAATATGTGATTATGATATGTATAGATAATGAATTCACCATTTTGTTCTGACTGTATAAATAAAGATTATAATTTACAACACAGCACTTTGACTGCTAGACTGTCCATTGATATGGACATAAAGCAGGTTAAAAAAAGAGATAGGGATATGGAAACTATATTTTTTAAGTTTAGATGGTTAAATTATATCTTAAAAAGATACATTTTTGTGTGTCTATGTGAATGCAACCACTGTGGTGTGGACTAACATCAGGGACTGACTGTAAGAAAGGTAGTGTCAGGTCTGCAGAGTCAGAGGGAGTGAAGTTCACAGTTCACTGCCTTTAAGTTGAAACTCCTAGTTAAGTTGCTTTCACAGCAACAGAGATACGAAACACTAAATAATAAGAGAAATAAGAGGACATTTTATTGGTCACTGCAGTGGTAATCTACCTTTAAATGTCAAAGTCCTGTGTACATGTACACCACTGGTCTGGTCAGAGTACAATGACTTTGATTCCCGGCTCCATTTCCCCCTCATGTTCCATCTATCCTTTGGCCTTGACACAACCCTGACCCAGTTACTGTATATTTTACTGTCACATAGAGCTGCAGTGATTAATCGAATAGATGGTCGTCAGAAAATGATTTAGGGCTGCAACTAATGATTATTTTCATTGTCGATTATCGATTAGTTGTTTGGTCTATAAAATGTCCATTTGTCCATAACTCAAAGATATTCAGTTTACTGTCACAGAGGAGTAAAGAAACCAGAAAATCTTCACATTTAAGAAGCTGCAATCAGATAATTTTGACTTTTTTGGCAACTCATTGATTAATTGATTAATCGTTGCAGCTCTAAAATGATTTGGCAATTATTTTGATGATTAATTAATTGTTTCAAGTATTTTTTCAAAAACATTTGATGGTTTCAGCTTTTTACATTTGAGTACTTGCTGCATTTTTTCTTACCACCTTATAAAATTCAACATCTGTGAGTTTTGGACTGTTGGTCGGACAAAGCAAGACGTGATCATGACAAGACAGGTCACCCTGGACTCTAGAAATATCTGATGGTCTTTTTCCTCTGTTTACTGATGTTATATGGATCAATCATGAAAACACTGGGCAGATAAATTGATTGTGAAACTAATCATAGGTTACAGCTCTACTTTTACTCCTTTAAAACAAACAGAAATGTTTTTACAAAAACATTTTACTGCTTATCTTATCCTTTGGTTGTATGAATAAAGAAACCAAATTCACTCATTCTGATTCAAATGGAAATAAAATGTTTAGTAGTTTGGGTTAAAGGCCTTTTACAGAACTGCTACATGACGAAGGTCTTTATACGACACAGCTTGGAACATCTGCAGAAAACTAACATTATTAGTAAGACATTGTCAGATAGAATAGCTCAACAGAATGCATTTAATATAGCTTTATTTCATTTGAACAAGCACAGAAAACAGCCCGAGTCGGCGGTTTTATGTAGCAATACTTATGCAGACTCACTGGCCTGGCAACTAAATATTAGTTACATGTTACATCATTTCACACAGAAATAAATCTTTATCGGGAGGAAGAGAAGGCATTAGTTTCTGACGGCATGAGTCAGTACATATACACTGATATGGCATCTGAACTTCATATAAAAATAAATCTCTCAACATAGGAAAATACACATCCAATCAACATTTTAAAAACGGGAAACGGCATCAAGCAGCAGGAAGTACAGTAGACAGGACATAAACGGGTTAGTTTGAGTTAGAAAGAGACGTTTCTGGAGTGGGTTGTTTGGGTTAGAGGACATGAGAGCAGACTAGAATAAACATGTATTTTCTTTTAACTGTATCATATTCCTTTGAAACTCTTGCATGATTAAAGTAAGTAAAACACCCTTTCTTTAACTATAAAAATTGAAATTACATTAACCAATGAAAGCCTGTTGTCTTTCCTCAACTGACACAAACTCCTCTTTGACATCCAGACAAACAAAAACTCATTCACTCTCCAGCACAAACCACAGGATGCTTACTTTATGTTCTCCCCAAATCTGATGGAGCCTGACCAGTGTCAGGGTTACCCACTCCATTTCTGTCCAAATGTGTGCATTGAAATGCTAAAAAAGAAATGAAAGATGACTGTAGGTGGGAGGTATTCTGACTATCTGCTGCTAAAGCAGTTCCCATCAATAATCAATAATAATAAAGGAATAACTAAATCATTAATCTTCTTGATTTTTTTTAGGTATTTGAGGAGAATGCATGAAGCAGACAGCCTATGGACGATCACTCAGTCACTCATCATCACACGATCCCCAGCACAGCTCTGCGTGGAGGCAACACTAGTGCATATTCACTGACATGGCATTAGCTTATAGTAGAAACACGGCCTAAACTAAAGGGAAGGCCGTGTTGGTTAGTAGTACTCACAGAGCAAGAGGCAGCAGAACAGAACAGAAGTCTGACGTCTATATTCACATGAAGGCCTCTGATAATGGCGGCGCTGATCTGAGGTCAGTTACAGCAGGTTAGAATCAATAAGCTTTAAGGTTAAGCTAAGCTAAGCTAATTAACCCCTCGCTCTAGGTCCATAGTTAGCGCAGACATGAGAGACAAATCGATAATCTCTTCTCTGCAAAAAAGTCAATAAGAGTGTTTCCCAAAATGTCAAACTCTTATTTAAAAGACAAGATGGCCGGGTCACCGATCTCAAACGTACACTTACACAACATAGACAGTAAAGTGACCTAGATCTTATTAGGGACTCTGTGGTAAACCAACATTATCTGTGGCTCATGTGAAGTCAAAAAATCAGATTGTCTGTTCTTTGTAAAACCAGCTTTGGAGAGACAGGCATGCCCAGCCCACTAAAGGAATGTAACAGGTGGCAGCATACACACTGATATGGCAGCTCACCTTCATAAATTAAACTCGACTGAGGCTATGATGGGTGATTCGAAGAATCCGAAGATTTCTGTGTGAGAAGAGAGGAGGCTGGACGTCTGTGTCACATTACATCCAGAGGTTGGTCAGCATGAAGCTGAACAGGGCCGGCAGCAGCAGCCATATAGACGACTTCACTGCAAGAGGAAGAAAAAAATGCGAAATATTAGAGAGGTTGTGCTTAAGAAAACAATGGGAATCAGTAGCAGATTCCCTCTTTATGTATGGATCAATCTTTCTGTCTTCCTTCATCAATCTGTCCATAATTTTTCATCATTTTTCATCTCATCACTGCACTCCAGCATTTTCTAAATGATACCGGTAAGCCCAAGAGGCTGCTACATCGTTCATCCATTTTTCCATTATATCATCTGTAATATCTCAGACACCCATGGCTGGATTTTGATGAAACACATCTCACTACAGCATGACATAATCTTTTTTTTGATTTACACTTATTTGAGTAAGGGAGAGCTCTATTCAAAACGAGGTGACATAACTGTTACTGATTGTATTGTCCACACAGTCGGCTTGAACATTAGCCTGTGCTGTAATATAGGCCTGGGTTATTAGACAACTTCTTACCAGAGCAGTTTCACACTGTTAAAGGAATAGTTTGACGTTTTGGGAGATATTCGCTGTCTTGCCGAGAGTTAGATTGATACCACTCTTATGTCTGTAGGATGAATACGAAGCTGGAGCCAGCAGCTGGTTAGCTTAGCTTAGCATAAAGACTGGAAACAGTAAGCCTGGCTCAAAGTGTAAGAATCCACCTACCAGCGTCTCTAAAGCTTACTAATTAACATGCATCTTTTTGTTTACACCAGACAGACCCAGGCTAGCTGTTTCCCCCCGTTTCCAGTCTTTGTGCTAAGCTAAGCTAACCAGCTGGTGGCTGTAGCTTCATATTTAGCGTACATACATGAATGGTATTAATCTTCTCATCTAACACTCGGCACGAAAATGAAAAAAACATATTTCCCAAAATGTCCAACTATATCAATCAAAGAACATCCATCACTTGCTTTAAATTTGGTGTATTCGTTTAATTTAGAGATGATGTAATTAGTGATGTTTCATATTGCTATTGCCATGGCAACAACAACTTTTCAGTTCAACCTTAGTTACTTTGGTTGCATCCGAAATTCCATACTAACACCTAAAACAGTATGTGAGATGTATGTCCGAAACCTTAGTATGAAACCAATAGTACGCAAATTACATACTATTTCAAGTGAAATATTACAGTATGCAACGCTGCACACTACAGCGGCATAAATATCCCACAATGCAACGCGCTAGTGACGACAACGTTCATAACGGATGTTGAAGGACAGATCTGTAACTTCAATAATGCTTCAATTTAACTGTAAATATAAGAGTTTACTTTGATAGGCATGATGTATATTTAAAATTAATTCAGACTTCTATTCTCACAAACCATCGTTTTGGTCACATGTGGTTGGCACGGGTTACCATGGTTACACGTCTCCAACTGGCAAGGAGGCTCTCAGGTAGTGACGACGTAAATTACTGCTCAGTGCGTCCGAAAAGATACATACTACTGTTTATTCACACAAAAGTATGTTCAACGATAGTACACCTGTTGAGTATGTAGTGCATAGTATGTGATTTCAGACGAAGCCAGTGTCTCCCAAGAGGTAAAATATATTTATATTATAAATAAAAGTATTATATTAATATTTAAACCAGCAATCACTTTGATTGTCATTGGATTGTGAGGAATGATTTAGTGTGTTTTTACCTGCACTCGATGAGTTACACTCCATGTCGACCAGTGAGTCCATGTAGCCCTGGCCCAGCCACTCCTGGTAGGTCTTTCTGTCAGCAACGCCCACGAGGCGAGCAGTGGAGTCTTTGAAAATGAGATCTGTGCCCTCATAGGCCTGCGAGTCAAACATCCTGAAATCGGCACCTGTGTCGCTGCCGAAATATGTCTACAGGGAAACAGACAGACAGATCTGGAATCAGAGATAAACTCCAAAACTGACCAAGAAAACTGATTTCCTACATTCCAGTTAGCCATTGGTTTTCATTTATTTTACTAAGAAAGCATTAATCTATAACAGTGAACATTTTGTCACCTTTATTTATTCATAATTTATGTATTTATTTATTTATTGCTCAAATGTATGTTATATTCACCTAGTAATCCTTTAGGCTCCTTTTCAAAAACTCCCTGACGGTGTGTTCAAGGATACATCGGAGAGTTGAGAGTTGCTCAACAGAAATTTTATCAATGTAAGAAACTATTTCACCTTCTTATTATTGGTGTAATCAATGATTATGTTTCTGTGTGCATGTGTAATAGTGTGGATGAACTTAATAATGGACAGCACATTATAAATTCTTGGAAAATCCTAAATGGATTAAAGTGAAACTTTTATTTTGAAGGGTGCGCATTATCACTTCATGCAATAAATAATCTTGGGAAGTGTGGTCCTTGTCCTATATACAAAACAATGCATCATTTCTTGGTTTGTTTATATCTCTACTCAAATTTAATAAATAATTAATCACACACACAAAGAAATTCACAATGTTTTTTTTATTTGACTGTCCAACAATATAGCTCATCACTGTGATGCTTTCTGGCAGCCAACTATCAATACTCAGATGTCAGAGCATCTTTGAATGCACCATCAAGAATCTCAAATCTCTGCCTCTGACTCACTCCCAAACAGTGCAAACGTATGAACACTCTTACCTGTGCGCGGTCCAGGATTCCATAGACAGCGTGGATGTTGGTGTCGGGCCGTACCATTACAGCGTGGGAGGGGACTCTGGCCAGGTGACAGTGTCTGTACTGGGAGACCTCGGCTTTAGAGCCCTGAGAGCAGAGCAGCTGGAAGTCTGTAGACAGGAGATCCACTGCCCACGATTCAACAGAGTTACCTGAACAAACACACAAAGTGAGGTGGTTAATTATGTCCCTTAAAACTACGAGACTCTTAGAAGGAGAACATTTTACTCGTCTTACCATCGGTGTTTTGGAAGACAGTAGAATGCTTGACGAAAGCCACATCTCCATCTCCATTTGCCAGACACCTGAATAGACAGATGGACGGACACGTATAGTGTGTGGCATAAATTCAAGTAACTTTTGTATTGGAGGAAATAAAGTCGCTAAGTTGGTGAAGCTACTGTATTTTGGATGCCCTTGTTTCCGGAAGTAAAAGTCCCATTCATATGTCACAGTTGCACTTCTACGACCTGAATGATCAGTTCAAAAGATGCTGCGCTAGAAAAAATCTGGTTCTTTGATAAAAAGTCGAAGTCTGTGTACATAAAAACTTTGAGGGAGAACTTCACTTTGACTCCCAAGGTACATTTTAGCAAGAAACATCCAATCACAGAGCTTAGAATTCTGTTCCATGTGCCGCTAACGGCGGGCGAAAGCTCAAGTTTACAGTGTTTAGAAAACTGGCAAAACAATCTACAGCTTAATAAATTTACTTTTGGATTCTGGGTAAATTTTGGATGAATTCAGCAGTTGTAGCGCCATGTTTTTTGCCAGTCACAGTCAGTTTTTTGCCAAAGTGTTTTGAATTTGCTACCGCTTTGATTCATGCCTCTTACTGGCTTCTTCTCCATGGCAACGGCGGCCGAGGCTCACAGGTATTGTAGTATTTAGAGCCCTGCACCATGATAAACTGACCGACAAAAACAGATTTCTCAGCAACTTAACAAACTTGAAATAGTTAAAACCGGTGGTTATAACATAAACCTATAGGATCGTGAAATTATCTGTGTTCCTATGTTCAGTAACATTGAGGATATCATTAAAAAAAATGAAATGTGAATACAGAATGGGTAAAACTGGAGTGAAACATGTGATCCTGATGAGGTGCAGGCGTTTGGGATGTTACCTGAAGGCACCGTTGTATCCATCATACAGGTCTTTTCCCTTCTCACATTTGTTCTTTCCTGAGCTGTCGCCCACACACAGACCACACAGGTTGTCGGGGAAACCTGGCTGGTTGGCACCTGGCACGCAGCTCTGCTTGAAGAACCCTCCCACCGCTAAGCATCATGGGAAACATGAAAATAGAAAGTCAAAGACTGGAAGGGAAAAGTCAGGCTTTCAAACCAAATACGTTTTCTAACCTAATTTACTCAAAATACATCATTTACACATGAAGTTTGGTTTACTTGTCACAGGGAGGACTACTCAGCCTGTGACAACAGATGTATCATGTTTTCTGCGGCTTTGGAGGAGCTCTGATGATGTAATCTGCGGATTTGCGAGGATTTCATCAGAAAGTCAAGATGGTTGTATGATTGCAGAGGTGGTTGTGTGAGGGTTTAAATACTGTGCATTGACAATATAACACTATATCCAGTACATATGAGTTCAATTACAACAGACTTTGGCTGAAGTGAGGCATCGTTTCCCAGTTTCCCAGTCGTAATTACGATTTGGAAGTGCAATGCCAAATAGTTTTTAAGTGACAAGAACCCACTTATGCCTAAATTCCTAAGTTGTTGTTGTGATTATAACTTTACTGTTGACTGATTACATAATTCAAAAATTTTGGCATGGATGAACTGTCATGGCTATTTTCAAAGGGGTCCCTTGACCTTTGACCTCAAGATATGTGAATGAAAATGGGTTCTATGGGTACCCATGAGTCTCCCCTTTACAGACATGCCCACTTTATAATAATCACATGCAGTTTTGGGCAAGTCATAGTCAAGTCAGCACACCAATTAACTATGGACAATCATGCGATTAATCACGATATACAGTATGATATTTTAATCGATCGACAGTCCTGCTAAACATGTGACTTTAAAACTAAAGCCACGTTTACTACTGGAAATTGATCGAAGTGAATGCATGGTCACCAAATACACCACAAATCCTTTAAGGCTTTGAGCCCTCTAACATGATTTAGTGTTTTAATGTTTATTAAGTTTCATATTGTTTTGAAACATTCAGACATTCTCTGGTTCCAGCTTTGTACAGTAAACATGAGAATTTGCTGCTTATCAGTTTTATATAAATGTAAACTGTGATTGGCATTTTTGGCTACTGTACATTCTTGCATTTTATCGATTTTCAGTATTTTTCCACTGGATATCTATGAGGTCTGACTTCTCCAGCTCACACCTCTGCTACACACACACACAAACACACACATCAACATCCCACTGACCTTGGGGTATTTGACAGTGCTGAGGGGCGATCAGGCCTCTCTCCATCAGCGTTGCTATGGGAACGTTCCAGCCAGCCGTGCGACCGTATCCGGTGTGACAGGAGCGACGGCCACGCAGGTTCTCAAGGTTACGGATGTCAAGGCTACTCTTTTTCACCACGGCGACTGCATAGTACATGGAACCATCACGGTCCACTGGAGAAAAAAACAACAACCTGTATCCGTCGTCTTTGAAACGAGAATGACTTTGTTTGTGTGAGTGTGTGTTTTTACCTGTGTAGCTCTCGCCCGTGGCAGGGACCAAGCCGTACTCTTTGCCTGCTGTGTATATGTAACCTCCATCCAGAGTGACGGCATCAGCCTCGTTGTTCTACACAAATATGAAAAGGAACAGAAGAGATTGAGATGCCAGAACTGCTAGAAAAAAAGCCAATAAAAAAGCAATATATCACCTTTCTTACAGATCACAATACATCGCACTATATTGAATCGAAACCCCTGTATCATGATACGTGTCGTATCGCCAAATTCTTGCCAATACATGTTCAGTACCTATCCTGGTCACACCTTCTTTAATAACCAAATCATTGAGGATCAATATAAAAAAAGTTTGTTTATGTTACAAATATAAATGCTCAAATATAAATATTGGTATGAGTCTAAGAAAATCTCTGTCAGACTCTTGTGTTTAATGTTTTAATTTGAAGTGAATGAAAGCCACACATAGCTGTTCCTCAGAAAACCGGCAGTAAGAAACATCTGTTACCTTGATTTTCTTCATGCAGTCAGTCACAGAGTCCCCGTAGACACACTTGATGTCTGGAGTCAGACCTTTACTTTTGAAGGCCACGCCCATGTCAGCACACTTCTGCTGCTCACCGCTGGACAACACACACCACCGCAGGACAGCTGGGATATATGTAGAAAAAGGGGTGGGTGGTAAAGGAGAAAAGAAAGATTAATGGATAGGTAGGTAGGTAGGCAGCCCAGTTAACTAGACAGGGTTACATTAATCAATATATTTCACGCAGAAGCTACTAAGAAAGCCACAAGTGCTATTTTTGTTTCACCTTCAGGTTGACAGTCCATGGCTCTCAGTGCATTATTATAGAACCGACCCATCCACTTCGTGGGGTCGTCTGACTCGGCCCCCAGAAACGTGATGGATGACTCCGCGAAGAGTACAGTTCCTCCTCCATACGCCGCAGACGAAAACATGTTGAAGCTCGACTTTTTCTGCAGACAGCAAGTTACACTCAGTTAATCTCACAGAAAAAAATCTCACAGTAATGGTGGTTATATGCAAGTCTGATTGCTTCACTGTGTCTGAAGCTACTTCAGCAGCGGTCCTGTTTGTGAGCTGTTAGGACGTACCAGGCCCTCCGACAGCATGTTGAACACCACAGAGGGAGTGATGTCATTGCCGACTACAATCCCACGAAATGGGACGCGAACCAGATGGCACGTTTTCCACTGAGAGACAGGAGCTCTGGTGCCGCCACGACACAACAGCTCATAGTCTGATGACACCAGTGGGTGTGCCCAGGTTGGACCGAGACCTGGTGAAAAAATACCTGGTTAGCTAACAGACATGCTGACATGCTAATGACAAAATTGCCTGAATGTGTCACTACTTATTGTAATAACCAACTAACTACTGACTATCCAGCTAACTAAGACGTTACCATCAGTGTTCTCCTCGACAGTTGTGTGTTTGATGAAGGCCACCTCTCCTGCACCTTCAGCCATACACCTTCAGAGACGAAACAAAATGGAGGAGAAGTTGAGAATTAAAGGTGCAAGCTACTTGCAGAATTTCACACCAGCTGCTTTGAAAGTGTTAGTGTTCCTCAAAATCCACCTTTTCATAAAACTTGCTTTGCTTCCTGTCACAAAGAGGATGCTAACATGCTTTGGCATAGAGTGCTCCAGGGATGACGTATTTTTGTAGGGCAAGAACATTAAATTTGCTATATAAGAGATCTAAATGTTTAAAAGAAGGAGTCATAGTTCAAACCTGTGCTAATACAGGTAATAGTAGAGGAAAGGAAGGACTCTATATAGGTCTTGGAGTGAACGAAAATGACGTACATACATACATAGTTCTGCAGAACTGTAGCTTCTTTGTGTTACCTGAAAGCTCCTTCGTAGCTGAAGTATCTCTCTTTGTTGCTCCACTCACATTTGTGCAGTCCGTCAGAATCTCCTACGCACAGCTGACACAGAGACGGAGGGTCACCAGCCTCGTTTGCTCCGGGGATACAGCTGGCATTGAAGAAATGTGCCACACCTGACCAAACAAACACATGTCTCTCCAGCTTTCTGTATGTACATCTATGTACGTATATGCAGACAGTGTATGTTTCCTACCCTCCGGGATGTTGCAGTCCACCACAGACATGTAGCCCTGGTCTATGAGGTATCCTAAAGGCATATTCCACCCGGCTGTTCGGCCTTTCCCGGTGTGGCAGCTCTTTTTTCCTGCCAGGTTGTTGATGTTGATGCCAGAGTTTGCTTTCTTCACTACAGCAACTGTATAGTAGGAGGCACCGGTACCTGAGGCAACAACAGCACAGGTGTTGAAACACATATGACAACAAGTGCTGTTAGTGCTTTGACAGTAATGTGACTCTGAGATCTAAGGTCTAGGAGATCAAAATGCAGACTACCACTCCTATTGTGAAATATCCCAGATGCAGGACAGAGATTATAATCAGGGTAACAGGTGCGATAACTCAGGACATGCCCGCCTGAACTTGGTCCAGGTTATCTATAATAAAACAACTGCTCAACATTTAGGGAAATACATCTGCTTGCTTTCTTCCGTGTTCACTAGAATAGTCCATATGAATGCCCCCCTCTTGTGGTATTCACAACCTCTTAAGTTAATTTTTTGGTGCATAATAAGTTAATTTATTGTAATTTTATTGTTTTTGTTTGTAAAATTTGAACTCTAATAAATCACATTTCACACCAGTTTTTCTCTCTGAATCAGTTTCTTTCCTTCCATGTTTCTCTGTTTTAGTCTCTCTTTCAGAAAGAAAAAAACATCTTACGATCAGCCTTCGATTCGCTGGCAGCTATCTTGAAGGAAGCGGTCTTCCCCAGTCTGTAGATGTCAGTGCCGAACATGGACAAGGCATCTGCTTCTTTCTTCTGCAGAGACACAGCAAACAAAAAGATTAACAGTGTTATAAATATCAGGGATTTTCCACTATACCTTCAATATAGGCCTTTTTCACTGCAGCCATTTTGACATGTCATACACAGGTGTAATTAATAAAAGTAATTAGGCGATGGCCCTGTTTCATTTAGGTGGGCCTGGTATTGTGCATGCTGGCTCACTGGAATGGCTGTGACACTAAATAAAACAGGACCATAATTAATTTTGGTAACACTTTTTTTTACAGGTCTGTAAATTTCATGGTAATTAGGGGATGATTAGATGAGATAGATTAATTAGATTATTATTTGAAATTTCTTTGGAATTACTGCAGAATTACCCCAATATTTACCTCAAAATTGATCAAAAATGACTTTATTATAAACATGATTTAATAATCATACGGTAAAATAGCATATAATGGTTAAAATAGGGCCCTTAGGCTTGAGAAGCGGCTGTGCGCTGCTCTTCATCGGAGGTGGAAAACCAAAACTAATAGAAGACACTTCTGATCAGGCACAAATGTCACCATAGTGTGACTTATTGTCTACACAAATGTAACCTGTTAGCTAATATAATGATTCAGGGAGTTTTTTAAGAAATTTCAAAGAAGTTATTTGCTAATTATCATCTATTTATCAGCAGACATAGAAACAAAGCATATCAATTTTGATCAGCACATTAAAGACATCACAAAGATCGCTTTCTTTCACCTACGCAACATCGCTAAAATCAGGTCTTCTTTATCCATGGCCGATGCAGAGATTCTAATCCACGCCTTTGTATCTTCCAGACTGGATTACTGTAACGCTTTGCTCTCAGGTCTGCCTCGTTCTAGTACCAGAAGCCTTCAAATGGTTCAGAACACTGCAGCTAGAATCTTAACTAAAACTAGAAAATTTGACCATATTACACCAGTTTTAGCTTCATTACACTGGCTCCCGATCCATGTTAGATCAGATTTTAAAGTGCTTCTGATGACCTATAAAATTGTAAATGGGTACTCCCCTTCCTACTTGTCTGATCTACTTAAATCTTATACTCCAACCAGGACTCTCCGCTCTCAGAATACAGGACTCCTGTCTGTCCCCAGAGTGAAAAAGAAATCAGCAGGCGAAAGGGCCTTTTCTTACCGAGCCCCTTTCCTCTGGAATAACCTCCCTATAGACATCAGACAGTCAGACTCTGTGGATGTCTTTAAATCCAAACTTAAAACCCATCTTTTTGCCCTAACTTTCAATTAGTTAGCTGGTGGGTCGGTTTCAGTCTCAATTTATTATTTCAGCCTAGCAGTCCTGCCGACGAGAACATTATTAATTTTAAGCCGCTGCCTCTCTATAACCCTCTGTTGTTGATGTCCCACAAGCACTGCTGTGTGCCTCGCTCTCTCTCTCTCTCTCTCTCTCTCCCCTCTCTCTCCTTTGAATCAGGCTTCCCCGTGATGGACCATCAGTCGCTCTGTGACGTTGCTCTGACTCTCTGGTGGTGCATGGTAGAGAGGAGGTCGTGTTGCTCGGGCTCTATCTATCGTGATGTGGAGAGGAGGTCGTGTTGCTCTGGCTTTATCGATCTGGCATGGAGAGGAGGTTGCGTTGCTCAGGCTCTACCTTTATGGCGTTGAGAGGAGGTTACGCAGCTAAGGCTCTATCTGATTGGCGTGGAGTGGATAACCTTGTATTATTTTCCTGGAAATGTTTTAAATAAACTATCAGCTATTGGGAAATAGCAGAATATAATTGTTAAATAATGTTTATAATAAAGTAATTTTTGATAAATTTTGGGGTAAATATTGGGGTAATTTGGCAGTAATTCCAAAGAAATTTCAAATAGGTTACTTGCTAATTATCACCTAATTAACATAAAATTTGCAGAGAAAACATTCTCAAACAAAACAACCATATCTTTTCCTCCTAAACATGAAAGTCTAGCTAAATCTAAAGTAAACCAGTTGAGTATTGTCAGGCTCAGATCCACAAGAGGGTTGAAGATTCAACACCAGATTAGAAATGCTTTTGAGAGGAATAGCACATTTAATAGCTTTTTGAGCATATCAGGTATTCCTTATATAATCTATAAGGAAATGTATAATTCACACTATTGTGTTTTGCTCCCGGTTCAGCTTCAGGTAACTGGGACGTCCTGTTCAGAGATCAGAGATCTTCCAGTTAGTGGTTGTGATAAACAGCCCAGTGTGCTTTGTGCTGCCTGATAACTGTATCACCTATTTAGAAGTTTATTGCAACTTTCCATGTATTTCCTGTCTTGTTATCTGATGCCTGATTGTGTGTTCTGCCACTCAAAGTATTTTATTAGCCTTTAATGAGTCCTCTGATTAATAGATGATTCAAGTAGTAACATATTTTACTTCACAATGCAAAAGACTGTAAGATTATAAAGTAACAACTATAATCACAAGTTATTCAAACATGTTGTCAAAATCCGACCTGTAGTTTCTGAACGCAGCCCTCGACTGTCAATCCGTTGACACAGCCGAGGGACGGGCGTATGGAGACTTCGGCGAAAGACTGCGACATGGCCTGACATTTTCTTTGCTCTGCCTCGGAGATGGTGCACCATCTGATGCTGCGCTGGCCAAACACTGAGAGAGAGACACACAGAGACCAGTCATAATGCTCTTATTAAACTATTCCACCAAATGACTCATGAAAACATCTGAAGTATCCAACAACTAGGACTAAATTCTGCCATTTCCACTGTACTTTCTGCATCAGTACCGTGCTGATGGCCCCCCTCAAAGGGTCACAATATAAATCTGACGAATAACATGGAAAGAGTTATGTTTTCTTATGTTTCTTACTTTTTTGCTTTGATTTATTGTGAAATACTGGAGATTTTTAGCTCTTTAGACCTCTAACAACTATCCAAATTAAACAAACTGAGAAGAGCACATCACTTTTTGGTTGAACTGTGACAAGGGGTAATGAGTAGACGTTGCTACTCAAGCCAAAAAAAAGGTTATGAACCAGTCAGTGTCTGATGAATAGTATACATCTACACTTTCTGCTTCTTATTAGGGCCATCATACATAAACAATAAGTTGAGGTCAACTGTAAAAATGTGGTTATGTGTTAAATACATTTTAGTCAGCCTCTAAGACAATTGGTTTTACATGGCAGACCACATCACATAACATATATATATGTCCAAAAACTTTTTTGTAACTTTACAGTGATAGTTTAAAAAAAAAAATCATCTCTTACCAGCTTGTAGTATTAGCAGTAGAGCTCCCGCGGTCCTCCACATGGCCATGGCTTCGTTCTCTCTTCCTCTCTCTGTCGGGTAAAATAACCTCCTTTCCCCTCTCCACTACTTTATATGACGACTCTTGATCCAAAGTCCAGCTTCTATCTTCAAGACTTGGCTTAAAGTCCTTGTGTGAATCTCAGAGAAGGCTGTATATTCTAGTGATTTACAACTCCTACATCTACAACATGTCATTCAGGAGTCACAAGACTAGAGTATTTGAAGCTCAGTGTAGAGCCTCTCTGGTTTACCTGGTCTGACACGTCTCTGATGCCGTTGCCTGGCTACAGGCCAAAGTCCGGACAGAGAGGTCTTTTATAGTCAGAGAACCCCACCTCTGCTTTTCTGTGTGGTGCTTTTCCACTGATGGGAAAGGGGATTCAGGCCAACACAGTGGTCACTGACTCACTACTACTAGTGGCTGCTGAGAGGAACAACACAGGACAAAGGAGTCCGTTTACCTGCTTTCATTCATTGCTAACTTTGACCTTGTCTCTGTTTGTGCTGTACACAATATTTAGATGAAGTCAGTTATTCCCAGTTGCAGTGTGAACTGAGCCTTTTGACCATGAAGTGGGTGTTCTGGTGGTTCAGGCGGCCAAGCTACCTGCACTCCACTGCTGATGTTCTGGGTTTGAATTGGGGTCTGGCATGTCATCCTGGTGCAAAATTGTGGACAAAAGTCAGTTTATCCCAGTGGTGGAATGTAACTAAGTAAATTTACTCACGTACTGTACTGGAGTACAACTTTGAGGAACTTGTACTTCACTTAAAGGAAGACTGTGCAACATGTCAGGGGATAAATGGAATATATTATTCATAACTATGTTTTCATTAGTGTATAATCACCAGAGACTAAGAAGCGTCTGAGAAAGGAGAACGGCGTTACCACAGTTTTGCACTCGGCGGCTCACGTTATGGCAGTCTTGGAAAGGGAGGAGTGAGCGGAGGGGCACTCAGTTGGTTGCAATCTGCAACCACACCAATAGATGCCACCTATTCCTACACACTGTACCTTTAAGCATTTCCATTTTAATGCACTTTTTAATCCACTACATTTATCTGATAGCTATATACTAGTTACTTTACATATTAAGATTTGACATAATTTGTGATGGCTTATAAATTACCATGCATTGTTATCTACCTCACAGATTATACAAATGTTAAACAAAAAGCTCCACTTTGACATCTTGTGACACTTTGACAACAGTAAAATGCTGCTTACACATTGATGTATCAACAATAATAATCAAATAATATCAGTAATAATATATGATGGTATAACAGGAGCCATTTTTCCTGCATTGAGTTCTTTTATTTCTGGTACTAAGTGCTAATATGTGAGTACATTTGTAGTTAGGTAACATTTTTAACGCAGTACTTTTACTTGTTGTATTTTCATATTGTGGTAGGCTTGCCACTTTTAATGCATCTGAATACTTCCTCCACCACTACATATTTACTAATTCGTCTTTGCCAAAAGGTCTCATATGCAAGGCTAACCGACTCTCAATAAAGTTTCTTTCAGGCTCACGAGTAAATTAAAATGAAATGTGTGGCTCTCCTCAACAAAGATGCAGAACTCAGCAAGTGGCTGCTTCCTATCAAATTAAGCGTGATTATGACAATAAAATATTTGTGGTGGAAAAACAGGAAGGCAGCCTAATCATAAAAATGTGTAATTGCTCTGATTGTTCCTCCGTGTTCATACTCTGGTAGCAGGCCAACAACGGACATTACCAAAGCATGGGTGATAAGAATAATAAAGCTTTATGGGTGTATATGAAGGCAACAACAACATCTAATATCTCTGCTGCTTAAACCTATAAATGCAATCAAATGAAACAGGATAGATAATGCAATTTAAAACATGACATACTGTAATGAAGACCCCGCCAATGGGAACAGTATTACAGTTATTGTTAGGAAGTTAATTTGACAGCAGAAATTGACACTAGTTATTTGGAAAGTCAGATTACATTTAAGCTGCTGCAACACTCACAAGACACAATGTGACGGAGTGAGGATGATACGGAGGTGACAGCCAAACTATTGTGTCATAATGCTGCTATTTTCCCTTCTCAACCTTCAGCACCTAACATCAGCTGACCCGAGAATCTGCTGTTGAATCTGACTTTCTCTCTAAAATCGTAAACCTATGTGCTGCTTCACACGGTACAGTTCATATGCAAAGAATCATAAATTGTAAATGTTGATACAGCAGATCTTGCTGTCACTCACTTGTTTCACAATGACACTGAGCTCTCCTTATTGTAACGTACAGCATGTTCTGAGTGCATTAACAGTACCTATAAAGACATTTTTATACGATTTTGCAATGATTTGCAATTATATGTACAACAGGTGTTTTGTTCTTCTCACATCCTGAGGTTGATTTCTTGCCAATTTTGAATCATAAATGATTTATATCTCCTTTCACTCTGTAGTTTACTGCAGGAAATATGCCTTTTAATTACCAGATTATAGCAACTTGAACCCAAGGACCGGATGAACTCAAGGAGAGTGATACTGTCAACTTTGGACCTGACGCAACTGTGAAGATGATTATGGATCGATATATTTGGGAATTGACCTCAGAGATTCATATTTTGCAGAATTAAGGAGAATTTTCTCAAAACAACTAAACCATCTTGAAATCAGGCTCTTCACCAATATATTCCTCTCAAAATGTGTCCTTCATATAATCTTTGACTTTTATTTATTTGTCTCCCTTTCCCTTCAACTTGTTTAATCTCTATGACTTTTGTGCTCATTTCTGAATAATTTCGTAATCATTTCTACAAGGTTTCCGAGTAAGGACTGTGTAATTTGGTACTAATTAGAGTGAAAATAGATAATCACTTACTAATTAATTAATTACACTTTGGATTTAATGATTCTTATTATGTGCCGGTGTAACCCAGAGAGTCTCGATCCAGCTCAACATGCAAAAATATTATATTTGTTTACATGCAAGCACACGATTCAACATGTAATACAGTTTTCAATAATAAATGAATAATGAATGAATACTTACTGGAGCTTTTATTTCAAGGACATTCCTATTTTCTTCATAATTAATACCAAATAATAGAGTTCTTTCCAGGATACCCATTAACTGATTTGACTGCAGCTGATATTTTTTGGTCATGAAAAACTAAGAAATGTTAGTATATTGTTATCATTATGTAATAGTATCAGCATAATGTTACTTAAGAAGGACATTCTTTAGATTATTCTTAATAAATTAATACAATTTTATTACATAATTTTTAAGTTGAAAACAAGTTGAACTATTTTAATCCACTAGCGCTTGGTTAATGAATATAGTAAGGCTCAGTACATACACGCCCAACATGAGGTCTTCTTTTTCATTTAACTGCTGTCAAGTGTGACCTCATTCACATAAACTAACCAACAACCTGTTGACTCTGCAGCAGCACAGTGACTGATTAACTAGAGCACTGAGTGTGTGTTACGTATGAGAGGGAGAGTGTGAAAAAGACTGATACTGTTGAATACGAGCGCATGAAAGACTCGAGTGTGACATTTCACCCAGTGTTAATGAGGCTGCGTTTCAACGTGATCTCATCCCCACTCGTCATATTATGCCGCTTGGGCAGCCTTTTGCGTAGTATGTTGACGCTGAAGGTTCACGTGTGGTTAACGTTGCAACACATGGTTAATGTTGTGAAATGTGGCGGTTGGGTTTAGGCAACAAAACTAATGTGGCATAGCGTCATGTGACATAACGTCGTCAGTAAAAAATCACTCAACTTTTGGTTTCACACGGGACACGGACGCTGGCCCCCTGAGTAAAAGCCCTGTGTTTGTTTGACCCATCCACCACTCCCTTCCTCCTTCCGATTGCCCGAGCGTCAGGACTTGACACCCGGCTAAATGTTTAGCCATACTGCAGGTTCGGCTCCAGGAATGGAGACTTTGCTTAGTTGGTCGACCACTTTGGTCCAAACGGAAATATCCAAATATCTGATGGATTGCCATGAAATTCTGAACAGACATTCATGGTCATCAAAGGATGAATCCTAATCACTTTAGTGATCTCCTAATTTTCTCCTGTGCCATCATCTGGTCAAAATTTATTTGTCCAATACTGGTTTATGACCAAAAATATTTGCAACATTCCCATCAGCCTCAGCTGTACTTTGTGTTTAGTGCTAATTAGCAAATGTTAGCAAGCTAAATCTAACAAGAAAGTCGCTTAGTCGGCAACACTGACAGTCCGTCCCTTCAGGCCTCCCTCCAAAGCCACTCCCCCCAAATTATCATTATGAACATAGACATATCATAATGAACGTAAACAGCGAACATGGCTATTGTTAATACTCACAGCTGACAAGCTGGCAGCTTGTGGAAGACTCCGGTGACGCTCAATAAGTGCACGAGCAGAGTGCGTGCACGTAGTCAGGCAAGCAGGTAGGCCGTCCAAGCTTATTACAGTCCTGCGACAGTCACAAATACCAGATTCTTTTCTCTTTTTTGTCAGAGTATGTAATGTATTGATTGCTATCGGGATGTAAAGAGAATTTCAACAAATATAACAAAAAATGTTTCTAAAATACATAACCCTCCCTAGCTTTAAAAAGTCAGAAGATGCTTCACCTTCCCAGCCAAGGAGCTGGGTGTCTCTGCTAAAGGGAGCCACATTAGACATCAATAGAGACAACTACAAACCTGCAGTAGAGGTGAAAGTAAAGGAAAATATATTCATATTTACAGTTATTATATCACATTCATACACATTCCACAAAAAGAATAATCATCTCCGGTCAATCGGTCGAGGAATTTCAGTAAATCTCAATAAAGACTTTTATTTTTTTTGTACCAAAATAGGCAGTTAGAGCAGGGATAAATATTATAATATGTTAGATATAGATCCATCTCTGTAATAGATTCTTTGCATCGGTGCTTTACTCTAACAGACAGTGGCATGGTCCCCTGGCTAAAACACACAGCCAGAGTCACACAGAGAGTCCAGTTCTGTCAACGGACAACACCACGGGTTCACTGGATTCATACAGGATTATAGATGGATAAGAAATCATTTAGCTGGACATTCTGTGAGGAAATATTAAAGCTTTCAAAACACATGTGGTCAAAGCTATTTATTGTTTGAGTCTAAGAGCTACTCTGTCGACAGAACGGCCTTTCTGTGCGTCTCTGGTCTCCAGTCAGCTTGGAGGAGTCGCCTCAGGGGGTTGAGGGTGGAGATGAGAAGTGGGTGGCTGACAAGGTCCATACAGGGGCTAAGTTACCAAAAGCATCTCGGTATTTCAAATGTTAGTCCTAACAACAGAGATTATCGTCATGTTTCAGGTAAGCCCCATTTGTGACTTCACTCTCTTTTTGCTCTGTTTTTGGTCTCCACCAACTCTGGAAGAAAACATCCGACTCTTTAGCTGCTAAATGTTCCACTATGTTCAACAGCTCAGTTACTAACTTTTTCTGTCTGCATGTTTGTTGCTGAGCAGGTAGCGTACAGTGGGTATATAAAGCTTTTTCACTGAAAACGGCTGCCTGCTGCGGCCAAAAACGACGCTATGATGGCGGTGAGAGTGAACCAAAACAGCTAAACAATGAACTGAAACTCACTATAAAGCTCCGTAAAACAGAGGGAGCTGCAGATTCAGCTGAGAATTATCTGTTCACATTGTCACATTGTTATTTCATACATTGTTATTATAAAAATATTGATTATAGTCGCGTTAAGGGAAAAGCCAAATCATTATTTTTTTACCTGTTACCCAGCAGAGGGTTGCGTCTTCAAGATGTCTCACAGATGTCTATATCTGCCCGGGAAAGATGAAAGTTTGTTAGAGGCTAAACCAACATTTAAATAGTGACACTCGTACATTAAAGGTGCTGTGTAGAGTTTCGTTGTAAACAAACAAAAGTTATGTTTACATTCACAGCTAATCGGGCCACCAACTGTCGATCAGCGCTGTAGCGCAAAACTAATGGCATCATGTGAATAACGCTGCCCGTGGGTGTCCAGATGTGCAAAGCGAGGGGTCACGTGACTGACAGAGCCAGCATCCATAGGCTACTTGTACTGTAAAGTTGCATGTTGTAGCACCTAAAGCAGAAAATAGTGCTTCAAAAATAAAGACATTTTCCAGTCGTTTTGGGCAGACTGTAGAAGTCTGTGTGATCATGAAAACATCTTTGACGATACAACCCATTGCTGGAAAACAGGTACAAATATAACGCTTTGATTGTCCACCATGTGCCTGTATCATGGAGTGACGGATGGAGCACTAAGGTCACAAATGGAGCTAGTTTCAGGTGTTACTCATGCACACTGGGACTGAAGGCTCAAACGTGTAAACCCAGCATGATGTTGCAAAAGAGAGCTAATGCAGTTGATTAGTGGGACATGTTTACCAGAGTTCACCTGCTCTCTTTACAGTAACTACGTAACAATAGCATGACATACAGCAAATGACCACAAAGAGTTCCCTGACCTCGTTAGCTCTTTCAAACCAGCATAATAATCACTGATAGCTGAAGGAAAAGTGAGCGTATCACACATCCAAATACCAGAAACACTGTGATTCTGTCACGCTATAAGATGCTTTTAAGAAACCAGCCCTCATTAGTGCAACTACAGTAAGAAGGAAAGCTATAACGATGATGCTGATGATTATGATCGTGATGATAGTGTTGATGAAGAAGGTGATACACTGTTTGATGCTAATGTCACACTGTGAATGTGGAGGAGGAAGAGGAGGAGAGAGATGAAGGCATGAGACAGTGAGGAGGAAGAAGAGGAGGAGGAGGAGGAGGAGGAGGGGAGACAGAGAAGCCCTTGTGGGACGAAGAATTGGGTAATACAAGTTTTTTTTAAAAGGAGTATCTGGGCCCGTATTTATCAAACTGCTAAAAGGGAAATATTGGACTTGAAATCCTTCACTTTTACATTTAAGTGTTTTAGAAGGATTGTACAAAATATTATTGATCATGATGAGCAATACGTGTAATTCAGAATAAGATAGTTTTAGCCTATTATTTGCATTTGATGTGAATATTTAATAGGATTCTACACTGCTTTTTCTTCTCTTTGTTTCTTGTGTTTATCAGGATGCAAACAAGACAAAAGTTGTCATTGGCTCTGTTTGCAATCACTTTCCATGTATCTTCATTATCTGCACTCGTCAATGTGGCACTAATTACCCTCATTATCAGTTTTCTCTGGTGTACCTCGTCTACCAACAGCAGAATTTAGTTTGGTTTTCTTTTTGTTTCCATTTCAGCCCATTATTTCATCCATATTTGTGTATTATAAATATGTTAGATTGTTGTTAATTTCACTCTTAATTTCTACTGGAGAATTTAAGAGTGGATTTCACACAAATAAAATGAACTTTTTAACAATTAAAATGACATATTTTTGTAAATAAAACGAGTACAATTTAAGCATTTTTAAAAACAATGAACAAGGCAGATGTTCGGTAAATCCTTGTCTCTGATTGGCTGTTCCTACTCTGATCATACATGTAATTAATCATGTGATAAGTTGAAAGCTGCTCTTAAAGGTCACACATACACTTTGCTGTAAATAGGAGTGATGTGTCCTAATCTTTACTTTTAACGAATAACTTTTTTTTATAGGCATAATTTTCAGAAATGTGAAAAAATACGGGCTCAGGGCTCCAAATGGACTCTAAAAACATTATGAGGCTCCATACTTTATTATTTTAAGGCTATCTAATTTAGTTTTCTTCTCAAGTTTTGATTGAGAATTTCTGCTTGTTAAGAAATATATCGACAAGAGACCCAATCTCAGCAATCCTAAATTGCTTATGGTTATTTTCTTGCTAGGTCTCTAAACAGTAATTGTACTATAGTTTCATTTTGGCCCTTGTTACCAAAATTGCTGGGGTACATTATAAAGTTTTCAGCTTATATCTAAAGATTGTAGTCTAAAGGGGAAAGGAGGAGGAGGAGTAGGATGGGATACGAGAGAAAGACAGAAAAAGACTAACGGGAACAATGCCGTGAGGAAAGACAGACAGAATGGGAAGGAGATCAAGATTTTGTCCCAAAAACATGCTCTTAAAGCTACAGCGTGCAAAAGTCTGCCTCTTGGTGACAATATTATCATTACAAACCCATACATGAATGCATTACCCTTCGTTAATATGAAAACAACAACGACAACAACAATAAGAAGAACAATAATGAAATCAAATCAGATAATGGTACATGTCGCCTTGATTTGAACCACCTCCTTAAACATTAAGGAACTGAGCTGTAGGAAGATCCACCAATAGGCTGCTGGACAGACATTAGCCCCTCCCACTTCAGGAAGTAGCAGTCCCAGATAGTCCCAGCCTCGTCCGACTTCATGTGCTTGTGTGAATGTGTGTGTAGTAATGTGCGTGTACAAGAGAGAGAGAGAGAGAGAGAGGAAGCAGGCTGATAATAGAAAATTAGAGATGTAGGAAGTGTTGAGAGTGACGTGTGTGTGATCATGTAGTTAGTGTGTGTGTTTATTCAGAGTCGCTCCTTGGTGGGCACCCAGATGTAAGGACCAGACTGCTCCTCAATAATCTGCTTCACCTGCGAATACACTTCCTCTAGAGACGCGCCCTGGACGATAGCTGCAGACAGACAGAGAGAGAGAGAGAGAGAGAGAGAGAGAGAGAGATTAATATCCAAGAACATTTACCAAAATATATTACCATAGTAACCCACTGTGTGTGTAGAAAAGAACTATAATGAAAATCTCCATTAAAGGAGGAGTGACCTTTAAAGGTCAACATCTCTGTGTTTGAGTGTGTGCTTATGTATGTTTGTTCTTTTCACACAGAATTCCCATATGGGAAAAATAAAGTGATGATTCTGTCCCCTCAAGACCAAGAAGTACATATTTTAACCTTAACATAATGTCTAGCTTGTGAAAATGTAACGTACCACTCTTGTTGTTGACTTTCATAAAACTGTTGTTGTGTCGTACACATAGTGACATTGCAATCGTTTGCATTCTGCTTTTTGTTAATGGTTCAACAGATTGGGGATAATATGATTATTGTCTTTCCTGCCAAAAGATAGATGAGAAGATTGATACTAGTGTAGTGTCTGTAACTGAAGGATGGAGCTACCGCCGGGTGGTGATCATCTTAGGGAAACTTAAAGACTGAAGTCCAAAGTTAAAAAATACGCCTACTAACACCTCAAAAGCTCACTAATTAACATGTTATATTTTGTTCAAAATGTGTTAGTTTTGGAAGAAGTTACCTGCTGTAACTATTTCTTAACAGGGATGGACCGATCCGACTTTTACTGTCCCAATACCGATACCTGGGCTTTGGGTATCGGCCGATACCGAGTACCGATCTGATACCAGTGTTTAATTAATAGGCTGTAAGCCTCACAGTGTGGAAGTGACTGGGATCATTCATTTATATGTGAGGTAGCATCAGGCTTGACTTAAACATTGCTATTCCTAACTTTGTAAAACAAAATGTAATAAATATATACATAGATATAGATTATCTGAATTGCTATTTATTATTAAAATAATAAATACATACACCAGCAACTTGGTAAAAAAAATTCTAAATTATCAGGAATTACAATTCAAGTGCAGCAACAAATTGGTCAAAACTTAAATAGGAATTAAAATTCCAGTATATAATGTATATAGCATATATTCATAGAACTGAATTGAATAGATCGGCCCCATTTTCACCAATACCCGATCCTGCTATATGAATCAGTATCGGCCCGATATCCAACATGCATCCCTACAAACAAGAGTACACCCACCCAGGATTTCTGTGCAGCATTTCTGCTGGTTGTCTCTCTGTGACAACAACACTCAAAATGTCGCTACGCCCGGCTGTTGATTGCCAAGAGTTACAGCTCATAACTCCGCATAAAACCACAAATTGTTTAAATTTGTGCTTTTGTACAGATTAAACAAACAAGACAACCTACTGGTTAAGGCGTATATTACATTCACAGTTACATTATGGCTGGGGGACCTCTGTTGCCCCACTCTCTCTCTCTCTTATCTCTCTCTACACCTCAACTGTCAAAAAAAAAACCTACTTGTATCTCATCAAAAGTTCCATTCAGTAGCTGTTCTGGAGCTTTCAATTATATCACATGATCTTCCTCAACATGTAAACATTACAGTGTGTTAATTAGTGAGCTTTAGGGCTGCTGGCAGTCAGATTTTTGAACTTTTGAGAGAGCCAGGCGAGCTGTTTCCCCTTGTCTTTATGCTAAGGTACAGTAGGCAAACTACATCCTGACTCCAGCTGCGTACTAAAGGCGCAGACATGAGAGTACTATCAATCATCTCCTCTAACTCTCGGAGAGAAAGTGTATTTCCCATGAACTCTTTTGTGGTCCTGGGCTGTCAAATTCCCACAAATGTCTCCCATGTAAAACTGACTTCTATTCACACAAGACGTCATCACAGAAATTTCACAGAACATCGACGGGTTACAGTGATTGTGTTTGTATGTTTACGTGTTTGTGTGCTGGTGACTCACCGGTGAAGAACTCTGTGAACTCCTGCTCCAGTTTGACAGCTCTTTCGAAGGTCTTCCTCGCCTGCTCCTCAGTGAAACGCTTGTTCATCTCTCTGGACAGACAGACAAGAGTTACAAATATCAAGGTACACAGCAAGAATTTAAAACATCTACACTGGAACTGCACCAACAACACTGTGGTGAGTGAATGAGAACATACTACTAACCAAGCTGCAGCTAGCCAACGGTATGTCTGAAGGTAGTTATTGTAAAAATAAAACAAATATCCTGTATGACTGCAGGACTTCTGGTGGTTTTCACAGACTTCAGTCTCAAGGTGAACTGATCTGATGCATATCGAATAACACTTCATAGATGAAATGTCATTTTTTAACAGATCTGTCAGCTATTAATTTAAATGTGATTGCAGAAATGTGAAGGACTTATTTTTTTCATGTATAACTTTGTTTTGTTTGTCACTCAGAGTGTTATTCACGAAACTCGCAGAATTTTGTTTAGTTGTTTCGTATCTTACTTTCATGTTCATGTTACATACTAGTTTATGATATGGATATGTTTAGGATTTTGCTTAAATTGCATGACATTTCCAATGTTACATACAGGATGTTGAGTTTGAAACAACAGTTGACAAACTATCTCATCACAAGTTCCATTTAGTGGCTTGTTCTGGAGCATTACACCATGTGATATTATCCTGATCAGCAGATAGGAGCCTGTTCAGTTGTCATGAAACTGTAGATGTTTATTCCTCTGAGCACCTTTAGGATCTCTCACCCATGTTGTGCTGGAAAGGTGAGCTTGAGCGTGGAGCTGCTGAAGAGTACTGTGTGATATGGCCGAAAGCTCTAAAACAAGCTACTAAATGGACTTTGTGGTGAGATTGTTTTCGTGAACTGCTTTTTCCAAGGTCAACAATGAACTTTAAAGCTAAACTAAAGCCAAGAGAGATCCTACAAGTGCTCAGAGGAGAGGAGTATTTGAACATATCCATTTCCATGACAACTGAACGGGCTCCTATCTGCTGATGAGAACCATGTGATATGGTAGAAAGCTTAAAAACAAGCTACTAAATGGACCTTTGGTGAGATTGTGTAGCTCTAATACAGAGTGTTGTATATGTTATAGTGGTGTATTTACGCTACTTACAGGATGTTGTCGACGTTGCGTGGTCGAATGAAGACAGCGATGGGATGGAGGCCTGCCAACTGGAGACGCTTTATCGCATTCCCTGATACATCCAGTATACAGTGTTTACCCTGCGAGAGAGACATACGTCCTCCATCAATCCCTCCATCTGTTTCCTCTGTCCTATGTACTACATCTCTCTCTTTAAACTCACCTTGTCAGCGACTTCTTTGACCGACTGTATGCTGGTTCCATACAGATGGTTGTTATACTGTCCAGCTTCTATGAACTTGTGTTCCTGGATCTCTCGCTCCATGAGCTCTCTGGAGGCCATGAAGTGGTAATCTCTGCCGTCCACCTCGTAGTCTCGCCGTGTCCGCGTTGTGTCTGAGGATCAGAGATTTTACACATATTAAGCTATTACTTAAGAATAAATACAGTATAACCTCATATATATATATATATATATATATATACTGTATGATGATGATGATCAGGTCCCTTTCATTTTTTTTTTAAATATAATTTTGCATATGCTGTTTTGTATGTGTCAAGCTGTATGTATTTGTATACAGGCCCATCTATCGATAGGTGTCAACAATTATTTTAGGCTTTAAATGTTGCGGTATTTGGTTGATGCTATGTACTTTTCCCTTTTAAAATAAATCATAAAAAAGAATGAATAAAAAGTATAAAAGTATATCATTACATTAAAATAAATAAATAAACTCCTTCACTTCACTTCTTCTAGCAAGTTCATAAAAAAAGTAAATGACAAAAAACTAACAATTTATTTTACGTCAGCTTTGATTACAGCATTATTTTATAGTTTTCATAGTGTATCTTTGCCTTGCGTGCAAAGCTCCATTATTATTTTAGAGGTCACTGTTGGGATTCATCACAAAGTGAAGACACTCACGCGGGACGCAGGAGCCAAACTTGTCAGGGAACTCAGAGATGAGGTCATCGTTGATCCGATCTTTCATTGGTCCGAGCACGATGACCGGCCGCGTGTAAGTAACTGGGATGTGACAAACAGAACCAGGTCAACACGTAAAAGATACACAGTATGTTGAGCTAAGTAATGCCAACACTTGAAAATATAAAACTAACTATGAAACAAATACATTATATTATATTATGGATTATATCTATTTTTTTATTTAGAATTCATTTAACCAGGAAAAGTCTCATTGAGATTAAAAATATACTTTTCAAGAGTGTCCTGGCCAAGACAGGCAGCAGCACATTAAACAACGTTTCAGTCATAGAACAAATAACAGTTAGAGCCAATAAAATTTCAGGTCACAGCATGAGTATACAAAAATAAGTCTCAGGCCATCATATCTAGATCACATAGGGGCAAACAGCTCAGACAAAACATCTACAGCCTGATGTACTTTCCTCCAACTCCTTCAATCTATTTTTAAAAACACTTAAAGAGACCAGCTCCCCGAGACCCAAATAATCTGCAGTAAATCCCTTAAGTAACTTTACTTCCAAAGAAAACAAATGAACCTTGAGAGACTAAAACAAAAGCATGATGTGAAGTTCAGCACTGACCTTCCTGCTGCATGACAGGTTGGTAGGTGAGTAAGGTCTCCTCCTGGCCGGCTGATCGGACAAACAGAAATGATGGACACGTTTAGAGACACAGCGGGTGGGATTATTCACCACAAAACACAGCCGACCCTTTTCTACTTCTGGACTAAACTTCATCAACAGCTCTGGAAAAGTAGGCTGGAGAAGCAGAGAAAGGTAACACACACACACACACACACACACACACACACACACACACACACACACACACACACACACACACACACGCATGCACATAAGAACACAATAATCACAACACACAAAAACACATGTGCATGTATGCATGACACACTCACACGCAAACACAGAGAAACACACACAAATAAAACAAAAACTGAACAAGAACGAGTAAAGAAGGAAGAGAGAGAGAAGAAAAGAAAGAAAGAAAGAAAGAAAGAAAGAAAGAAAGAAAGAAAGAAAGAAAGAGATAGAGGAGGGTCTAGACTTACAGGAACTACTCTCACTATCGCTGGTGCAAGAGGTTACCAGCTCTGGAAGGACAAGACAGGTCAGAGTCAGCAACACACACACATACATACATACAAACACACAGACAAACACACACACACACACACAGACTTACATTGTTTCTATGTCACACAACCACAGACACACTTTCACTTATAAAAGAAAACATCAGCCACACGATATCATTCCATCCATCCGTTTTCTATATTCGCTCATCCTGTTCAGTTGAGCTAGAGGCTATCCCAGCATGCATCATACAATCCCTAAAGGCAAGGCAAGGCAAATTTAGCACATGTCAGCAACAAGGCAAAGAGCATGGCAAAAGTATGTGGACACCTGAACATCACAGCCTCCAAGAGACAACATAGTTAACTGCTTCCTTTAAAATATCTACTTTATTACATTAATAAATACACAACAAAGTCAAGAGGATTCCCCTGAAAAACAGCCAACGTGGGCATCAAATATTGTACTTCTCCTAATGTAATAAAGGAGAATTTTTAAAGGGGTACTCTAGCGATTTGTGAGACTTGTGAGAGACAGATTAAAAAACAGAAAGGTCAAATCAAAGCAGCAGATGTCCCATATTGCAACTCAATCAATAGCGTCTTTCATTAGACCCCCTCACTCCTACATGTCCACTTCTTTCAAACTCTACGACTCCAGCTGTTAAAAATATTATTATCACAAACTTCCCAGAAACACTACAAACATTTGCAGTAGCGGAAAGTAACCAAGTACATTTAGTCAAGTACTGTACTTAAGTACAATTCTGAGGTATTTTTAATTTACTTGAGTATTTTAATCTCATGCTATGTTATACTTCTACTCCACAACGTCTCAGAGGAAAATATTGTACTTTATAGCTGCTTTACAAATTAATATTTTAAATCACCTACAAGCATATAAAATGAGTACTTTTACTTTAGATACTTTACGTACATGATAATAATACTTATGTACTTTCACTTAAGTTCAATTTTGAATCTAGAAGAAAGTATTTCTTAACTGTGGTATTGCTGCTTTTTCTTCAGTTTAAGACCTGAATACTACCACTGAACATTTGTTTTGTGGACAACTGCAGTTTTTCTGAATGCATGGCAAATTGTGCAGTAGTACACAAAACATTTGTTTTGCTTGTGTACTACTGCAGTTTTTCTGAAAATGTCCAGTTAAAATAATACCACACTTTTGGTTGCTGGCTGTCCTACAACTACACACTTATTGAACTAAGCTATCCTTGACAGTGGTCTTATGGATTCAAACTTTGCAGTCCTTTAAAGTCAACTTTACTGTCCATTTCAGTACTCCCTCTTCATCCTCCCTCTCCATCATACTCTTCTTCCTCCATCCCAGAGCAGGATTGAGGAGGAGGAGTTTGACGGAGGACTCAAGAGATAAGATGAGGGTGGAGGTGAAGGTACAGTAGTGTCAGTCCGGTTTGCAAAGGAGCTGAAGTTACATATACTGACCAGCAGGTGTCACTGATGGTGAGAATAACCTACCTTTATCATCCTGGTCCTGCAAAGAGAGAGAGAGAGCGAGAGAGAGAGAGAGAGAGAGAGAGAGAGAGAGAGAGAGAGAGAGAGAGAGAGAGAGAGAGAGAGAGAGAGAGAGAGAGAGAGAGCATTAATCATCATACCGAAGACAATCACAACAGTATCTTGACTGCTATCAGCTGAAGCCCTGTTTGAAAGCTCACAGCTTCTCTATTCCTCTCACACACAGTTTGAGTGAGCAAGACTAATTTGCAGTCTTTCTCAAAGCAAGGAGCCAGGGGATACAGCGTGTGTGTGTCTGTGTGTGTGTGTGTGATAGTTTTTAATTATCAGCTCTTCACCGTGCAGCGTTGCTGATTGCAGACTTGCTGATTCACACAGTGCGAGGAAAACAGAGAGCGAGCTGACAACACAGTGATATCAATAGCTCGTGTTAGACTCGTGTGTCAGCTCTCATCATCACGCTGTGTGAAGTGTGATTAAAGTCTCGTCGTCGCCTTTGAGCTCAGACTGGAAACTTTCTAAATCAGAAAGTAACAAAAAGCTAGTTTGTGTACTTTTAATTAGTCTCTAATTAGTATTTAACCCGCCTACACCTTTCCTAGTAACAAGTGGTGTGGCCTCAAGACATTCTTTTGTCAACTCATAGTCAAAGGAGTTGTTCGGCTCGTCAGTTTGTTGATTCAACTGCAAAACAGTGAAATTATTGCTCTACAGATGAAACCGGTCATGTAGAAGGATCACTCATTACAGACCAAAGCATATTTGTGAATATTAATGTGATATTAGTGATGTGACATAATCAGAATACTTCCTAGTCAACAAAGATCTTAATGACTGACTGGTTGAATAACGTGATAAGAAGAAGGAATAATCATCTCAATATCAGTACACCAGTAACAATGATCCATTTACTCTAAACTTAAAAATATCTTTTTGCTGCACCCGATTCGACTGTTATCAGGCCATTAAATAGGCGTTATCAGTCGCTATGAACACCATAGATGTTGTTCATTAGGGGCCTACTACGCCTACAAAAAAAAGTGAAAGTGAAACATAAAAGCAACGCGTTCTAACATGTTGTAAAACTGAATGAAACGTCACGTTTTGAATACAAACAAATAGTTTCTTTAGGTTTAGGCAAAAAACAGTTAGGTTTAGGCAATAAAATTACAACTTCTTTAGATTTAGGCAAAAAAGAAAAACAGTTATGTTTTGGGTTAAAATAACTACGAACACAAAGACTAAGTAGGCATAAAAGAATTTCACAACACGTTGTGCTAAGTATGACTGTGTTGTGCTCTCACATTGAGACAGCTTAGATGAGAAATGGTAGAAAGGTTTAACATCTCTGTGTGGAAGTATTGTTTCTACTCTGATTTTATTAACAGCACAGTTATATATAATGAAGTGGACAGGTGAAACAAACACTTTCCTCTGCAAATAACACAATGTCACAGCTTGTGCACCTGGTGCAACAGCATCTCAACACGTTCTCATTCGTGTTTTTATCTGAGAACTGAAGCTGAAGCTATTATTAAAAGTTTCACATGGTTTTCATGATTTCTGTTGTTATGTTGCTGTTTTTTGAGAATGTCTGACACTTTCATAAAAAGGATTAAATGTTTTTTAAGCAACAACCTTTAGTCTTAATGTTATAAATGAAAAGGGAGGATGGATATTTCTTCTGTATTAATCTATCCTACTAATACTAGTTTCTCATTTGAGTAATGAAGCCCATGCTGGTTAGTGCACCAACATCAATAAGGTGAACCCTAAGATGTCACCTTTGCGAGGACCAAACATCATTTTAAGGTTTATGCATCAGGTTGCTACTCACCGATCTGTCCTGAGACCTCGTCACTCTGACCGTCTTTAACCGCGACCTCTCCTTTTTCTCTGCCCTGTGAGATGGAAACGACAAGAGAATAAAAACATTAAGAGAAATGCTGAGAGAGGACAGACACCAACACACACATCAGAGTTTACTTTGGATACAAGCAAATACAAAGAAATGTAGCTGATTTGAATTAACTTCCTATCCCCACTGTTTGAATCTCTCGATTCTTCAGACAAAGTTTAAAAAGACGTTCGTTTTACACAGGAGATGGTGTTTAGTGAGGAGTTGGGAAAGATTTGTTGCGAAGACAATTTCAGAAACGGAGACAAATCAAGCATCAATTTTTCTTCAGGCATATCAGACATTATTCATTGCTTCATTGAGAAACACAACAGTAACTGTTCACAATGAAATAATGGGGGTTTAACCAGGCGAATGTGAACTCTATTTCATCTCCTCTCATTTCTGGAAGATCAAATCTGTTATCACAGAGTCGTCATCTGGAAACATTTGACACCTTGAAACTGTAGAAGTACTTAAATCTCACAGTCAGATCTTGTCACATCCAAAAAATATATGCCGAAGCCAAAACATCCCGTAACGTCCCTTTATAGCTTACTATGTTAGTTTTGGATCTCTCTTGTCTATAAGCAGCTCTATGAGATGATGGGAGTTTTGGTAAAACTTAATTTTACAGGTCCGCAAATTTCATGGTAGGTGATAAGCGCACAGCCACTTATGTTTATAAATAGTGTTTATAATAAAGTAATTCTCGATACATTTTGAGGTAAATATTGGGGCAATTTGGCAGTAATTCCAAAGGAAATTCAAATAGGTTACTTGTTAATTATCACCTAATTACCATGCAATATACGGACCTGTAAAATGAAGTGTTTCCGGATTTTTCAATAGGAATGAGAGGTAGCGGATTGAATTTTGTGGACTTTAATATCCAGATGTTATGTAGTAAAGAGGATATTGAGCTTCATGTCCACTATCTGAAAGGGACTTCCTCATAACAAATGCAAAGGGTTGAGAGTGGGACAAGACCAAAATACTTTAGTCTCGGGGTAGAAAATACACTTTCTCCTCATACAGGGTTCTGCTCGCTCTTGCTAAGGAGACAGTTTTGTCTGCTAAGTTTAAATTTAGATTTGTCACTTCCTGTGCAGAGCCACTTCCTGCTGGTGATCACACTCAACACTAGGATGTTAAATAAGGTGAATCTGCAGCGTCTCAGCTCAGGGACCTCGTTTTATAATTTAGGCTGAAAAGCCAGATGTGCTTTTATACAAAGTCTTGAATGATGTAGCTTTTAGCCTCCTAATGTCTGTAAACAGCCAAAAACTGTCACTGAAAACAGACCAGCAGAGTCGAAGTCCACAGCAGAGATTACAACAATAACCAAAGGAACAATGTTAGACTGCAGGCTATCCTCCGCTTTTAATCCCTGGTGACAGCTCGGCTGCATTGAAAGGATTTAAAACCCAACAATAGCTCCATGTGAGCATGTTTACACTCCTGCATCAGCACACGAGTTGTATTTGTTTCTCATTTCTCCTTTATCTCCTCTCTCCTCTTTTTTCTTTCCTTCAAATAACATGATTAGAATGAATCAAAGGGACACGTGAGGGGAGAAGAGGAGAGGAGGACGAGGAGAAGGTGAAACAGAGAGAGGAAGAGAAGAAGGAAGAGAGGAAAGGAGAGCAGAAAGGGGAGAAGAAGAAGGAGATGGAGCAGAAAAAGCAGGAGAAGAGGACGAGAGGAGAGGACGAGAGGAGATGGAGCAGAAAGATGAGGGGAGAAGGAGGATTAGGAGGAGAAGGAGAAAGGAAAAGGAGAAGAAGGAAAGGAGGACGGGAGGAGAGCAGAAAGAGGAGGAGGACAGGAGAAGTCGAGGTGGAAGAGGAGAGGAGGAGCAGGTGGAGCAGAAAAGGGAGAAGAGGACGAGGGAGAGAGGAGAGGAGGAGATGGAGCAGAAAGATGTGGGGAGAAGGAGGATTAGAGGAGGAGGAGAAAAAAGGAGGAGGAGGAGATGAAGATGGAGAGGAGGACGGGAGGAGACAAGGTGGAAGAGGAGAGGAGAAGGAGGAAGTGAAACAGAAAGAGGAAGAGAAGTGAAAGAGTAGAGCAGGAGGAGGAGGACAGGAGGAGATGAGGTGGAAGAGGAGAGGAGGAGGAGGCGCAGGTGGAGCAGAAAAGGGAGGGGAAGAGGACGAGGAGGAGATGGAGCAGAAAGATGAGGGGAGAAGAGGATTAGGGGGAGGAGAAGAAAAGGAGAGGAGAGGTGGAAGAGGACAGGAGGCGGGAAGGAGGGAAGGAGAAGCAGAAGAGGAAGAGAGCAGCAGGAGAGGAGGAGAGTATGGGAGAAGAAGAGGTAGAGGAGGGGAGAAGAAGAGGTAGAGGAGAGGAGGAGGAGAGGAAGAGGAGGACCAGGTGGACCAGAAAGAGGAGGATAAGAAGGGGCCGGAGAGGAGGAAAAGAGAAGTGGGGGAGAGGGAGGACATAGAGGAGAAGAGGTTGAGGAGAGGAGAAGGAGAAGAGGGAGGGACAGACAGGACATGTGTTGAGATTGAGGAAAGTTAAACAGCCTTTATCAAAAAGTGGCTGCTTATTTCACTAATTAACTTCTCATATTAGACCTCATATCACACCAGCCTCTAATCAATAATTGATCAACATTCTCCATCTACAAATCCTCTATCTAATGCCTCCTCTTCTAATATCCAAGCCTCTGGTAGCTGTACTCTAATATCTTTAATAAGAAGTAAAGTTCTATTAGTTTTTACTATAACTCAGTTACCCCTAATGCACCAGCCTCTATTCTAACACCTCTGTCTATTAATACCCCACTGTCTAAACCTCTGTGTGACAATCTCTACATCCATCCCCCGTTGTTCCATCCGCTCACTCCCACTCATCCTCACTGCCTCTAATCCCTCTTTCACTTATTCACCCTCATCTCTAACACTCCCTCACTTTCTTTCCTTGCACTCCATCACTTTCCACATCCCTCCATCCTCGTCACCTCTCTCTCCGTGTCACAGACAGACTTGTTCTAAATCGTCTCCTCTTCCCAGCTCGGAAACCTATAAACATCTGTCTGTCACCTCCTCCACTGCGAGACAAGCAGGAGGTGAGAGGAAGGAGTTTACATTCAGCAGATTCTACATAATGATGATGTTTGCAGTGTTATGAGCCGGCAGCAAAATGACACACCAATGTAAACTGAAACCAATTTGAAACTCTCCACCACTGAGAGGATTGGGACAGGAGGAGGAGGAGGAGGAGGAGGAGGAGATGGAGGAGGAGTAGGAGGAGAGAAGGGTAGGAGAGGATGGGGAGGAGGGAAAGACAGGAGAAGAGGCAGGTGAAATAGAAAGAGATGAAGGAAGAGAAGACAAGGAGGAGATGAAGAGAAGAGGAGGAAGAGGAAGAGAGGAGGAGAAAAGAAGGAGAGGAGGAGAGAACAAGGAGGAGAGGGAAGGAGAGGAGGAGGGGCAGTTGAAACAGAAAGAGAAGAAGGAAGAGGAGACAAGGAGGAGATGAGGAGAAGAGGAGGAAGAGAAGAGGAGAGAAGAAGGAGAAGAGGAGGAGACAACAAGGAGGAGAGGAGGAGAGGAGAGGAGGGAAGGAAGGAGAAGAAGAGGTGCAGGTGAAACAGAAAGATGAGAAGGAAGAGGAGACAAGGAGGAGAGGACAGGAGGAGGTGAGGTGAAGAGAAGAGGAAGAGGAAGAGAAGAGGAGGAGAGGACAAGGAGGAGAGGAGGGAAGGAGAGAAAGAGGTGCAGGTGAAACAGAAAGAGGAGGAGGGGAAGGAAGAGGGGACGAGGAGGAGGACAATATGAGGACATGAGGATAAGAGGAGAGGAGAAGATGAAGTGTTCAAGAAGGAGAGGGGGAGATAAGGGGAGTATAGGAGGGGGAGGAGGGAAGGAAAGTAGGAAGAGCAGGTGAAACAGAAAGAGGAAGAGGAGACGATGAGGAGATGACAGGAGGAGATGAGAAGAAGAGGAAGAGGATAAAATCAGCTGCCCACTCCCATCCCAAACTCTTTGACCTCTGACCTCCTGCGGCTGGGGATGACTCCGACTTCAGGGCAGTTTGGAGGCGGGGGGCTGAGGTGGCGGGCGGGCCACCACTCCTCTTCGCCAGCGCTGCTCACGTGGAGGACATCCCCGAAATGGAATGGCAGGGCCTGATTGGGCGCGCTCAGATCTGACGCGCTTCCGTCGTAGTCGAACAACGCTCTGCAGACGGACAGAGAAACAAAGAATGTGTTATACACGTTTAGCCTAAAACGCAACTTCAGTTCGAAAATACAACACACAGATTAGTCGTTCATTTAGTGACACCGATGTTGAAATGCTCCTTATTTTGCATGAAATCCACACACATTTAGCAGATAGAAATGTCAAAATATTCACTATACATTTTATCTTTATTCCAGTTTAGAAAACAACTTTTGTCCCGATGCCTTTCACATTTCTCATAACTACAGACAACAACTTGACATCTATCATTAACACAAAAAATAAACTGACAAAACAAGTCAGACAGACAGATCTGTTGTAGTAAATAAAGGCCAAAACAGCTGAGGACTGCTTTCCTACGCTATTAATTTATGACCTTGTCTGTGTGTACAAGCCTCTATGTGTGTGTGTGTGTGTGTGTGTGTGTTGTGTGCGCGTGCAGTTGTGCACATCTGTCTGCGTGCATGTCAGTCTGTTTGTGTGCATTTGTGTGTGTGTGTGAATGGTGACCACAGAGTCCCAAACCAGTCCAGAGGGAAAAGACCTGGGAAAGTAGGCCAGCATTATGTGTGTGTGTGTGTGTGTGTGTGTGTGTGTGTGTGTGTGTGTGTATGTGTGCGTGCGTGCGTGCAAAGGAACTAGAGCTGAAATAACCGCCATCCCCTAAAGTCCCTACTGCCTTCATCAATAAAACAGAACGTAGACAGAGAAGGAGAAACCGAGAGAGAAAATCAGACAGAGAGGTAGACACAGAGAGCCTAACATCAGTACAAAAAAACACCAACTCATCTTTCATTGATGTTAGATTAAAGATGAGAAAAGTAGGACCTCCACACGGGACATTATATATTTAGCTGGATGCTAAAATGTGACTTTGCGATCATTAAATCAGATGAAACTTCAAACTGGTTGAAACTGGGCTAACGTATTAGCAGGTAGCATCATGTTCAGTAACAGGTATGTTATTTCCTTATCATTTATTGAACGTTTGCTGGAAAAAAAACAACTATAGCCCCGTTTCCACCGCAGGAACTTTCCCCCAGAACTAGAAACCGTTTCTAGGAACTCATTGCATTTCGACCACAGGGATCAGGGTCTAAATTAAGTGCCAGAGACATTTTAGCCCCCCAAAAGGCCCTGATCGTGGGGTAGTACTTTCTGAAAGTACAGGAACTTTCAGGGTCGAGTTTGCAGGGAAGACCGTTGCTGATTGGTAAAACACACACAGCGCCGCTGCTTCAACGGCTTCAGCTCGCGTACTACCCTACTGCTTCATTCATAAACAAGGAAAAACTTTAGGACCATTTTAGGACGAGGGGTGAACATTTTTCTTTGTTTGATAAAAACAAAGTAAAGTTGGGCTCTGCTGTCAGTGTCTTGACTCATTAAAAAGACAGATCGCGAGGGCGAGCGGTAACGTTAGAAGAGGGAGACAGCGGAGTGGTGCTGTGAATGAGAGAAAGAAAAGTTATTTTCTGATTGTTTCATGGCGGTTACGTTCTAAAGCGCAAATAAATAACCATCAAACACCCAACAGATGATATACTGTGGAGAGAGATGCTCTTAGTATCAGTTTCCTCCTCTGCATTTCAGTCATTACATCCAACGCGCATCAGTAAATATATGCATGTTTTTTTTAGATGAAAAAGGTAGGCACACTGAACTGCATGAGCGAGATATACAAAATGGTAGGTCTAAAGTATCAGCAGTTGAGCAACTTAGTGAGACATTTAGAAATTAAAGCATTTTAAAAATAGTAAAAGACATAAGAGAAGGATATGAAATGTTACAGGATATACTGGATATATAAAGCGCAGGGCTACATTTACATTAGCGGTTCCACAAATACATACCGTTAAGGGAAGCTGTCAGACGAGAGTGTATAAATAACCTCATAGAGGAAAATACAGAGTAAAAACCAAACAAGAGCGCTCTCACACGTCCCAAATGATTTTGCAGCAGCCAGGTTACACTGATGGATAGTGTGTAGTATCATTAAGGCCACAGCTATGTAAATGTAACTCTAAATCAATTACTTGTTCTCAGTCAGTTCAATTCCTCTGTGGGAACCTCTGAAATCTAATTACTCGAGTGAAGGAACACAAAGAAATTGCTACAGTGTTGTAGACTGGCCCAGTGTGTGTGTGTGTTAACCTGTAGAAATATATATATATATATACGTATATATACTGTATATGGAAATTTGTAACCTTAAAGATTATATCAGTGTTTGTACAGCCAGCCACTGTATTGCAATATAATGTTTCCCTCAATATTCATTTAGTATTACTATGTATAGGCAATCATTTGAAATGTTCTAAAAGGACAGAATGTGAAAGAAGTACTGTAAACATGAGGTGCAGCGTTGCATTTACATTAGTGGCTCCAGAGAAACATACGGTAAAGGGCAGCTGTCAGGTGTAAGCGTATAAATAACATTCCTTCCCTTCATTATGTCACCAAGACAGAAATATAAAGTACAGTTAGAAATAACAGTTCCAAAAATCCGAAATGGATTTTTATTTTAGCGAGCAGGTTACACCGATGGATCGTTTATTAATAAGGCCACAACTCTAAATCAATTACCAGCTCTCAGTATTACAGTCGTTTTAATTCCTCTGTGGGAACCTCTGAGATCTAATTACTCGAATGAAGGAACACACAGTATAATTACTTCAGAGTGGAACAGAAACACCTGGTCATCTTTTACACCTTTTCCCAGTGAGTGCTGTGGAAATGTTAAACAATATGTTGGTGTTGTTTTTTGCACAGCCAGCAACCTATAGTCCAAACTGCACTGCGGTTTAACTTTTTACTGAATACTCATATAAGATTACTGCATACACGCACTTTATTTCGGAGGTGAATATGCAGGGTAAACAAAGGAAGGTAAGGAATATATGGTAATTTCTGTTCTATTATTTATACTATATGCTCAACATTTGCTATTATCATCATACTATACATTTGATAGAATGTAATATATTCTCAGAATGAAAGTCAGACCAAATTCAACTTACTCAAAAAGGCCCTTGAGCAATTCAAAACCATAATATTCAGTTTCAAGAAGCAAATGTCCCCGAGCATTTTGGCTGCGTAAAATGCTTAGAAATTGAAATCTGCATCCGAGTACAGCAAGAGATTAGTATCATTTTTCAGCGCCCAGTGAGACACAAGTCAAAGCCTTCATACAGCCCTCAAACCCCAATCAATGCGTCAAAGTTCTGATATAAATCCATGGATCAAATCCTCATAGAAAATAATGACATATCAGGTCTGTTAGCACTTTGAACCTTTCTTTATATTCCCCTCTCTAGTAGCAAATAAATCCTAATATGTAAAATTTGCAGCTGCATAAATGAAAGTGATAAAAAACGTACATTTAAAAACTATTTGTCATTGAGAATCTAATATGCACTGTGAATAGGGGGTTGGATTTATCGTGTTATCATTACTTTGCAGCTATCCCTGCCTTTCCAGGTGGATCTTTGCGCAGTGTATATACAACTACAATGACATTAAGGGTGTAAAATGAGAAGAGGGGAGGACACACACACACACACCTTTCACACAAAGGACAGTCGTACATATGTCACCTTGCTTCAGTGACATTTCCTCTGAGAAAAGGTTAGTCTTCTTACTCATTATGCATATACTACAAACACCCCACTACACACACACACACATACTGTATGTACATGCATGAACACACACACAGCAGCCCACGGCACCAGACACCACCAATCTATCACGCACCGACAGCCTCACCTCCACCAATCAGTTGCCAGTCTGAGAGTTCCTTTTTTAATATTTGATGCTGATTGGTCATTTATGGGCAGTAACCAGTTACAGGAACTTCACGTATGACAGTGATTTATCATGTGGGGGGTACTACATTATTCTACATAACCTTGAAATGATCCTGGCCTGATTTCGACAAGACTAGGAGGAACGTTGTCATTAAAATTCATCATGTAAACTGATTAGCTCGCAGGCGGTGGTGTCATGATAATCGTCTGACACATGCATGTTTCCTTATTAAATCTAATATTATACAGTCAAGTACAGCGTGCTCTGCTTGCAGTGTGGCTGAAGAGATGCCAATGTAGGCCTCTCCACCACTTTGGTGAAATATCTCAGACTGTTCTCATACAACGTTCGTAGCTCTAACAACAAAAAGTAATGCACTGTAATTCGTATATCCACGAGATCAATTTGCATGTAATCCACGTAATCGTGAACCGGGAAGTATAAAGAGCGACAAATGCCGCGTAGGTAGGAGGTCAGGGTGGATGGATGGGTCAAAAAAACACCAGACTGTCGCCCAGGAGACTGGTGTTTGCATCTCGTATTAAACCAGAAGTCAACCTTGATTTATTTGTCATTTAACTGCTGTATTTAAGTTACGCCACTTCTGTAGTAAATAACCCAAACCACGATCTTTTCCTAATCCTAACTAAGTAGTCTTGTTGCCTAAACCTAACCAAGTTGTTTCCTGTGAAGACGGAAGTTTATTTTGAAAAGACTGTATGCATGTAATGAGCAGAAATTGACACGTGTTGCTGGACATTCGTAGGAAAACACACGAAAAATGAGGAATAACTTTTCGTAAGATATCATACGAACCGTTGCACGAGGATACGTTGCATATCTTAACAACTATTGAAGGGATCGGCATGATACAGAAAACCCATGGTCCCCATGGTTTCCTCCATGCTAATGCAGGCTTCTTCTGATTTAATCAAATGAGCAGTGGACAGAGCATTTCTCCTTACTGTTAGCCAAAACCAAATAAAAACAGTGGGTGCACACTTAATTTATGCTAATGATGCTATAATCATGCCTATGGGTGAATACTTAAAAATTTAACAAGGGTGACGGCAAGCAGCTGCAATGTCATGTTTCCTCATATTTTTCTATTAAATCTACAGTTCACAAACAGGATAATTTGTTTTAACGGTGGGTATGCTAAGCAGGTCATTCAAGGTTTTACAAAGCATTTCGGGTCCACTGGCATTGACTTTAACACACTCTAAGAAATAAAATAAAAACTAGAATCATATTTCAGCCACATATTACAGCTAGTTTAAATCAATCAATCAGCTTGTTTCTCAGGCAGTCTGATAAATCTCTGAAACTTGTTGGACTACAGATCCCAGAGTTTAGCCTCTAGCTGCCTGTAGAGAGTCTGACCCCATGCAGCCCTGCTCTGTGTGTGAGTCAGTATGTGAGAGAGTACGAGTAGTTCAAGGTGACTCTGTTCCCGTTGCTATTGCAGCCTTTTCCTTCCAGGCCACTTGCAAACAGTTCAGGTCAGATGTTCCTTTCATACACATTAGTACTTGTCAGCTGTAGTTTCATCTGAGCTTTGTATTTTTTATATTTTTGGACCAGATATAAAAGCAAACATAAAAATATATAAAAATATTGAAAACATTGAATGTTTTGGTGCTCATTTCTCAAAGAGTATGTCACAAGAGCAAATTTAGGTTTATGGCTGAGACACTTCACAGTTTACTACTTTGGAGAAAATCCTCCATCACAAATATGGTGTTTACTATGCAGTATCTACATAGATAATACAAAGACAAATAGGAGAAATTATGTATTATTGTGTAACCATAAACTTCATTTGAATAACTTTAACTCCTTGCTCCTTTTTCAACCCTGCCTCCTAAAAATGATGTTCCCATACAACGCGGATTACGCTTGTCTTTGACGTATCACAAATATGTTTGTGATACCGCGGATGGCCGCAGCAAGTGACGTAGTATATCGAGTAATAATAATAATAATAACGTTATTGAAAGTTACGTGGTATAATAATGAGTATAACAAGCGAGAAAGTCCACTATGGGCGGGTGGGAGGTGTGGTGGATGGGCCAAACAAACACAGGACGTTCCTGTGTGAAACGTAGTAATTTTAAGCCAAACCATGTTCTTTTTTCCTAAACCTAACCCAGCAGTTTTGTTTCCTAAACCTAACTAAGTAGTGTTGTTGCAGGTTTTCTTTTTTTTGTTTCAATTTACAACATTAACCACATGTTTAAAACTGTTTAAATCCGTAACCGTAATCCAGGAGAAAATATGTTTCCCTCAAAACGTAATTGAGAAAGCAGTTTAGTTATATGGGAACGCAATTTTGTAGGAGACAGGGTTGTCCTTTTTGTGCACAAGACTGAAAATGACAAATTAAAACGGTCCTCGTTCTTGAACCCTTCTCTTCTGTTAAGTTCACTATTGAATAATCAGAAGAATTACTTCAATCGATAATGGAGTAAACCTACAGAGGAACCAACATGGTAAAAACGTAATTTTTTTGTTAACCTTTTCTTTAAATCTGTCCTGTTACAGAATTAGTTACTGTTGTCACAGTGATAGTGGGATCTTAATGCGGTTTACACCGATAGAATTGAGAGGCTTTGTGTTTCTGAATGAAATATAGATTGTCAAAGATCAATAAGGATTCAGTTCGATGTCGTCCCAAAAGGCTACTGCGTGTTAAAGGTCTAACCCTCACACAACTCCAACAATCTGCTTGTATTCACAAAGATGAATCGTTCCTTCTCTCTCTTTGACTGCTCATGTTTTCATTTGAGTCATTCAAGATCTATTCTTTAATCCAAGAGTGAAATACACATCTAGAGAAAGCTTTTTAAAATTTTGATTCAAAGTACTGACAGAGACTGTGGCTGATATTTGCTCTTTGACAACATGTTTTGAAATCAGTTTCAGTTGTAGCTTAACTGATACAACCCTAAAATGTCTCCTTAAAGCCTATAACCAGTGGATTTAATCATTAGTGTGATCATTAGAGCTGCTTTTCCTGTCATTGCTTTCCGTTGTATTGATCTCCCGAGAGCTCCAATGCGACCTAGCATTTAATCAATATCTCAAATGCTGTGACTCCTGTGAAGAAAGGATCTTAAAAGTGTAGTTGGATTAGGACTGACACTGCTTCTGGGCTCTGCAGAGGAGACTAAGGATGGACGGGGTGATTCAGAGAAGACTGGACAACCAGGACAGGCAAGGACACGAGGACGAGGAACACACAAACAGAAAATCGAGAGAGTTGACATGGAGATGGATGTGTTTGTGTTTGTGTGTTGGACAGTATTTGCCAGACAATCTAATTGTGATTTTAAATGCGATAAACTCTCTTTCAGCATCTCACACACACACACACACACACACACACACACACACACACACACACACACACACACACAGAACGTAGAGCAGACAGCTGAGATAAGACCTTATAATAGTTGTGTCACACTGAAGGACACTAGACAATCAGTCACCCCTGACTGCTGTGTGTGTGTGTTACCTGACGTAAAGTGTGCGTTTCTGTGTGGAGCGGAGCGACGTGGAGCTGGAGCTGACGCTGCTGGTCATCATCTGTTCCCTCAGGTCATGGATCTTCGCCTCGAAACGACTGTACTCTACACACACAGAGAGAGACACACAAAGAGGACAAACATTGTTAGACCCAGCAGACTTCAGGTGACAGGTTTAATATAGATATACTGTATATATATATAGACAATCTAATTTACAAGCTATATGTTGCTCCACATTAGAAGCAGCTGAGTAGCCACCCGTTCGATTCGATTGTTATCAGGCCATTAAATAGGCGTTATCAGCCGCTATAAGCACCATAGATGTGGGCCGTTAGGGGCCTACTACACCTACTACGTTGTAAAAGTCAAAGTGAAACTTAAAAACAACTTCTTCTAACATGTTGTAAAACTGAATGAAATGTTACGTTTTGAACACAAACATAAAACTACAACTTCTTTAGGTTTAGGCAAATAAACAGTTAGGTTTAGGCAATAAAACTACAACTTCTTTGGGTTTAGGCAAGAAAACTACAACTTCTTTAGGTTTAGGCAAATAAACAGTTAGGTTTAGGCAATAAAACTACAACTTCTTTCGGTTTAGGCAAATAAACAGTTAGGTTTAGGCAATATAACCTACTAGTAGGTGTAGTAGGCCCCTATTGACCCTAGCGACTGATAACGCCTATTTAATAGCATGACAAAAGTCTAATCGGCTGGAGAAACAGTGATTTTTTACACTTCAATCGTCTCTGCTCAGTAGTTCAGAAACCACATTACGGTTCGAGGATCAAAGAGAAGCTCAGAGGCATGATGAACAAACACAGCTTTAAGGGCGGTGGAGGGTTTGTGCACTGTGTTAACCACATCTCCTACAAATGGCTCCGGTACAACAAGTACAAGATGCATTTTGAGATGTGATGAAAATTGCAAGAAGTTTGTTTTCCATCAAGTGCACAACTGTTGGGCTTTCCTGCTTAGCTACAAACACACACACATTACTGACACACACACACACACACACACACACACACACACACACACACACACACACACACACACACACACACACACACACACACACACACACACTCATGGATATGCAGACACAAGCACTGAGCTGTCAACAGATTCTCTACAGCCATAATCTAATAGTCTGTTTGATCTGAATGTTAACTCCTGTTACATCAGACCCGGTCCATGTCAATATCATTATAAACACACACGTTTACACACACACACACACACACACACACACACACACACACACACACACACACACACACACAGCTAGCTAGTTTGGGACTCAGATACATCACTTACACAACTCCTCCAAATCTGTTTATAAATCTCTTCATGCAGGATGGTTTGTTATTCATAAATGCAGATATCAGAATGTATTTATTTGGATAAATCCATCCCGCAGAGTCCATGGAAATAAGGGCCTTTTGTAGCTGTATCGGATGTCACTGATTGGATAGGAGGAGTTAGTTGATTGGGAGCTTCATGAAACAAAGAACGAAAGCCAGGTAGAAAAACTACTTAGGTCATAACAGGCAGGAACAGTCTTCAATGGGCTCAACAGTAGACATGTTTGAATTACTGAATAAATCCGAGATGTAGGCAGAGATTTAGAGGTCTGGATCATAGACTGTATATAAGAAGTGAACGTAGTCACCGTGATGTCACCCATTGGTTTGTGGACTGCTGTTTTGAAGCCTCAAATTCGGCATTTTAGCCATCGCCATCTTGTTTTTTTTGCAACCAGAAGTGACAAGAAGGCTGAATAAGACATTTTAGGTGACCAAAACGTTATAATTAACTTTCATGAACTGAAAACAGACTGTGAAAGGGTTAAAACACGGACAACTCCCAGACTGGACAACGCTGTGGTAGTGACCTGTCCATCACAAGGTAGCCATGCCCTAAAGCATACCCTGCTTTATGGTCTATCTGACTCTAAATGGGACCATAATTTACTAAATGAACATCATGCTGTATTGAAGAAGACTTGAAACTAGCGATTGAGGCCATAAACTCATGTTTACAGTGTTTACTGAGGTAATAAATCAAGTGAGAAGTAGGCTCATTTTCTCATAGACTTCTATACAATCAGACTTCTTTTGCAACCAGAGGAGTCGCCCCCTGCTGGCTGTTAGAAAGAATGCAAGTTTAAGGCACTTCCACTTCTTCCACTTTCTTCCACTTCTTAACCATTTCCTCCTTCATTACTTCCTTCATTCAACTAGTAACATGTTTAGTTTCATAAGTCTATCATACAAACAAAATTGTATTTCAGTCTCTGTCGAACACTGTTTAACCACAAGAATAACAATGATTTGAAAGTGAGTTTCGTTCGTGAGAAGAACTGACATAATACTGTAAGCCCATGTGACTCAGGCTAAAGCTGTCAAACATGTTGTCAGCAGTGGTGTGACATAGCATCATTGGTGCAGGAGTTATTAGTTCATATTTGGCTCATTGGCTGGAATGTAACTAACCTACCGGAAACACAAAGCTGGAATCAAAGCAAACAGAAACACACCAACTGTTTGTTTTCCGCAAACCCGTGCAAGTTCAAATTTCACAAATATACTTGCTGATGTTTTAAACAAATGCAACAATGAATTTTCAAACAACACTTTCAGGTTTAATTGCCGGGAACAACTGTATCCTCATCTCCCTTGAATGACAAGTAGTAAATAGCGAGAGAGCAACCGGTTGGCCAATCAATGCAAAGAGCAATGATTTGCTCACACACTCAGTAAAGCAGCCCTGAGCTTTAGTATCCTCCCGCTACATGCAGCAAAAACGCTTTAGTTTCTGACCCATTTTTTAGTGGCCATAAAAATGTCATTGTGCCTCTTTAATTATAAATGTACATTATTTATGGTAATGCACAAAGTGGAAAAACAAATGTGTTCTCTAATGTGCATTCGTGGCTTTTCAGGTCTTCTTCCAGCAGAAAAATAAGTATACTTTCATCTGTGTGAAAATGTCAGTAAATTGTGATATTTTTTTATTCGGAGTGGCTGAACAAACAGCAGATAAGTGTGTGATAAATCCTTACTGACTGTCCTCTAGTCTCCTTAACACCACGCAGCTTCCCAGAAACCTCTGAACTAACACACGGATGACAACGCCGCTGGCAATAAGCCTGCAAAAGCCCTTCTGAAGGATGTTCCTGTCTCTCTGTCTGTGTGTGTGTGTGTGTGTGTGTGTGTGTGTGTGTGTGTGTGTGTGTGTGTGGACCATTACCGTGGACTACAGAATCTAATTAACCCTGAGTAATTCAATCATACTCGAGGTACACTACACACGGTCATGCACACACACACACACACACACACACACACACACACACACACACACACACACACACACACACACACACACACACACACACACACACACACACACACACACACACACACACACACACACAGATCTGGGACCTGCAGTATCTCCTGACTTTTCCTGTTTTTCTCCCTATTTTCAGTTTTCATTTCCTTGTTTACGTCCCTACATACACGCTCAGCTTCTGAACACTGTCAAAAACCAGCCTTCAACACCCAGATCTCAGCTCAGATTTTTCCCAAGGCGTTCATTAATCTGACACATTGACGCTCGCAGACACAAAGAACTAAACTGTACTAAAACGGCTCAAGGCCACACACACACCTGAACTCACATCACACATTATCTCTCTAATGCTTTTTTTACACATTGATGTCCTGAAAAAAAACTTTGATGGATTTGTTGTTTGTTGACAAGGAGATTCACCTGCATGTATCCCATTTTTAACTTGATACATCCCATGCTAAACGTTATATGCAGACGACATGAAAAGAATCACAATGCAACACTTCACATAGAAGCACATCTGCCTCCGATCTCAGGATCAAAATGCCATTTTTGCCGAGAATTTCATTTCTCGCTTTAACCTTAAATACTTTCATCGCTGACCTCGGTCCATTCCAATCTCAGCTCTATAATCCATTACAAATTGATGGATTAACACTTCAATTTCTGTTCGTCTCATTGAACACACACCACGGAGTGATCACACACATCAGACACTGTATGAACTTTCATCATATTCAGCATCTAACTGTCTCTGTCAATACACATCGCCTCAATGCAGCATTATGGGATTAAGAGGAAGAGAGAGAGACAGAGAGAAAGGGAGGGAGACAACAAGACAGGATGAAGAGGAAACAGATAAATGACTGAGCGATTGAGCTCAGATGTGTTGCAGCAAAGATCACATCTCATACAGTAAAGTTTATCAATGAGAGGCAGTGTTGAAAGAACCGAGCTACAGAGAGTTGTTGTTCCTCTTTGTGATCTATAGAACAAAGACTCTGTTGCGGCTATGAGATATTAGTGTTATTGAGTCCTGAAGAGAAAGACAAAGCCGGCGCATGCCAAGGCTGCAGCTCTGATCATCTTCTTGCTTTAAGACCAAAGCTAGCGTGCTGGTGTTGAGAAGTCAGAGCTGCAGTCTTGATCATCCTTTTTAAAAGTCTTAAAAAACAAATCCTGCAATACAGCGAAAGTACCATAATAAGAAGAGATAAAAACTGTTGATGCCGAACTGCTGATGTTTCCACATCACTGATAATTTCTTACACCGTGAGAGTCATTAGACCAAAGACAGCGTAGGAGTCAACATGTTAATGCTGCATCACTGGTCATCACAGTGTCACCACATCATCTGTCTTTTTCAGTCCAATTTTACCATCATTCCCCAAAAACACTCCCTGAATAAAACAGTGATGGATGGTGTTTCTAGAGGCAGTATGTTAACAAATAAATCAGTTCAACTCCCGCTCAGCTGTACTCACATGCTGCTGGCAGACAGGCAACGTCCGCGCGATGTGATGCCGGTATACGGTGGCTTTCAGATGAGTGCCTGCGCGTGTGAGAGTGAGGTTTTGCTGCTTAAGAGTCCCGGGATGTGAATGAGAGGAAGAAAAAAAACACAGAGCGAGAGAGAGAGAGCGAGCAGCTGTGTTTGCGAAAGAGAGATGATGGAGAACGGATCTAATGCCAGCTCCACATTGGATGCAGCATGTGAGCGAGCCGGAGCAGAAAGATGTGAATGTGTGTAGGTATGCAGTAGTGTGTGTGTGTGTGTGTGTGCTCGTGTGTAAAATCAGTCCAGTGTTGCTCAGCTGCCACAGAAACAACAGATGCTAACTCTCTCTCTCTCTCTCTCTACTACACTCCTCTCTTTCTCTATCTCTTGTTTGCTGGCGCGTTCTTTTGCTCCTCCCCCTCTCTGACAGCAGCTTGCTGTAGGGCGGAGACACACACACACTCGCCAACAGACACACACACACTGTTTACTCAGGTCACTCATGCAGGAGGGTGAGTCGGTGCCAGGCTCTCCTGCCCTACTTTGGCCCAGGGAATCGGTCTACATGCCCCACACACACACACACACACACACACACACACAAGGTAAAGCTTGACCAAGCATTTTGAATATTGATTTTTAGGAAGCTTAATTAAAATCTCAAATTCATATTCCTTAAATGGATTTTCCATTTTATATGCAAACAGCAAAAAAAAAAAAAGACTGAGCATCTGCCTTCATAAGTATAAGGAATTAAAGTCTTTCTGCTCTGCATGATTTATGTCTGTCTGTGTCTCCATCTGTCTCTCCTCCTCTCTCCATCTCCACTTTCTGACTAATTTTTTCTCTGTCTATCTGGTTGTCTCTTTTCAAACCTTGTATGTATTTGAAAAATGTGACTTTTTTATCAAGTCAAAGTCAGCACTCCTCTATCTCTATCTCTGCCTCTTTCTCTGGACATCAAACTCCCCCAAAGAGTGATACAGTAACACACACAAAGTTTCACGTGATCAGCATCTAACTGTCTCAACACACATCACCTCAATGCAGCATTATCAGATTAAGGAGCAGGAGAGAGACACAGAGACGGAGATAGAGGGAGAAAACAAGACATAATGGAGAGAGAGAGACAGAAGAGAGGAGGAGGAGGAGGAGAGGAAGAGAAGGGGGAGGGGTGGGTGACAGAGACTAATGGCTCTGGGGCTCATATTCCCTCTTTCCTTCATTTACCTCTCCTCTCCTCTCCTCTCCTCTCCTCTCCTCTCCTCTCCTCTCCTCTCCTCTCCTCTCCTCTCCTCTCCTCTCCTCTCCTCTCCTCACCTCTCCTCTCCTCTCCCTAGAGGAGCATTGTTCCTCCATTCAGCAGCTGGCAGAGACCTTTCCTGCGTTTTGCAGCTTCAGTGCTATCCAACGGAAACCTCTGGAGAGGGGCAGTTCTCATCTTTAGGGTTGTGTGCATTGCACCAATATTTACCTTTCAGATCACTCTTTCTAATGTCGAATCAGAGCCCTATTTGTAGAAACATGTATGTACTTTATATAACCCTACCGTTATTTACTTTCCTGCAGGAAGGAGCACGGCTTTTATGTCCTATTTCATGTCATTATTGCTTTAACATATTTACTTTCTATTGCGTATGTTACATTTATAGGCACCCAGTGGAGTTTTTGACCACTGGTAGCGCTATGGAGCAATGTTTTCCTGAGTGGGCCCCCGTTTTGTTTGTATCATGCACATGATACCTGCCGCTTCCTGCCACTCATTTCACGCTATTCCACTGATGGACAGGTGGTGGCGGTAAGGTGCAGAGAAGCGTAGCAATGTGTTCCGAAAGGCAGACTACAAGCTGACTAAAATGGCTGTAAATGCACAATTTGATATATTCAGATATTCGGGCTTACGGATGTTTTATGAGCAAGGAAGTGCATTCAACCCATTTGTCAGACCTCAAGGATACAAACGATGTATTTTCCGTGAGTAACACTAACTTTGTTTACAAGAAAACTCCACAGGGCACCTTTGATTCTGAGTCATTTGTTGATTTTTCCTTTCTGAATTATTTTACTGCTGCTGCTGCAAAAATCTAATTCCTCCAAGGGGATGAATAAAGTGTAATTATCTCAATTTCCAAGACATTATGTGGGCTATACTTAGTTTTTAATCATTCAGTGGATGTACATATCAGACTACAAGAGACTAGATGTATTAAAAGAGAGCATGCAAGTCATCAAAATCCTCTTGTGAGACGTTCCTCTTGCATTTGTTCACATATACCTCTTATGTCTGATCGGTTAGATTAAAAAAAAAAATCCTCCACTTGGTCGTCTGTTGTTAAAGCGTACCAAAATCGATATGAGGCTTTTGTTCTAAAAATACCATTGCTGGAGGAGGCTCATCTATAATTGATACGATAGAGCACAGTAATCCATATTGGTATTGATTACTGGATCATATTGCAGAGGAGATGAGAGGAGAGACCAGAAAAAGAGAGAAATGTCTTATATTATGTACTGAATTCAAGTTCAAATGTCAAGACTGAAAAATATGTTTCATCTCCGGCAGCTAATAAAAGCTTCAGCATGACAGTGACGCGGCGGCACGCTGCAAATCTCAAATCAGTCACCTTCCTGTTGCAAAGTGACGCCTCCGATCCCCCAAACACAACGTGTGAGCAGTGAGTCAGACCATTACCACAGACACCTGCAACACTGGGGAGGAGAGGAGGCACTGACAGGTGGAAAGGAAGGAAAGGAACAGAGGAGAAGAAGGAAAGTGAGCAAAACAGAAGGAGATAAAGTGACGTATAGAAAAAGAAAGGAAAGAAGCCTACTGTATGTATTCAGCAGATAATATTCCCACAACTTTGTGTCTGAAAGCTCAGCGATAGAGCTGCTGTTAATCTTCTACTTAACAACTGCTGCTCGACACACACAAAACACACACACACAAAACACACACAAAGTGTAATAAGCAGGCTAACAGAAGTGAAGCTAATCCTCTCTGCATCACCTCAGTATTACTGCTGACAGACACCGCCTCTGTGTGTGTGTCATGTGTGTGTACAGTATGTGTGTGACAGTGTGAGTCTGTGACGGCTGTGTGTAATCCTGATGACTAATACTGCTGTCAACGTGCACGCATTACCAGTCCCACATCAGGAAAAACTTATGGCACAGGAGGAGATCATGTTTAAAGGTCAATACTGCAGCATTTTGGCTTTTTTTAATGAACATCCAGAAATGTTTCTGATCAGCTGCATTTGGGTACTTCAACTGGGAATCGAAGTCGCAACACTTAACCTACAAGGCAACCTGAGTGGCATTTATTTAGGATTCACTGTTGGTTGAGAAACTAATAATTTCATTTTATTACACGGCTGTGTTGAATACTCGATTCCGATTGGTCAATCACGGCGTTCTACGGTCTGTTATTTATTTATATAGCAGACCGTTGCTATGTATAGCAGACCGTTGCTATGGGCGCAGTTCTGATGTCGGACTCTGGCGGACCATTTTTGTGTCAAATTATTGATTTCTTAAGTAAGTAGCCGTGTAATAAGCAGGATAATTTACAGCTAGCGGGTCATTGTTTTGAAAAAAAAAAACCTTCAGGGCGATGAGAGACCCCTCCGTTTCGCGTCGAGTTGCGGCTTCGCCCTGTCGGGGTTCCTTTCACAACAATTACCGGCTCGCTGTACATTATACCGGACTTAACATGTCCTTTTGATGCTTTATTCTTTTATAAACTGTATGTTTAACTTTCTTCATTTATATGTGGTTTTATGTTGTAAAAAAGCTTTGCTGTTTTAAAGTAACACTGTGTAACTTTTGAAAGAACAAATAAAACACAATCATACTTTTACAAATGAACATTTTAGTTCATTAGCAAAAAAACACACCAGTGCTCAATTCAATTTGCTGCTACAGCCTCACTGGCTAACATTAGTCGGATATTGTAACTGACATTTCATTATCTTCTCTACTTGTGCAACTGTTTTACACATCTTAGCTCTGTCAGGTCACCTAATGATGATGTTTTTAAAGCATCTGGCTCGAGGATGTTGGGGAATGAAAGGAAATCCATTGAGCCATCATCCTGTAATTGGACCTTGCGGCAGCAAAAGTTACATAGAATCGCTCTAAAGGGGAACTCCACCGGTTTTACACATCAGAGTCTGTTTAGAGGTGTTGGGGAGTAAGACAGCATGTGTGAAAAAAAAGTTATATAAAGCTTTTTGACTACAAGTTTGAAAATTAAATAAATCTGAGGATTTAGAAACAATAGTTGCCAGATCTTGCAAGAGAGTGTTGCTGAGAAAGAGAAAGGTCTCGAACAAAGTTAATTTTCTCCTCATTTGTCTGTCTGAAAAATGCCATTGTAGTGTCAGAGTGTTCAGAAGCTATGTGGCTTGTGAAAAATAGGTACAATATTTACTTTGGTGACTGTGGCGAAATAATCAGTTATAATCTGTGTTCACAGTCACTTCTCCCATTGGAGTTAATAGACTCAGGACATGCGGTTAGTCTCCTAAAGGGGCGGGGCAGTGGCAAAACCCACATGACACAGATACAGGAAACTGACTCCAAGTACACTGGCTCCTTCCTGAACTGTCTCTGGCCCAAATGTCAGTGTTTTGGTTGCATTGTGGGTAATATAGGCACCGGGGTTTTTTTTGTAATAGAAGAATGCTAAATCAGTGGAGGACTCTTTGAAGTATTTTATAGTTTACTTGTCCTGTCATTTGTTTTATTATCTTGCTCTGTAAACTCCTTTGTGCAACTTGTTTGAAAATTGTTATTTCAATGAAATTATCATATTCAATATTATTTAGATTTGAGGGTAAAGTTACACACACATTGTAGGTTCAGAGCTAGTGTGCAAAGCTTTATCTTGCACATCACTATGTTTCTTGATATCTTAACACTACTTGTAACGGAGGTGGCTGCAAAATGAGGACAGATTTTCGTAAACTGGGTTCTTTCAGTGAGTGGAAATTGGACAATGATTTGCAGCAGTTTGAGAATAGGATTAATTTTCTCCACTCACATTTCTTTATTCAAATGCTGCTCACCTCACATGGCATGTTAAAGCTTCCTACTGTAAGTATATTACAAACACCAAGTGCACTGGAATCAGATCATCATATACGCTCAGTGTGTAAAATGTGTTGCTCTGGATGTTTATGGGGTCAACTGTAAAGTTAAGGAGATAATATCGAATAAAAAGTCTGTTTTTCATGACTGTCTGATGATTCATTTGTAAGAAAATTCAACCTGTCGATCTAATGTGCTCATAAATTGCTTCTAATTCACCACAATGTGCTTCAAGTGAAGTTTATTCTGTCTACATCTTACAAAAAAATCCTACAGATTGAGATTCTGGGAGAAAATCCAGTCAAACAGCCTTGTCTGGCCGAATGCATATGAAGTTGGAGACAAACTCATTTTGAAGCCACAGGTCTGATTTACAAAATTGGCTTAAAATAGCCTGAAACGTGATGGGGGACACCGGCAGTACTAATGCATCATGAAGACTTTTCACAGACAAACACTCGCCATCTGCTGCACTTCAAATAAACACAGATCTATATCTGCTGCATCAGCTTAAATCAACTGTGTCTCTGCCCACGCCCACACACACGCACGCAGAGCTGTGTTGTGTTTGGGTACACCGGGTACCATATTTAATATAAATAACAGGAGGAGACCTGCGAACAAACACAGCGAGAGAGACACTTTTCCTCTCCTGGTGGAGGTCATTATGAGCTCTTCTCTCATTGGCAGGAAGTGTGTGTGTGAAACAGAGGGAGCACTGCTGGTCACCGCATGCCATCGCCACGGGAACGGGACAAACATGGACCTCAGATGGACACACGCACACACATAGTGCCCACCAAAAGCCCAGCGTGGACAGAAGGTTTGATATAAAGTTCATTCAACGGTCACTAATGAGAGTCACGACACAGACAGACACAGACAGACACACAATCTTAGACTAACTTATCCTTTTTGAGGGCCAGCATGTGAGCAAAATCATTAAATGCTTAAATACACATCTATAGTTTCTTGACTGTTGAGCAGGAAAAACCTTGAACTTTAAAACCAGGCTACATCACAGTCGGCTTTTAGTGACGCCAGCTGGACCACCTCTGATACCTACTGTGTGTTGTCACTGTAAGATTCCCAATATAACACCAAACTATGCCAAAACAGAGCTGGACCAGGCCAAACCAACAGACCATTGAACAATTTTCACACTTTGATTAGTAGAGCATCTGCAGGATTTAAAAGTACCGTTTTCGTTTTACTCTCCACCAAGGATTTTGAGCATCAGTGAAAAGTAGTCCATCCATTTCAGTAGCTTAGTCCACTTCTCTGCTATTGATCCATATACGTTCAAAACGATCCTCGCTTCACCAATGCTTGTTACTTCTGACAGAACTGTTTGGAACATACTGAACATATAGATCAATAGCAGAGAAATAGATTATACTTCAGGATTGGATAATTAGGGGTAGTCTGTTTGATCGTTTTTCAGCTTCGCTTCACATTTGGTATCAGTTGTAACTGATGTCAATCAAAGCTAATTACAGCTGCCGACCTCTGTGAGGGAAATCTAAAAACTTGAATAGCATTTTCTTTTTGTCTATTACAGCATAAATATCTGCTCTGTAAATCATGTGTCCTGTGGTCTCTGTTAAGACAAAATCAGAAACCAAAAGGGAGAAATTCATATTATTTGGTGCCATGATGGCGCACCCTAGTTTTCCATGAATTCGTTGGAATACCATTATTTCTCTGTCTACCTATATGGAGAAGTTCTGTCCATACAGCCAATCAAATCTTTGCGTAAAGTAATTTAGCATTTTATCATGAGACAGATTAGCTTTCCTGCTAAAGTCTCCTTCTTATCTACCGTGAACACGTCTTGTCCTGCACCTTAGCTTGTTGAACGAGCCACAAAACAAACATTCACCAGGAAAAGTGCACTGCTAGTTTGCAGGCTAGATAGCTAATTAGCTGCATTCAACAGCATATCAAATCTGGTTACATGCTGGTGGGGTCCTTACTCTTCAAAATCACTAATAAAACAGTCTACCCATGATAGCACTGTCGATCAAACACATACACGCCCCTCCAGCCAGCTGAGACAAAAAGAAATATTGCTGTTATTTCTCCAAAGAACTCTCTTTCTTTTAATAATAAATCAACAACACATGTTGACTGGAAAAAGGGATGACTAAATGAGATTTCAGTTTGAGAAGTATTTCTTTATAAGATCTTAGGACGCTGTCCATGGTGCTGATCTGACTTAACACTCTCGAGCGGACACCAACAAACTCCTATGAGATACACTGACGTTCTTGGTTGCTATTTCTGCCAAAGGAGTAACCAGGTTCAACCAATCACCAGGCTAACACAACAACATATCACCATAATACAGCTATGTGCACCCAACATAAGCACTGTGCTCTCTACAGACTGCGTAGCTTTGAGGCTCAGAGACAACACCAGTGAACTTAAGCTTTCCTCTGAGTTAGTATGTCAAGTGTATGAAGTCAGATTTCAGATTTCTATCTAGCTCATCATCTTCTGCATGTGGGTCCTTCTTGTCTGTGATTACACTTAGACCAAAGACCAAAGTCAATCCCAACTTTTAAGACTTTTTAATAACTCACCGATATCAGGGTTGTACTTAATAAAAAACCAAATCCTTTTCCAGTGTTCAGTGGCTAGAGGGACAGTTTACCATCTTAATAAAGTAATATTTGCAAAATAACATCTGATGTATGTGAAATTGAATGCAGAAGGAACTTAATGCAGTTTTTCCTACTATATCTATTACGTAACACTATAATTTAAAGTGCAAAGCAGTGACATTACTGCAAAGAGTAATTAGCAAAGAGCAGTAATGAAAGGTTTGTAGCTTAATGGAGCAGAGAAAAATATGGTTTTATTTTTGTCAAAATGTCACAGTTTATAATTGCAAACCTACTCTTTAAATGCTATGAGATGGATTTCCTTGCTTGTTTGATCTAAGCAGCGTGAACCTGGTGTTTCCTTCAATTTAACCTACATCATCACATAGAGAAAATAAGCTTCATTAAGGATCTTTATTTAAACACACTTCTTTTGAAATTAGAATTGATAATCTATATAGCATGCTTCTACGGCCTTTTGGAATTCAATGCATAGATCACTGTTTTCGGCACGATGTATGGATTATCACCATACGTTGTTTCTATAAGATTCCAACACATTTGCATACTGTAGCTGCTGGGGAACTTCATTATGTTCTGGCAGTGCCTTCCACATCTTCATGAATTTTGCCCCCTTCCATGAGTTCAACATCCATTTGCATCCACATCAGGGCTCCATATGCATTTACCTAAATCATAATTACTCTGCACCATATCTCTGATATTCTGGCTTAAACTCCTCCACTGTTTTCCCTTAAATGTTCTAGCTCTCCCCAATTGCTCTACAATAAAAGTGTTCATGTTGATGCTGACACTTCCCTCCTCAATTCCACCATTAGTGCATTTTTCTTTCAGCTGCCTTCTCTGATTCTCCAAATTCAAACTGTTGACTCAATTTATTTATCAAATAATGCCTGTTCTCTTTTTTAATGCTCTCCAAACCCCGCTTTTCCATGGTTAACTAAGTACAAAAATCATACGCTAACAGTTTAATCTGTGTTAAAATCTAGCCTTTAAATCAGTGCCTCAGCACTTTGAGGCCTTTATAAACAAGTTTTTGCCATTGATCTTTGGCCCCCTCTCCTCCTCACAAAGTCTTGACCTGACCAAATAAAACCTGGATAATTATGGGTCCATTTTTGAATCAAGCCAGTGTTTTGGATTTACCTTTCAAATTTGTAACTCATCAACTGGCCTCTTAAGATAAAGAATCCATACATACAATAATATGCAGGATATGTGCAGGATTTCAAAATGTCAGACTATGCTACCCAGAATTGAAATTAACACAATTAATAAGTTAACGGAACATCTAAAACTAAACAACTAAACATATGTAGTAAGAGCACTAAATAACTTTTTTAGGGCTGTAAATTAGATTCATTTTATCAGTTAAAATGAATTTCTCCTCAGACTTTTAAGGACCATTGGTGATCCTGTGTATTATACTCTGGTCGTGCCGATAACAACACCTCCCTGGAACACCTCTCTGACTCAATAATACATGGCTGATACCAGAAAGGGATCAGGGGACCTGATGCTGTGTAACTGTGTGTGTGCGTTTGTCTATGTGTTATACTACTCAGGTCCCCCACCATGACAGCATCCCATTAGCTGAGCCTATCAGCAGTTATAACCTGGTTTCCTAGGTTACAGCCCTCTCAATCGCTCCCAGTAGACAAACATCCAGGATGGTGCTTGTTGGGAAACATCACTCTGTGTCTCAGTGTGTGTGTGTGTGTGTGTGTGTGTGTGTGTGTGTGTGTGTGTGCGTGTGCGTGTTTATCTTGCACAAACAGTGAATTTCCCAAACTTCCGTATATATAAATAAAATAAAACCTTGTGTATTATAGTATGTCATCACTGCTTCACATAAAATGGCATTTTTGTTGGCTTTACTATTTCTTGTAATTGTGTGTGGCAGCAATACACTGATGTGTCTGTAACACTGCCAGAATCTAAACAGGAAGAAGTGGAGGTAAGGCCACAACATCATTAAAGAGCAACTTAACACCAGACTGAAAAGCAGTGCTTCGCTGCCCTCTCTGGTTAAAAGTTTCAGGCCTGTTTCACCCAAAGGCTGTGTATATAGATGGACGACGCGTCTCCACTTCTTCCCACTGTACAAAAGTGAGGCCAGAATATCCCGGATTACGGGGGCTGCCACGTTGAGATTTTAACGTCATTTGGAGCCAGAGTCTGCTTAGTATTGATCGGGGGGCTGAAGACGCAGGATCGACGTCCCGCCCACACACCTGTCCCTACACACCTGCCCGACGGCCACAGCTTGTTAGCGTGAGCCACCTAGCTGCTACGTTAGCACCACGGTAGCTGTTTGGCTAGAAAGACACAACAACTGACCGTAATATCTCTATAACTACATTTATGATCAAACTGACACATGATCTGTTACACAGACTTGTGACGGTTATGGAAAGTTAAAGTAACATCTCCTCTCTCGTACAATTCAGAGCCTCCGACTACTTCACTCAGAGCAGCTGTCAATCATGACGTCTCACCCCCTTTTTATAGCATCAAATAACTAATTAAAACCAAACCTATCAGAAAAATGAGCAATTGAACATTCATCGCCGTGATGAGAACTACCTAAAATGACAGAAACCATCTTTGGGAATAATGTATTTGACGTGTACTTCGACTTTTTAGTTTGGCTCATGTCCGATCCACTAAAATGGAGGGAGCGGGATTTATAACCTATACTGCAGCCAGCCACAAGGGGGGTGATCCAGATGTTTTGGCTTCACTTTGAGGGAGCTGTCATGTCGTCCATCTTTATATACAGTCTATGGTTTGGCCTCTGACAACACCCAGCTTCACTGATGGGTGTGGTCAGAAGTGTGCTCCGTGAATCTGTAATCAGACCCAACAGTGGTGTCACCGGGCCCTGACGTACACCTGTACATCACTACAGCAAGGTGACAAGTTAAACCACTGGAGCTCAGCAAAAATAACATTTTCAGGGGGTGTTTAATTGACTATTTAATTAGAAAAATCTGTTCTGTTCTGTAGCAATTCCATTCAGATTCTCTTATGCATGAACTTGTACATGAGATGGATGCCAATGTGTCTATCTGCTGTACTCACCCTCAGGTCTGTACTGCGCTACTATGGTAACGGTCTGTCCTGCGTTCTTCAGAGCTGCGGCTGCCTGCTCATGTGTTGCACTGGACAGGTCAACGCCGTTCACCTACACACAAACACACACACACAATTAGAGCCCCTGCCTTGGATCAATAGTAACAAATGTATAGTGAGATGAGCACACCATTAAGAGCACTGTGCATCTCGGTGGGTCAATAACTCACAGGTTAGGACCAGTCACGTGTATGTATGCATGTGCAGTATGTGTGTACTTTGAGAAGGCTTGTTTAATGCATAAAACCATTCCACGTCAGTTCTTTCATCATAATAAAGTCTCAGTCATTCTGCAGGGATTATCAGTGCCTCTACAAGTCTGAGGACTAAATCCTGTTTGAATCCTATCTGAAGAAAATTAAAGCCATATTTCACTTTAGTGGAACACAAAAATACAGCTCTAATAAACACATCCCCCATCAGCCATTATTAGTGGCGACTGGTAACGTGCAGAGAAAATGATGATCAGTTACGTGAAATGTCTGTAGACGGGAGAAATTTTGAATGAATGCAAAGATGCACTAGATCAAAGTCAATATTTGGCTTCAGTGATAATTTTTGTTATTTTAAGTTGTGACTCCACATTAATAATGTACAGAGAAAATGGATGTAAAATAAATAATAAACAGACAAGATGACTCCCTTGATAATCCTATATAACCTATACAGTAATAATGGTAAGATATGAGTTCATTCATAATAATAATGGTGACAGCACATGTGTTATTATCTGTGTGTATAATAGGTCTTACCGACAGGATGCGGTCTCCCTTTCGTAGCTCCCCACAGAGATCAGCGGGACCTCCGGCGAGAATGAAAGAGATGAAGATTCCCTCTCCATCCTCCCCTCCAACAATGTTAAAGCCGAGACCTGTGGACCCTCGCTGGAGCACCACCCGCCTGGGTTCCCTGGAAGAAACACAAATTAAACACACGCATTTGCGGTAGGGTTAAAAGAAGATGGCATCCAACTTTTTAACACAAATTAGTTCATAATTATAGTTTTTTTTTTTATCAGTTTTATAGGCATCTTGATTTACGATGACATTTGATCAACCAGTTACGACTTAGATAGCCACCGTTGCTTTTTCACTGCTTAAAGTTTAGCTGATGTTTAGTTGTAACACTTGTTTAGCCACAGTCTAAGAACCAGTGACAAGGAGAAATTTATGATAAGAGGAAGGTGGAAGATTTTATACTTACAACATAACTACAAATGAAAAAATATTGCAACAGTATTTAGCAGTTAGTGTAGTGTATAATATCTGTGATACAAGCCTATTGTGGAGTGGTAAATGGTACATCTCAGTGGGAGGAAAGGGCATTTAAAATTAGGATCATTCACCACGATTACCAGCAGATGTCAGTATTGCACTGTCTCTGTTTTGTTGCACCACCACAGTTACAGTAGTTACTCAAACAAACACTTCTGACTCAGGCTTTACTCTATAAACGGTTTGATTCTTTTGTAACTCCGCATGACTTGAATGGCTTTGGACAGTGGGAGTAAACAAGAGCACATGCAGAGAATCCTAGTCAGGAAAAACATGCAAATACATATTTAAGACAGAATTGAAAGCAGGTTCATCTTTTGTGAAGTAACCACTGGACCATCATGTCATCCTCACTTAAATGGATGAAAACTATCATGATTAGTGCAGAAACAAGTCTAAGGATCCAAGAGTTGAAACCTATGAGTTATTAAGGTATTTATCAATAATCCATACACTGTAAATAATATGTGAAAATTGTATTTGATCCCTCTTTAACCTCTCTCACTGAAATGGCTCTAACCAGGGGTGCACCGATCCAAAACCGCTGGACTCTTTGTCAAAGTCATAAAGATTCTGTGTTTTTTTTAAACTATCAGTTGCAAGTATTATGGTGGGTTGGCAACTCAGTTTTTTAATGCCACAGCAATCCCTGGCCTCATATTACCTTACATAATAAAGTCCCAATGAGTTCCATGCGATGTGGTGCAGTATATAGATATTAAATATGGGAAAATGAGAGCACTGGTAATCGATTTTGACAGATACCCTGAGTCAAAGTATTGGTATCGAGAGAGGAAAAGTTGTATTGGTTCAATCTACAGCACAAATTTATAAATGATCAGACCTTTCACCTTAAATCTCCTGCTCAGAGAGAAAGCAGATGTCCTTAAAACTGTGCACACTCAGTGGACACTTGTTAAAACCCATAATCCTCTATTTGCATGAGAAACTAATCAGAGAGCCAAAGAGGAAGAGATGAAAGAGAGAGATACAAACACAGTCAGAGAAAAGAGAGGAGCAGACGTCAAAGATGACCATTCTGCAGTCGGTCTGAGGCTTATCAGATTTATTATAATCAAAGCGCACCGATTGGCCCAGAGGGCTATGACGAAATGAGTCATATTCTGGTAACCACGGTGACGCCAGTTGAGTGACGAGTTGGGCTGTGATAGGCTGTAATCCGTCCATTAAAATGGATTAAAGACAGTGGAGCAGCACTGAGAGAGTATCCGCATGTTTATGTGCATGTGTGTGCACATATGTGACCTGAGTTTACATGCAAGACAAAATTCGCACTGCCATCTGCCTTTTACTGTCACACACACGCACGCACACTTTATTATTTTGGGCTCTCTAGGGACTCTGTTTCTCAATCTGGTGTCATGGACCTCTTTGCTGGCCACTTAAGACCTCAGAGGGGGTCATGAAACAAGCAATAACGGAGAGGAGAAAGAAGCAGACAAAGACAAAGAAGATCCTGTAAACAGCTTGATTTACTTTGTTTTTTAGATAGTAAGAATAATAAGAAGCTGCAAAATTTGATAGAATTACATCAGTATTGATGAATTTGGAATTTTCTTTGGCTGACAAAGTTTGCAATAAGAAGTGACAGACATGCAGGACAATAAATAACAAAACAAATAACGATGTGATTACTGACCTAATCAGCCTGAAAAGCTTCTTCACACACATCTGCTGTTGCATGTAAATCTCCTTTAGAGTTGAATGTCCATTAGTTGATACATTCAAATATTATCGAACGCATTAACCATTGTGGAATCTAACAATGTTCAATAGGGGACCAATTGCCAAACATAATTTCCTGTTTAGTAGTACAATGGAAACAATGAGACGACTTTTAGTTAAATTTAATACTAACTTCTTAACCCTTTAAAAACGGACCTCCTGCGGGCGGCCACGGGAGATCGTTGTTTGCATGATCCTGTGTATATCTATGTAAAATAAAAACCATAATAGCTAGAGCATTCAATCTGTTCGCATCAGAAAGCCGAGGCTTCTGTCATTCGCATCATCACATCATATGCCCGTGATGACACTTATGATGCTTATTTAGTAACATTTTATGAAAAAACATGTCAGATTTTTGTATTTCTTTTTTATTTATGACACAATTTCATTACTTTTGTCAATTGTTAGGGTTTATTGACTGACAACCTTTTAGCTTAGGTTGTACAGATTTTAGGGATATGAAGCATTTGAAGATACTCCAAGAAATGACATCAAAATAAGCAAAAATACCAATGTAGGCACTGGCGGACCATTTCTATTGCAGAGTTCAAAGGGTTAAACCCAGATTACCCAGTTAATATAACATTTTCAAAACCATACTACGATGCCTTAATGGAAGCACTATAGATATCTAGATATGCAAAGTTTTTACACAGATATATGTAGTTCACCTATACATATTTATTTATTTTAGGAAAACCTGAGTGGAATTCCAAAAAAATAATTATATATTGGATATGTTTGTTAGTGCAGCGTGTTTAATTTGCATTTTACAGAATAAAAGTCTCTTGTCCCAATCAGAGAAACATCTTTTGTTTCTGTCCCATAAATGTAAAGGGGTCTGTGTGTGAGGTCTCACCTGGGGATGTCGTCGTCTCCGGTCATGGCCCGGGGCAGAGGGGAGTATCTGGGCGTGGTCAATGGGGCGGGGCTTACAGACTGGCTGCCGCTCATGTAGGGGCTTATATGGTTGTCTTGATGTGGCGAGTACGCTGGAGGAACACACACACAGACACACTTTATTTTTTCTTATTTTACCATACTGTCATACATAAAACATAATTTCATTGATGTCTTTTTAAAGGCTGAATGTGTAATTTCATGTACTGTTAGTATGGTAATTAGCCAAAACTGTTGACGAACTGTTTATAATTAGATGTACTGCAGATATGTTGAGAGACGGTGGTGTGATATATACTGTTTGGTGATGTGTTAGATTCAGAGCGGTAATAATAAACGACATGTTGTTTGATAATATGCTGATTTGGAGAGGTGACAACTGGCTGTAATCCAGTGGACCAAATTTACCCATCAGACTGTTATATAACACATTTAAAGCTGTCTGGCTGATGTCATCAGTGGATCCTTTAAACCATAACATATAATGTTTCAAACCAACATAAATTGGTGGTCTGGAGGTATTTGGTTTTATCATAATGGACACTGTATGAGCACATTATGATCATGGTCATTTAGCGGATTATTTTTCTTCTTTTTTCACGTTTAAATATGTAACACTTTTTTATAAATCCCCTGTCTATAATGCCTTATAAACACACTTATATTGCATTACAATCTGCTTAAAGCACTGCATAATTATAGTTATAAGCACTCAAACAAATTGATAAGTAAGGGATAATGTACAGCTAGCGGGTCATTGTTGTGAAATAAACCTAGACAGCAAGACCGTTTCACTGCGAGTCGTGTCTGACGTTGTGAATGAAAGTCTACACAATCTGGAAGACGCCGGAACCCTCAAGCCCATGTTATGAAATGAAAACCATTGCATTATGGGAAAGTCTTTCACTAAGAGGTGTGTGCGTACTTACAGTTAGTGACGTCGGGTGGAGGGAAGTTGTCATTGATAAAAAGGGAGGTGTGTTTGGCCACGCGGAGGTAAACAACGTCAGGAGTGGACTTCAGGGCGGCCACTGCCTCCTCATGAGTCACCTCCTCCAAACAGGAGGCGTTCACCTGCAGACACATGAAGACAAATGTATTAATACACAGACTGACATGATTACGTCCATACCCGACTGCAGCACAAACATACAGTGTGGATGCTACCGTGCAGTTTTGTGGCTACGTCCATAGACTGCACTTGTATCCTAAAATATATCGCTGGACGTTAACTTAATGGAGAAGAAGCTTTAATCATGTTGTATTTATTTTGATGCTGAAATGGTCTGCTGCCGTGTTAAATCACATTTAACACGCGTGGATGTAGAGCAGAAGATGTGATACAATCATACTCTTGTCCACTGTCCTTCTCTATTACACCTACTTTAGTCCTAGAATATAACATACCCTGCAGGTAATATGTAAGGCTCTAATAAACGGGTACAAATGGAGCATAAGCCTTGTTTTTGTTCAATTCTCAATTAAAATTATAAACAAGGACAAGTCATTGTACATTTTACGTGGAATAATTACATCTTTTGTAATTGTATTAAGGGCAAATCATTTCATATTTGGTATTACTAAGGGATATTTATGACACATAAATTCAATAAAAGCAATTCCTGGCATGCAGTATTTGGTGCTATTGGGAGTGTTCATTACCTATATGGGGCTCATAAACCTGAATTAATATTCTAATCTAAAAGTTGTTCACGCAAACTTCTTCTGTATTTCATTTCATTTTTAATTTAATTAAATTGTAAACTTCGCTTTGATGACGCCTGCAATCTACGTACTTGACACTATAACATTTGTATGATAATAAGTGCATACAAGACATAAGAAGGTGTAATAAAAAGGTGTTTCTTACAGCCATAAGTTTGTCCCCTATCTGTAGCCGTCCGTCTTTGTGTGCAGCCCCTCCCTCGATGATCTTGGTCACGTAGATGCCGTTGTCACCCGGGACATGTTGGTTTCCAGCTCCACCTGCTATACTGAATCCTAAACCTGAGAGAAAACATCAACGGGTCATATTTTTGTATGTAACTTCTGGGTTTCCTGAGGATGTTCATGATGTTAGATATTTTTATTTGCTGCACTGCTGCATTTTCTCTCCCGTAGGGCCTTTTATCAGTTCTGACATTTAGATTTTTTTATGTGATACAGTACAATTACAGGGTAGTAAAGAAAAGCGAAATCCAATTAGGTGAACCATACCCTGTCATATGTTTCATATTCCGTTGCTGTACATTATCCCTTATTATTCTTTTCTTTCCCCTGCTCAATCATATTACTGTATCTCTGCTGCTGAAACGTGCTGACTTCTCCGCAGAAATCAGAAAGTTGTGCCTCATCATCCTCTCTCACTGTCAGGCACCAGTTTACGTCTTTACTTCTTTATTTCTTCATCATGCAGGCAGTAAGTAGTAGGATAGCAGAAGCATGTCAACACCCTCAAAAGTCACATTTTAAATCCAATGTGCTGGAGTAAAGTCAAAACAACAAGAATCTGTGTTTACTACTGACAGACTCCACTGTATGCTCTGTTCACCTTTGTAGTATTTTCTCACCTTTGGGCCCTTTGACCAGCTTGATATCCATGATTCTCTCGGTGAGGCTCCTCCTGCGTCGTATGCATAGTCGGACCAGACCTCCTGCGTCCTTCAGCGCCTCCACAGCCCCGCTGTGGGTCACGTCCCTGACGTCTGTCTCATTTACCCGGACTATACAGTCATTCACCCTGTACAGCAAAGTCACACACAGAGAGGAAGAGTATATAGTGAAGCCAAATGATTGCACACCATCTCCTAAACTCAAATGTTAGTCTTTCACTCCGAAACTAGAAGTCCAGTTGGGCGATATCTATCTGTTACAAAAGAAGCAAAGTGGGAGGAAGCTGCTGTCAACGTCTTTTAGTTGTTTCTTATTATTTCACGTCTTTCCTCTTTAATGTTGAATTAAGGTTAATTCGCGGAGGCAACCATCCTCCGCTGTGCGTCAGACGATTCTGGTCCCAACAAGGTTAAACATTTTAATTCTTAGGTCTTGGTTTGAGGTAAGGGTGTGTGTGTGTGTGTGTGTGTGTGTGTGTGTGTGTGTGTGTGTGTGTACCTGAGTCGTCCATTCTGGGCTGCGGCCCCTCCAGGTATAATCTTGGTGATGAAGATAGAGGGGTCTTCACCGATATGAGGGTTATCAGTCCCTCCTGCGATACTGAACCCCAGACCTGAGTTACCCTACACATGCACACAAACACAGAGAGTGTTTTAATGGGAAAAAGAAACACCATCTGAACATACATATTGGTTTTAAGAGATCATATCTGATGCCAGAAGCTTCGATGATCTGAGATAAATGACAGAGTTACTGTTTTTAGTAGTGATGAATCTCCCCATCCGGTCCAGATAGTTAAAAAACAAAACAAATTTATACTGCTATTTTAAGATGCTTTTAAGTAGTGAATACACAATATAATGGAAGCACCTCAGTAGTTTATATAAGAAGCAGATGACCACACTGGAGTAATTCTTCCATTCTTCTTCTCTTAAATACTATACTTATCTAAATGGCATTCATTGCAAAATTACATCAAATATCTCCCCAATTACCACTTCTTAAAAAAATGGCTTCTCACCTGGACAAACAATATGTAATACAACTCTCTCCAGATATGGCTTATGACCAAATTACACATAATAGATCGCCTCAGTCAGTTGAAGACATTACCTGATGACAGCCTTTACTTCGTGTCTGTTTCACTCACTCTCTCATGCTTTGTCACTGGGTTTAAAGCTAGTGTAATGTCTGTGCCTGTGCTCGCGTGTATGTCCATAGTGTCTTTAGAGCAGACCCAGTCAAGCAGACAGAACCAGGTCACAGGAGAATGGAGAGAAGAGAGAGAGAGAGAGAGAGAGAGAGAGAGAGAGCCTCTGGGTGAGAGAAAGGGGAATATAATGAGAGAGGGAGGACGAGGATCAGGAAAATAAAGTAGGGAAGGATGGACGAGGAAATAGGGTCAGCAGAGTCGGACCAGTGGTGGGACGGAGCAAAGGAAATGCAGAATGATGAGATGGAGGAGAGGAGAGAGATAAATGAGAAGATACCTGACATGGAGCAGATGACGGTTTTATTTATTTTCCTTTTTTTTGGGCCCCCCCCCCCCTCTTCGGAGGACTGAATTTACTTTTTTTTCATTCTTTTTCAAATTAATATCAAATGAAGGAAAAGAAAAGTGATAATACTAATAATAATCGTAATCTTAGTCAAACCATATTACTTATAAACCCCCAAAACAAAACAAAAAAGCAGGAGCGAATAAGCTGGCCACCTTTACAACATATAAACAAATAAACAGACAAAAACAACGACAAAAAAGACAGAAAACAACAAGCTGACGAACATAGAACAGAGACATGGGAAATAAGGCCACTTTTTTGTTTTTGTTAAACTGTGTAAAATGGGGTATAGGAAACGGGTGGGACTGTAATATGAAGATGATAGTAGTGACAGGGTGGCATTTAGCTCACCGGCAGATTAAGAGGCAGGATAAGATATGAGAAATCTTTATTGAATTCTGTGATTTGATTATTTTGTTTGGCAGAGAGTTGCTCTAGTGATATATGTTCTGAGAGGAGGTTCAACCATTGTTTTATAGAGCGTAGGTGTCTGGATTTCCAATTGAGGAGAATAGCTTTCTTGGTGATGAAGGTTTTATTACTATCATGTTTCTGGTTTTATAAATGTATATTTTTTATGCTGTGGATTGAAATGACTGTATTTGCTTTGTAGTTTAAAAAACTAAACATCAAAACAACAGGTTTTTTTCTTCTCCCATGATTTTTTTTTTTTTTTAAATCAGTGAACATACTGTATGGATCAGAAAGTAACTTTTCGACAGTGGTGGACGAAGTACTCATCATTTACTTAAAGCAGCAGTAGGTAGAAATGGAGCCAATATTCAAAAAAGTTATTTTTATAAAACGGTCACTATATCCTGACAGTAGTGCATGAGACAGGTAATCTGAAAAAAATCATGTGCCTCTGTGTCCTCTGGTGCTCCTAATAGCATCTGTAAGATTTCACAGACCGGAGGAAAACAACCAATCAGAGCCGAGCTGGAGTCTGCCGTCTATGAGCAGCTGTCAATCACTCACGAACTCAACGGTGAAACTAGGCAGCGCTGATCAAATATGAATCAAAATGTTACTCCAGTTAAAGTACAGAAGTTCTATCAGCAAAATGTACTTAAAGTATTAAAAGTATTCATTATGCAGAATGGCTCCTTTCACAGTGTTATATTGTAATGAAATACTATATTATTCTGTTTTTATCACTAATAAATACATTTAAGAGCATTTAATGATGTAGTTCGTCAATGTGGAGACAATTTTAGATACTTTGTATACTACTGAGTAGATTAGTAGTACACTGTATATCATCATATAAGCATATCATTTGAGTGTCAAATAAATGTTGACGAAGATAAAAGTACAATATTTCCCTCTGAAGGGTAGTGGAGTAGGAGTATAAAGTGTGTACAAGTATAAGTATGTCAAAATGTGTAAGCATGACGTTGACAGTAATTTATGTGTTTTGTTTCCTGAAAACACCCTGTGGTCACTGCTCATGATTATATACAGTAAACCGTTATATATATCCTACCCAAGTTACTTCTAAGAAGTTTGGCAGCCTAAAATGGTGTTGACACAAAAGGCAAAACAAGTTCGCTGGATTTAGCCTCGACAACGCCATTATTTAAGTATCTTTACATGATTTTTACAGTACACTTCTAAATAGTCAAATCAAATAATTTACAATCCAAACTGTCTTTATTTTGCAGCTTGCAGTCAGTGAGAACTATATACAAGCTATTGTTTTATATTAATTGATGTGGATCATAAAGTAATATCATGCAAGATGTTGCATTGGCTGATTCAAATACAGTATATAGGTTGACTTGATCCATTTAGGATCGGAGGGTTTAAAGATGTCAAAAACAACTGCTAGCAATAGCTATCTTAACTTGTTCAAATCTCTCAGAAGAAATATGTTTGACCTTTTCACACCTTCTCAGTCTTTGTTTGCATGTTTTGTCGGTTGCATTTCTCCTAGTTTAAATACACAGGCACTCAATATAATTTCTGCCCTGGACATCCCTGATGATGTTTTTAGTGTGATTATGGAGAACAGGGGTCAGTCCGAACAGATGTCACCGGGTGGGGGTTGATGTGACTGATTACATTACAGTGTATAAAATAAGCATTCATGTTTACCCGCTCCAGCGTGATTTCCTCATACTCATAGTCTGCTTCTGTTCCATTGACCTGTCAGAGAGGAAGAGGAGGAAAAGAGAAATGTGTCAATTAAGAGTAAATGCTGGAAGCTGTTTTCCTGTAATGGACACTAAAACTCTCATTAGATTTTATAGTAAGGCTTTTAACATTCATAATTTATATGCAGTGTTTTCCGCTGTCACGTCAGTCGCTACTGGCAGGCACACCACGTGTACCTCATGTTGCATTAAAGCTTCATGTTTATTTATTATATGATGTTTATTTACACCTTTATCTAATTCCTCACTGTATCTGTGCAACGTGCATGTGCATTGAATATTCTGTGCCACTAAATATGCACTCTTTGAACACATATCAGCGTTCAGAAGTTGAAGAATTGTTCCTTTCCAATTCGAATACAAAATGTGAGCTGATTATTATTATCAAGTAATGCAAACTGCAAAACATGAGAATTATAGAAAAGCAAAAATAGACATTTGACGATTTATGAATGACGCATGAATCCCAGAGATTAAACTGGTAATGCGTATTAATGATGATGTACCTCTGATGTCATATTTAAGAACATCCCTGCTGAATTGCCCATCGGCCAATCACACTGCTTGGCCAGGACCGCCTGCACTATAAAACATATTAACATCTAGATTTCCTGACTGAATGAACAGCATGTGGAAATAAATCCGATCTGAGCAGACTATTATATATTTTGTGTTCCAGTCTGTTTATACTGGGAGATGAGTGTCCTGTTCCTGCGATAGTTGCAGGCACACACACACACACACACACACACACACACACACACACACACCCCCACACACACACACACACACACACACACACACACACACACACACACACACACACACACACACACACACACACACACACACACACACACACACTGGTCGAGTGGCATCCCAATGGCCCATGTAATCCCCTTGGCTGTAATCTGTGTCTCTGTGCAGTCAGATTAGTTTAGATTTTGAATTTCTGTCTTTCAAACAGAGGCACAATCTCCCATCAGTCACCATGTGCAGTGTGTTTGTTATCACCTTCAATACACTATGTACATATTCAGACTCGTTATTTACTATAAACATAAAACATCGGATTATTCCGGAAAAATTGAGGACAATAATAGCTTACCGCCATCCTTAAAACTGAGGTTCTAATTATTGTAAAACATGTTTATTTATATTTTCCTATTTAAACAAAAGGGTCGACATACCACCTTTGCCTTATTTTCTGCAACAACAACATAAGCAATATATTTGCCATACGCAATGAAAAATAAACAGTTTTTTTGTATTTGTTATTTGCATTAAATAACAGAAAATATAATATCAGTGACATATTAAGAGAAATCTGCCAGAGAGAAATCATTTTCACTCTCTCTCTCTCTATCTCTCTCTCTCTCTGTGTGTGTGTTATATTCCAGGCAGTTCAGCAGGGAGTAATTCACAGTAATTACATAATAAACTTATCTAACAACAGACACTGACTCTCTGTGGCAGCTGGCTACCAGTAAAATGACATCTGGATCCATCTAATTCTGGACTGAGCTTTCTGTTTAAATCAAGGACGCTGCTATCACTATTGTGCTTTTATATTGGGGAGAAGTATTGAAATTGCTGAAACATTTCTAGTAGAAGCTCCAAAAAGTGGTTTACACAGTAAAATAGCCCTTCATATGACATTGCTATGGCTTGTATTTGTTTAGAAGAGAAAAGGATATGATGTAAAGATTTACAAAGTTACGCAATTATTGTTGAAACTACTAGAATTTCACATGGAAGCTCAATTAGAAATATAACTTTACACCAAGTATTGGACCAATTGAAATGTATTAACAGTGGCAACACTGAAGGTAAATAAAAGCTTCTGTATCGAGGTGTTGCCTGAGCTTGGTACGTATTTGGGAGCACATTGTAACCACCTCAACAGAGAAATGTACTGCAAGTCAACCTTACAGCCACTGACTGCTATATACTGTAAGATTCACAACCTTACAGTATTCAACAGTCTTCAACTTAAAGTTGCTGCAAAGAAAAACTCTGTTTTATGTGACACTATCCATATTCACCTATACTATGAACATGAGGGCAGCTCCAGACACCGATGGTCAAAAATCAATGGTCAATGGTTGAAACACAACCAGTGATAAACAATTTCTCTTGAATGTGTGTGATTTAACTTTATTTTCCTTTTCTCTGCAAACTCTTCAAAGACTTAAATTGTATGAAATCCAATTGGCCAGTTGAGACGTTCTACGTATCCTCATACAACGGTTCGTATGATATGTTACGAAAAGTTATTCCTCATTTTTCGTGCGTTTTCCTACGAATGTCCAGCAACACGTGACACACGTGTCAATTTACACTTGTTAAATGCATACAGTCTTTTCAAAATAAAATTCCGTCTACACAGGAAACAACTAGGTTAAGTTTAGGTAACAAAGCTACTTAGCTGTCTGGGTTAAAATAACTCCGGAAGTGGCGTAACTTAAGTACAGAAATTCTGTGACAAAACGACTTAGTTAGGTTTATAACTCTGGAAGTGGCCTAACTTAATAAGTACAGAAGTTAAGTGACAAATAAATCAAAGTTGACTTCTGTTTTCACACGGGACACAAACAGCTGTCTCCTGGGTGAAAGTCTGTTGTTTTTAGACCCTCTCATCTACCTAGAACTCCTCCCTACATGACGTTTGTCGCTCTTAAGTGTACTACATACGAATTGATTTCGTGGGATACATATACGAATTACAGTGCATTACTTTTTGTTGGTATATGAAACATTACAGTATCAGTAAGGTGCAAAGTACACTGTTGGGTGGAGGTTTACATTTCAATGACAATATATTTGGAGCAGTACTCACATATGGGGGGGTATCGACGCTGTCGGTGTTGACCACCACTGGAGGGGGGTTGGCCTGAAAGAAGAGAGAACAGCAAAGTGATTAAACACTTTTAATTTGAAGGATATTATCACGAAACCATTGACTATTTAGATCGCTGATGATGGTTTCTATAAAAACTTAAGAAACACACGTAAACACACATATACAGAGATCTGTGATGATGACTTACTCGTCTCATGTTTTGGTACAGCATGTTGAGTACATCTGCTACAGGTTACCACCACGGAGCGACAGCATACACCGCATGACATACTGCACAGCCCTTATATTGGACAATACTATAAGTACTACACTGCAAACCGCACTGTAACGTAACGGACTGGTTTATAAGGCTCTGTTACTGTGCCATAAAGTACTCTTACCGTAGCAATTAAGTACCGCACCACAAACCTTATACTTTTACATTTTAGATTGTCTAATGGCCTGTGGGATACTCTGCTACTCTGTGCTCTCTATCCTGATGCCAACTATGTACAATCTCCCCCTCTCTCTCCCTTGTGCTGTCTACCACAAGTGTCTCCTTCCTCCTTCTCTAAGCTCAGTCTCCTCTTTCTCCCTGGCCTCCGTCTAGAGTCCAGGCCTGGAGAGATCAGGGTTAAAGCAGCAGCAGATGATTGACATTATCTTTCCTCTTGCTTCCTATGCAAGCCCAGCAAATGACAAAACTCACACTAGCTAATAAATAGCCTTAAGATGTCTTTTTCTCCGTGCATTTGCAAGGTGAGCACCAGCCCCCATCTTATCATTTCACCCTTTTTGCCACCTGTCTCCACTTTTTTTCCTTCTTCTCTTCTCGCTTTCTCCCCAGGGAGTATTTAGTGCTCGCCAGTCCAGTGTCTGCAGCTCTGGTGTTCTCCAACAAAGCAGCAATGAGCATACCAGTCCATGTAAAATAATCTGAAGCTCCAGCTCTTGTCCTGCAGCCAAAAAAAAGTTCTCAAACAAACCAGCTAACCAAACATCAAACAAGCTAGCCAACCAAATGGACAGTGCAACCCAGACCTCACTTCACGGCATCAATGTGCAACAGAGCAGCAATAGCATCTATCCCTCTATGCTAATCTCTACCTCCCTCATCCCCCCCTTTTCCACTGCTTTATCTCTCTCTCACACACACACATGTATTATCTCACTCCGTGTCTCTCTCTCTCTCTCTCCACCACATGTCAAACTGTCTGTCAGTCAAGCTGACAGGATGCTTGATCCCACACGGGAGCAGAAAGAGAGAGAGAGGGGGGATCAGAGGGATTATAGAGTACGTGTGGTGGGAGGAGTTAGATCTGCCCCCTGAACAACAGCAATGAGGAGCAGAGGGTGCAGACAGATGCACACAAACCCCCCAAAACCACAGACAGAAGTAAAAAAGATAAGGAAATAATGGTGGGAGAACAGAAGTGGAGGGAGATTCAGGGAGAGAATGAAAGGAGGTGGAGAGGGTGGTGGGGGGAGATATACAGTAGAGTTCATGGATATTGAGGAGACAGTAAGGGTCGTGCTGACAGCTGCATCTGTTAGGATCTGTGTGTCAGTGGTGCCATTGAGCTGAACAAAATCTCTCAATCTAGCTTATGGTGGTAAATTTTAAGTCCTGCATTCAAAATCTTGCTTTATAAAAGTATTATCAATAAAATGTACTCAAAGAATATAAAGTAAAAGTACTCATTATGCATTCCACCACTGATTACAGACAGACATTGCAGATGATTTCTAGATAGGAAAGCCACATTTAAAAAGGTCACATCTGGTTCAATCAATACCACTAGGGGTTCCTTAAAGCTAGGGTTGCTAATCTTAAAAAACAACAAGATTACGCTTGCTTAAAAAAATTATCCAATCGAAAAAACCCAGCCCAGTGTTGCCGACTCTTTTCCAATTTAAGCAGCTAGCAAAAGTCCTCTACCAAAAAAGTCGCCAAGTTGGCAACACTGACAGCCCGTCCCTTCAGGCCTGGTCCCAAAGCCACTCCCCCACGATTATCATTATGAATATATCATAATGAATATAAACCACAAACATGGCTATTGTTAGTACTCACAGCTGTCAAGCTATGAGCTTGTGGAAGACTCGGGTGACATACAATGAGTGCACGGGCAGAGTGCGAGCAGGCAGGCAAGTAGACAAGTAGGTAGACAGGTAGGGACAACCACAGATAATGGATTTTTTCTCTTTTTTTTGTCAGAGCATTTGATTTATTTATTGCTGTCGGGATGTAAAGAGAATGTCAACAAATATAACAAAAAATGTTTTTGAAGAGGATTAAGAAACCCTAGATTTAAAAAAAAAAAAAAAAAATCTGATCACAAGAGGATTAAAGATTGATGATGGTTTTAAAAATATATGTCTGTTACCACAAAATTATCATTTTTCAAACTTTTATCTAAAGTTTTTTTCTTATAAAATACTGGATATTTTTTTACCACTTTAGGCCTCCAAATATGCTTCAAATGCAACAACCTGAGGAGGAGGAAATCACTGCTCACAACTCCTGTTTATAGTAAGGCCATAACCTGTGACGTGACAAGTAGACACTGCTTTAAGCATTTTGATGAACTACCTCTATCCATATTGACAAAGAGAACCAGTCAATTCTCCACTCTGTTACCTGATATTTAGTCAATTTAGTTTGGTAGGTAAACAACAGTGACTGTACCAAACAACCATGTATTTATGATTCTGTAAAGCTTTTAAAACTTGTTCTGCTGTTGTAGAATAACTACAGGTATTCTGACCTGAACATTGAACTTATTTGAATACATATTTCAGATGAAAATGCTTCATCTGACTGCAGAGTCATCTAAGCTGATGATAATGTAACATACCTTCATTCTGACTTCACCAAATTTAACTTGTCTGTCACTGACAGTCCATTGTCTCGCCTAAACTTCACCTGACACCTTCGCCATTGTAACAACAGGACTGTACAAAGCACACAACTTCTTTGTGTGTGTCATTCACAGAGCGACAAATCCAGTCGGTCTGTGTGTGCGCTGGTGATTCCATTGACACGCCGTGACGGACTGCACGCTTATGTAACATCAATATGAGTGTGTGTGGACGAGGTTTTCATGAAAAGGCCAAAAGAACAAACGTGCAAATACAAACAAACAAGAACTTGCACACAAATACACAAACACACACCATCCATATCCAGACAGTGTTTTGCTGCTCTATGCAAGTGATTGTTAGTTGTTACATAATTGCTGTTACACCAGCTGTGTTATCACGGTATTGGGGCCTGGTTCAGTCCAGCACAGCGCAGCCTAGAAAGAGATCCAGACTATCCCTGGTTTGTTTCAGCAAGCAACAAGACGGTCAATTAAGTGAGTAACGGTGCATGTGTGTGTGTGTGTGTGTGTGTGTGTGTGTGTGTGTGTGAGTTGGGTTCAGCGTCTACACCATCATCATAATAACTCAATTAGCAATTAGCAAATGAATCATGATTGGATAAACAGAAATCAAGAATCCCAAAATATCTAAATGACGCACAGCAGCAGCTTGTTAATTAAACAGTCATGTACACACACTCATACATGCAAGAACATATAAACATACAAAGTGCAAAAAATAAAAGTCACAAACTGAATTTAAAGCTTTGCTTCCGTAACATCTGACCTTACTTGGTAAGGTCACTTTGCCACCTTATTATAGTACAGAAAGGCCAGTGTTGAGCCATTCATACACACAAATACTCCACTCCTAATTTCACTATCTACTCTGTCTTCCTATTGTGCAACGAAACTCCATTTGACTAATGAGCTAATCAGATGGAGCGTGACTCTAATCAAATCAGAACGGCCATGCTAATCATGCTAATCAGACTATCTACCTGCTATCTCTGATCACTGTGTCCAGTGTAGACGTACAGCACGATAACTAACCAACCGACAGCTAATAACAGGCAACTGCCTTCTTTTCCTTATCTCACCATAGAGTGGCACAGGAATGAGTCCTACAACCCGGAAATGAGTTAGCATTTTAGCACTTCCGGTTCCCTCGTCTCGAAGTCAATTTTTTGAATGGGATTTTAGTTAGACGCCTGAAATAAGGTCTGCGGTTAACACAAGATTAAGAGATTTTAAGTTTTGTTCTACAATATAAAATAGATCAGTAAATATCCCATTCGTGAATTTTGAAGCTTTTATGTGTCTTAAAAAAGGAGGTTGGTAACAAGTGGCTAAATGAGACTACAGAGGTTGTCAAGGGACATTAAACGTCATCACGGCGAACAAATCAAGCTGGGTGGTGGTGACGTTGAAGTCATGCGACCGTGGTGTAGTTCGTTTATAGCCTAACGTTAGCTTTTTTACTTCTCGCGTTTGCATTTACGCTTCAAAAGTCATAAAAGTGGTGTTAATATGTGACGAGTATCTTGCTGACCAAAACGTGTAAGTGTCATATATGTGTGTTTGCCACAGAGCTTATTTTCTGCAATAATCTAAGATCCAATGGAAAAATCCCATTAGCTTTTTGTCGAAGGAACCAGGGCGATGCTAACTTCCTGGTTGGCCTACAAAAATACGTCATCCCTGGAGCACTCTATAGTACAGTTTATATAACACGTCCCGTCTTGTTATTTTGTGATGATTTATTCCGATAAAACTCTCATTTAACCACAATCTGCTTGGTCTGTTAGTTTCCAACATTTCTCAGAATTACTTTCAGCAAAGCGAGAGTCCCAACCTGCAGACACTATGAATATAATTCAGTTCTGTAGACAGCTCAGAGTGCAGGTTTATGTTCAGAACAGCACTGAAGCACTTCAGGCTGTCAGTGCTTCACTTAAAAGAGCAGTTTGACAAGTAATAGTAATAAAAGTGATAAGTACAGCAGCTAGTGTACTATGTAGACATCCCATGGTGATATTGTGTGTTTGATGGAGACATTTCTTCCCTTCTCTCTTTGTCCCATCATTCCTTTAGTGTCTAATATATCTAGACAAGTATTGATTCCAGGAGTACTTTGAACATTAATGGAATATGCAATCAATTTGTCTACATAACTTGTGTTATGTTTCTCGGTAGAATGTTATTCTTTCCACCTTATCAGATGTTGTGATAGTACAGGACAAATTGTCCAACAAACACTTGAAAAATTGCTGAAAGTCTAGTTCTCTCCAGCCCTGCCATTTTCCTTTTTGTATTTTATTGTTTAATTTTAAAAGGTATAGTAAGATAAGATTAAATAAAAACACTGAGAGAAGAATTTAAGGCATGCTGTTTTTGATTTCATATGTGAACATTTGCAATTTGACAGACCCTCAACTGACCACCACCCTAAACTGATTTTCTCCTTAAATGCCTGATAAAGGTGTATGATCAAAACATAGTGATTTTTAAATATGAAAAGTATAAATATACGTAGTTTGTGCTAAAAGTGTGCAGGAGTCTACCACGTTTTCAAACTTTTAGTCTGATTGCACGACCTGTGCTCTGTAACAGCTCCGTATCAGCTTTTATTTGCTAGGATCAGTGCCCCTATCTACTGTATCCATCCATCTACTATCCACTCATCAAACCTACCTGCACATGGGCCAGTATTTGTTGACAGTGGTGTATGACTGGCACGTGTGGGGGCATTTCCATTGAGTGTGCTGTCCAGATATACGTGTCATTGGGCCACGGCCGGCTTCCGGCCTTGCCCTTGGCTTTGCTCTTTGTGGGACTCTTCTTCATGCTGTCCCTCAGGTTGGGAAACTTTCCTCTGGAGCCCCTGTTGGCCAGGCTGGTTGGCAGTGTGCTCCACCCATATCCGCCCAGCCCTGAACACAGGGGGAGCTGTGGCGAGTGAAAAGGGTGGATGGACAGCGACTGGGAGGCGTGAGGAAGAGCAGGAGGGCAGTGGTGGTGGTGGTGGTGTGGGTACTGCTGGAACAACGAGTGGTGACTGGGGGAATGGAGCTGCATCTGCTGCGGCTGTTGGTGGTAGATTTGATGAGTCGACTGTGAAGAGAGCATGTGACTTGGCGAGGCCGGCGGGTGGTAGTGTTGCTGGTTTTGAGAATGATGCTGCAGCTGATGATGACTCGGCGACAGGTGAAGCTGGTGGTGGCTTGGCGAGTGCAGTAGGCGATTTGGCGATGGCGGAGCCAGCTGGTAAGTTGGCGATGGCGGAGCCAGCTGATCACATGGAGATGATGGTGCTATGTGGTAGTAGCTTGGAGAGGGAGAAGGAAGCAGAAGTTTTGGCGAATGGCAGCCATGATTGGGCGAATGGGCATGCTGATTCGGTGAGTGCAGCGGTAAAGGTTGCAGCTGGTGATTTGGCATCTGTACTGGCAGTAAATTCTGGTTATGCTTCGAGTGAGAGTGGCTCTTCCCTGACTTGGGCTTCCCTTTGCCAGATTTGCCCTTAGTGGAGCCACTGGTGGGCTTCTTGGGGCTACAACAGAACTCATGGCTGTGGAAATAAGTGGTCATAGCTACAGAGATATATAAAAAAAAAAAGTCACAAAGAGATGTTTATCTTATTGTGTCCCTCTCACCACATCATCTTCTTTACAGAGATGACAAAAGGGAGTACCTCCTCAGAGTCGCTTGTGTCCGAATAAGGTAGGTCATACCGCTCCAGAACAACCAATCCTCCTCTCTGCCGAGTACAAAGTAGGTAATCCTGCCGTTCCTCTCTCTCTCTCTCTCTCTGATGTATATCGGTGTGTCTAAGATCACAGGAATATCAGAAAATCAAAATTCTCCTTTGTAGGCATTGGTTCCATTTCTTCTGCCTTATAGACTGCAACATCAGCTGGTCCTGAAAAGCAAAGCATCCTTCTTCAATGCGATATTTAACACTCCTCTTCTCGACTTTCTCCCCACACACGCATTGACCCTCTTACCATCTCTCGGGGTTACAGGGGTCAGTAGTAAAATAAAATGTGAATCCAAAGAAGAAGCAGAAGATGAGCCTCCTTTCAGTCCTGCTTTCTCTCTTTCATGCGCTTCAATGTCTTCCTCATTCTGTGATTACGCTCCACTTCAAGGGTCAGTCACTCAGGGTAACTCATATTATCCACCCATGTTGTTGTGCCCGCCGCTTGTGAAGTGTTGGCTGCTCTGTCGACGATGACGCTCGATTCATTCCAAAAAGAAAACGTAGAGACAGTCAAACAGGAGTTGACTCAGATTCGATTCCTACATTTGATTTCTTTTTGTTTTTAGATTCGTGTTCCTTGTTTCCATCCAGAAGGTTAGAAAGAGTTCAATTTTCGTCGTCGTCCTTCTTTCATCTTGTCTTGTTTTATCTTTCTGTTATCATCATTCGATATTAGGCCACATCTCTATGCAAAATTCTCTTTCTCAGCCTCTCTCTTCTTTCAATGCTGCCTCCCTCTCTCAGTGTCTGTCCCTCTCTCTCTCTCTCTCTCCAACTCTCCCCCTCTCTCTCTCTCTTTCCTGGACTAGCCAATTAGGGGCTTCCCTGGACTCCTGCACATGACAGCAGCCAGGCATGACTAATCAATAGGCGACCAGGGACAGTGATACAGCGCTCAGAGCTCAGTCAGTGTGTGTGTGTACAACGAACAGAGAGCTGTGATTGGTGGAGGGCAGTCCCTTCCATCAACCTTTGTCTTGTTCTTTTAGAGCATCACAAGGCAGGCCGGGTCAGCTGGAATACAGTGTATGAAATGCCTGCTGTGTGTATGTGTGTGTGTCTCTATGCGTTGGCCTACTTCCTTGTTAGAATGTGTGTGCCTCTGCTTGTGTGTGTGTCTCCCAAGTTAAATCTTTGTTGGGGTGGACGAGGCATTTCAATCTGCAGTCTCTAACAAGTCCCTACACACACAGACACGGAGTCCAAGACTCCAGGTTTAGTGTAGGTCTCGTGATGATTGGGTAAAATACAAAGTCAGTTCAGTCAAATCTATTCAGGAACAAAGCTACAGTGCAGTAAACGGTGACGTTACAGTAAAGATTGCAAATGTCTCTCCTCTTTTGGACAAGGATTAGAACTAGGGCTGTCAATTGATTAAAACATTTAATCACGATTAATCACGATTGTCCATGTTTCGCGATTAATCGCAAATTAATCACACATTTTTTATCTGTTCAAAATGTACCTTAAAGGGAGATTTGTCAAGTATTTAATACTCTTATCAACATGGGATTGGGCAAATATGCTTGCTTTATGCAAATGTGTGAATATATTTATTATTGGAAATCAATTAACAACACAAAACAATGAGAAACATTGTCCAGAAACCCTCAAGGGTACTGCATTTAGCATAAAAGCAAAACTGCATGTGATTATCATAAAGTGGGCATGTCTGTAAAGGGGAGACTCGTGGGTACCCATAGAACCCATTTTCATTCACATATCTTGAGGTCAGAGGTCAAGGGACCCCTTTGAAAATGGCCATGACAGTTTTTCCTCGCCAAACTTTAGCATAACTTTGTAGCGTTATTTAGCCTCCTTTGTGACAAGCCAGTATGACATGGTTGGTACCAATGGATTTCTTAGGTTTTGTAGTTTCATATGATACCAGCATCTTCACTCTAGCTTTAACACCCTACAACCTCCGAAAAATCAATTGCGATAATGCGTTAAAGAAATTAGTGGTGATAAAACAATTTTGCGTTAAAGCATTATTATCGCGTTAACTTTGACAGCCCTAATTGGAACCATTGTATGGTACTATTGGTTACTATAGAAACTCAATACTTTTGGAGTAACAACCAAATTGTATCTAGTGTCTTTGAACACAAACTGTAAAATATGGAAAGATTGCACCAAATTCTTTGATCAATTATGTCCTGATTTAAATTCAAATTTGGTTAATTGTATATTATATTGTAGTTTGATTCAAGACAAACATTTGTCCCACTTTTGAGAGTTCATCACTCTTGTTTTCCACTAATGGCAGGGTTGGTTGTTTGATCCCAGGGTCCTCCAGGTCAAAGGTGTGTGAGTGAAATGCATTGTGAAGCACTTTTTCCTGCTTAGGTTTAGCTTTTAAGCTATAAAAGTGTCCATTTATTATTTAAACATTGAAGTGTTTAGACCAAACACAGATCAATCAATTGATCAAGCAGCTTTTAAAGGAGCTAAATGTGAGATTGGGAGCATTTTTTTTTGCCTGCGCATGGCACCCAACGGTGCGACGGCTGAGCTGGCAGCTCGCGCACATGGGAGAAGTTTGCCTTCAGGGCTTTCTGCCAGAAATAGTTTTATTGTAACCCAAACCATATTCTTTTCCTAAACCAAGTAGGTATGTTGCCTAAACCTAAAGAGATTTCTAGCAGAAAGCCCTGAAGTCAAACTTCTCCCCTGTGCGTGGCTCGAAGCTAACGGTGCTAACAGCACTAACAGTGAAAACAACGGCAACAGTGCTGACAGAGCTAACAGTGTTAACCTGAGGAGGAACCGGAGGGTGGGTACTACGCTTCTGCGTCGTCATCGTTGTTGGGACGGCGTTATCAGCTGTAACCGCCTTATGAGAGCAGTGCAGAGCCTTGAGCTAGCCAGTGGGACACACTCACATGCACTATAAAAACGCGCAGCCGGCCTAGCTATGTCAAAAAAGCACAGAGAAGCTCGGATTACAACACACACACAGAGGAAGAGTGACTTCATTCTCTGCTCAGGTAGACATTACTCCTCTATATCTTTACATAGCTGATAGTTGTTTGCTGTTATATTAATGCTCTGGATATCATATAGAGCTCCTTTAAAGCATTTGTATATTTATATACTTACAAGGAAATGACTAAAATCCTCAATATTTTTTTTTAGTGATGTGCAGAATAGTCACTATCTTTAATCGCTATCGCTTTAACTATCAATTTAATTATAGCTCATGGCTTCTTACTGCTGGCTACAGCTGGTATTTAAGAAAGAACAGGATCTGCCATTGGTTTGTACACAGACACACATACACACACACACACACACACACACCCACACACAGTTATAGACTTTGAGGTCCAAGCCTCTATAATGTCAGTAAATATATGCCGCAACTCGCCCCAAACCAACCTGATGAGAAAGAGAGAGAGAGAGAGAGAGAGAGAGAGAGAGAGAGAGAGAGAGAGAGAGAGAGAGAGAGAGAGAGAGAGAGGCAGATAGGCAGACAGACGAGAGACATTAAAAAGCAGCGCCCATGTGGAGAGCACAAATAGATGAAAAGAGGGTGAGGGTGGTTGAGAGAAAGGCTGTTATAGCCGCCCAGTGTGTGTGTGTGTGTGTGTTCCCTGTGTAAAGTGCTGCTAGCGCTGCAGGCTAACCGCTCAGTCAGGGGAGGATGAGCAAGGAGAATAGGCTGTTAGCATCACAGTGCTAGATGAAGCCCACACTAATATAGTGCTGGAGGATGAGGTAGGAAGGGTTGTGGTGAGGAAGGGTTGAAGACGAGATGAAACAAAGATAGGGGATTGAGGGGTCTTACGGTTTGAGTTTTAGTTCAGTAGATGAGTTTAGTTTAAAATACTCCAGTCTTATCAGGAAAAATCACTAGTATGATCTGTCAAACAATTTCTAGTGGATGCTACGATTATTATATCCATACCAAAGGAGTGACAAACTCAGAACTCACCCTCAAATATAATTATGTATGAAACGTCTGAGTCAGCGTGCCCACACCATGTCAAGCTCGACTTAGTTTTCTACCCCCACTTCCTTTTGACACGGCTCTCAGAAGAATTCTTAAGAAACACTTCAAATTAGTCCATCAAGCGTGACATCATCAATTCAGTAAAAACGATTTGCTTAATTGAATCCTCGTTTTTACGTTCTGGGTTAGACTGACCCGATGATGAAGTTGAAAAATTCAGCAAAAAAATCCTCATTTATTGAGCGTCAAACCTTTTCTACTCCACCTAATTAGTGTAATGGATATTAAGTAGTCTAGTGAACATGCACGCTAATTATTCGTAGCCGGTCAGTCTGACTCAGAGTGAGAGCAGCTGCTGAATACAGTAAAAATTGAAGGAGCGCCATCCTTTTTTCTTCTCTTCCTTCTTTGTTTAATAGCAAAAGATATCAACGATACGATTACATTTCAGACAATTCAATCCCACTATTCTAGACTTTAGTCCAGTGTTAAACCCTCTGACCACATGTCACCTCTTTGCTATTCCTCCAATTAAATTATCATTATTCCTTATCTCCAAACTCCTTAGCATTTCTCTCAAAAGCTGATCTGTGACTATGCCAAGCAGAATTAATGCAAATTTAATAGGGAAAGCAGACATGTATCAGGAAATAACACCTTGAGCAGGGGCTGCTAGAAAGACTTGCATAAAACATTTAATAAAAAGTATTTATTTTGCCAATTCCACTGTGTTCAGGTAGACAGATTGTGATACTGAATGACACCAGCAGGGGGCCTCAGACTCCACAGACAGATGGAGCACTGAAGGGACACACACACACACACACACACACACACACACACACACACACACACACACACACACACACACACACACACATCAACACACACACAGATATGAAGATGCTTCTCTACAGCATTGTTCCCTCGTCATTACTGTGTTATTTGATTCAGATGTCTGATATTATCAGCACTGATTGACAGCATGTATGATATCACACAAAGATACTGCAGCACTGCATCTCACATTAATGTCTAGCAGACTCCTGGAAGAGATAAAAATGGTGGTAGGAAATGCATGCACACAGGGGAAGGGGGTTAAATCCAGTTTGAGCTTATACACACAATCATTCACTGTAATGTTATCAATTATATATATATACAGTATATATATCCTTCATTTAACCAGGTAAAAAAATAATTGAGATTACAATCTCTTTTTTCCAGGGCCACCTGGCAAAGAGGGCAGCACAAACAGCGTTACAACAATAAAAACAAACAACACAAGCAGACAAATAAAAAAGTCACACGCGACAAATGACCGAGCATGACATCCAGTTTGTATTCAACACAAAAACAGCTATAACGCACTAACGGGTCAATCTCAAAACGATTCAGTGAGAAATTCAAGAAGAATCACATCGACCTAGAGTGCCACTTTCTCGATCGTTTAAATGGACTTAAATTCCCCCGTAGTAATCAGCTCTGACAATTTCAGGTCCTTCTCTACATTATTCCAGGAAGAAAAAGCAGCGTATTTAAAAGCTTTTATGTCCGGTTTTCGTTCTAACCTTTGGGACCAACATCTGTAGGATTTTGAAGCTGCTGTTGTGTTAGTTGGTTAGTTTCATCTTAGTATCCCGTTGCTCATTTGCTTATTTGACACTGATGACAAAGTACTTTACTAATTTCTGCATAGTATTTTGCAAATGTCCACTCCAGCATGATGTTAGATTAGGTACAATGATGTTAGAGGGAAACTGGATTTTGTGTACTATGTGCCAGTGTTTATCATATAGTCCGGTCCTTAAGAATAATAACCAAATAACTCCAAGTGTTGCAGCGTGTCCCGCTCTATTAATATTTAAAAATACAAGCTGGTTTCTGACTGAACTCAACTTAATTCCTATTAAAATGGACACAGAATAACTGCATAACAGCCGCAGATACACTGACATCCTCTGGAGGTGAAGCATAAGAAAACACTGCATCTCAACACAGCAGAGCTGCGGTCTCCACGGATCAGTGGGTGATCAGACATGCGAGGTTACAGCCTGAGATCTTCATTATCATATATCTCACCAGCAGCCACTCACACAACATGGCAGAATATATCGGTATTAATTTACATCATGATTGGAGCAGGGATTTGCTTGGGGATGAGGTTGGGAGGATATGGTGTGATGTGAAAAGCAACATTATCACATAACTAAACTTTTATCGCCAAGAATGATTGAAAATAATGTCAGTTTGGATCATTTATATTCTATGTGTGTGGTAATAAATATATCAGATGGTGTAATGTGATGAGAGAACAATTCGTTTCCAAAACAATGTCACAGAAAACAGCACTGATGTACCATCAGCGTATCAAGCTGTTATGGCTAATGTGTTAACAAACAATTGCCTACTTAAGTATCCAGCAGAGACAGAGCAACATGAGCATCCCACTGGAGTCATGCTTCTGGCCACCTGACAAAATCCCCAGTGGATGCTCAACTTTCATCACCGCGAATACTCGGCTTATAGCTTGTTTGCTGGAAACGGCTGCCTGCAACTGTTTTATATCAGGGTTTGAAAAGAGAATATGTGTCACAGCTCATTGAAGGTAATTTTAGTTCAAAACAAGGTGCTAAAAGAAGCTTAATGCTGTGTAGGACTGCAAGGTAATTTGATTCATTCAAACACTTAAAAGGTGCCCTGTGGAGTTTTCGTCTAAGCGATTAAAAGTTATGTTTACATTCAGTGTCACCAAAATGTCTTGTGTGCATCCCTGGGATCTGACAAACATGTTTAATGCATTCCTTCTCCATAAAACATTTGCCTGCATAGTTTACATCCATGTTTTCATTGTGAGCGGTCTTTTTCTTCCCTGCATGTTACCACCGCCTGTAGACCGGTGCAATAATGTGAAACAATTGGCAGGAATGAGTACGGCGTTACCCGCGTGTGAGTGTGCATGCATGTGCGTCCTCATGTGCATGCGTGAGACAAACAGAACAGGGACCCACTTATTAAACAACTTGGTGCTATAGGTCCAAAACTCCACAGGGTACCTATAATGGAGCAATAACTTATATGGCATGATTTGTCATGAAGAAAATCTATCCATGTCCACACAGGTCACAAAAACAATCTGGGTAAACACTGTTTCCAGGGTTATGGGATGCTCTTATTTTTTTTTTACACCCAAGGTTTAACTATATGCAGTCTGTTCAACTACATAAGGACCCAAGGCTTCTCTGGGAGCCACAAACAGTGTCCCACAAACTGCACAGTAGAATTGGTCGTAGAATAGTTGAATTTGTGCCCTAGAATAATTGCCTAATTTTGATTTCCAGTCTTTCCAACTTCCATAAAAAGATCTGTTGGGTGGAGTTCTTGCCGTCTGTGCGGGCAAACAAAGAGATGTTTTTACTGCCCGTTATATGACACAGCCCAAGAATCCAGCATGTAGTTGATCACTTATACTCACTTTATTAACAACATTTTGGTTCTCTATCAGATAAAATTCCTGATGAATTATTTTACCTGGCAAATTTTACAGATTTTTGGGGTTTGCAAGAAGTTTATCTGAAGGCCCATTTCATAAAAGACCCTTATAAGACTGTCCTTTTAAGTTAAAATATTCATGTTATGGTTCTTTCCCGACACATTTTGAATATGTTGCACCCTGAGTCACAGGCCCATTTATGATTTAAGGTGATGAGTTTTATCTAAAGTTAATATGAAGCATAGGTTTAAAACAAAGAATAGATCTCTATATGCTTTAATCAATGAACTGCAATCCAATATCACCTCTAATTATTCCAAATACCGTAAGCAGGGCTATTATGTGCTGTAATAGGATCTGGGAGTTAGTAGTGGGGTCAACAGGGGGGGTCCTCTACACTCTCTCGAGAGTGCCCTCGTCCTCTCACACTGATCAGGAAGTCATCCCACTTGTGGGTAAGATCACTTCCTCAGGTCAGGACACTGGGTGCATCAGTAACTGAGTGGCTCATTCACCGCGGAGTTCAGACTACAATACTCTCTCTTTTCTCATCTATCTGTGTCACCCTCTGTCTCTCTGCTCTTTCTGGTGAAACCCTAAACTTGTACTCTTGGCTAGACTGGTTGTGCCTCACTCTAACTGCGAGCCAAAGAATCAGAGTGAAGTAATGTCTTCTCTGTAATGGTATTCTCTGTTAAGGATATGGTCTCAGTGTCTGTTACAGATGAGTTTGCCACTCTGTCTCTTTCTCTCTCTATCTAGGTGTCTACAGTGTCTGCCAGCCTCGAGATCTCTTCCTCCATGACTTAATTACCAACTCTGTTTTCAATGCTTCGAGATGCTGCCCTCTAGTCTGTCTGTCGCTGGCAGAGATCAAGGAGCTGCAACCACCACTGCAATACAACAAAAAGTGACTATAAAGACTAACTTCCAATGCTGTAGGAACCTAATTACAAAGAGGTTGATCATTAATTCCTCCTCCAGTTCCATAACTTATTACAATAACACAATATGTCGTCCACAAGCTCACATCACAGGTACAATCAGAGCATAGAAATGACAATGATGATTACGACACAAGGGCTGCAACTAACGATCATATTTCGATTAATCTGCTGTTTATTTTTCTTGATTAATCGTTTTGCTAAAAATCAACAAAAAGTAGTGAAAAATGCGCATTTACAATTTCCATAGAGTCCATAGTGAAATATTAAAATTGCTTGTCTTATCTTACCAAACAACTATCCAAAAGCCAAAGATATCAAGTTAGTAAGCATCAAATCCGCACACTTTAGAATATGGAACCAGCAAATGTTTAGTTTGAAAAATGACAATAAATAATTTGTCAATTATCAACATAGTTGCTGGATTGTTTCAGCTCTTAATAACTTAACTGCAAAAAGGAAATTCATTCCACCACAGGTCAAAATTGTCCAGGCAACTGTGGCACAGTCAAGTTACAAGTTATTTCATTTTTAAAGATGCTAAAATACGGGATTGGGAGCATTTCTATTGCCTCTCAATGGCTCTCAACATGGCGACGGCAAGCCGGTGGCTCGCAGCTAACGGCGCTAACAAAGGCGAAAGTGCTGGAGGAACCAGAGGGGGGGTGCTGCGCTTCCGCGACGATGCCGTCAGTCGGGACGGCGTTATCAGCTGTATCCCCCTATGAGAGCGGTGCAGAGCGGCGGCCGTGAGCTAGCCAGTAGACGACATGCACAAACATGCGCTAAAAGCCCACACAGTCAGCCAGGCGATGTCAACAAAACAAGAAGCAGCTCGGATTACAACACACACAGAGGGAGAGTGACTTCATTCTCTGCTTAGGTAGAAATTATTCCTCCATATCTTTACATAGCAAATAGTTGTTTGATGCTATATTAATAATCTGGATATCCAATTTAGCACCTTTAACTTTCATCGTCCTGCTTTCTCTTTTAGTCAAAACTCCAGTGATCAGAGCTTTGTTTACCAAGACATACTGGTTGGTCTAGATAAGCCTTTCTGGTGGCAGGCAGGTTCTCTCCTCCTTGAACCACTGGCGGTGCTAACGTTCACTTGTGTCACAGGATGCCAGAGAATTACATCGCATTAAACCTTAAATTTAATCAAGAAACACACTGACCGGCCTACGAGGAGGCACAACAATTACAGGTCAAGAGGGGGACGGCATCACTTACATGGGACGCAGTCCGCTGTCGTCTTGTACAATATTCTCTCTGTAACAATGACGTCCACAATCAAAATCTGTGTCTCATACAGTAATGAGCCTGTCACTTACTGCAACAAATCCATGTGTGACTGCATGACAAAAGTACTAATGTCACTCTGCCTGGTAATATCACACAAGCAGCTGCTGTAAGATAACGACTCTCTAAAGCAGCAATATGTTAATGCTTTTGATTCTCATCATTATCATCATTTATATCCAGTTATGAAGTTTTCATGTGGCAGCAGTGAACAGGTCAAGAGCCTTCAGTAGTGTCAAACCATTCCATGCTAATTACAGCAGGATAGATGGAGCTGTCATTATGTTGTGTTCAGCCTCATTAGTTAGTGGTCATATCAAGTGATTGCTTGTGGTCAGCTAATCTGTGTTGATTCTATCAGCAGAGAACAGGCTGGAGGTAGGAGACTGATGGAGAGGGAGGAGAGAGAGAAAGTGTGTCTGTGTGGAGACGTGTGTGTGTGTGTGTGTGTGTGTGGGAGCGAGCCGATATGCAAGCTTCATCCCACACACAGAAGGTGATGCAACACCTCACACACTCGCACCACAAATCTAATGCACTACTCACTGCTACAATGTGTGTGTGTGTGCGCAACTGATTGAGCGAGTAAATTAAGATTTTAAGTTTGCACACACTCATCTATTGTTTTTCTTTCTCCTCAACTCTCTCTCTCTTTCACACACACACCCAAACACACACACATCCACATGCCACGCTCTGCTTGGTGATCAGCATAGCAGCATCACCATGACAACAGCTGATGCCGCCCGCACTGTTGGCCAGCATCAGCGAAGGAGCTCATTGGTTACAGCGGGTGATGGTGGTCCAGGTTGTAAACATTTGCATAAGCCCCTCCCACTGATGACATCACCTCCGTACTGTTTTTAGGATTTATTGAAAAGTTGAAACCACGTAAGGACCTCTTGTTCGCCAACTCAAATTTAGGAAATGATTTATTTAAATGAAAACAAACAACATGCTCGTTTTTTGAGACAGTTTCTAAACTGCAGCCCACGACATGTAAGTTCAAATGTAGCAGCTGATCGGGATCAACCAGAGTGGGCAGTACACGTAAGTCATGGTGCCTTGAAGGTTTCGAAAAAGTCTGAACACGTTAATGTTTCCAAGTCATTGGTTTTAAACTTCAAGCTGCTCCAACATGCATTCCCACATGATGTGAGTGCAGCACAGGAAGAGGAATAAGCACAGATTCTATCAAGTTCTGTGGTGACTGAATACCACATCTTTATTTTATTCCTCGTCCCATATTTGGTTCTTTTTGTAAACTAAATGCATGGCCTTCCCTTCCCTTCCCCTCACTCCCGCACTGAAGCACTGCTCAGTTTCTATGCAGCGATGATGTATAGCTTCTGAGTGCGCAAAGAAGACTGCGGGAGGTGAAGATTCGCAATTATGGTGTGAAGATTCACACAATAGTTTGGTCTCTTACATACTGCCCCCTCAGTAACAGATGATCTATTAAAAAATATGCGGCAGAAGCTGTGATTAAGTTTCATAGCGTTCAGGCATACTTGGTTGCAGAATCCGACTCAGGACAACTTCACCTAAATATGACCTTTACTGCACCACTGGAGCAACACATCTAAAGAAAGACGACAGAGAAAACTGGAGAAGTCTACACATGCACTGTGGTATCCCATGAGGCACAGGGGGAGTGGAAAGTTTCCCTGGGCAGCAGAAGGGTAATGAGCCACTCTCTAGAGGAGCGGGGTGTGTGTTGGGGAGAGTGTGTGGAACTCAACTGAACACACACACACACTTCGCAGTATAGGTTGATGTGTTAATGACGTGTCTCCTGACACATTTTCCAGTTCTAAATGACCCAATATACAGTATATAAATTACATTTCCATGAGAGTTGTTCCGATAACGATACCAGTATCGAAAATGCGTCCAATACTGCCCAAAACTCGGTATCGGGTATCGGCGAGTACGCCAGTCTATGCACCGATCCGATACCATAATTCATTAATCCAGAAAAAAATTTACTTGTTTAACTGTAAATCAATTCTTCTTCGCCGCTCCAAAACAGTAGCCTTCACTGTGCTGTCGCCCTGGATGTATCATGGTTGCCACTGGCAACTATTGTTTTAGAGCAGCGAAGAAGAACTGACGGTAGTCAGAGCGAGAAAAATATCAGCCATTTGGAAATATTTCACAGTGGAAAATCCAACAAGTAAAAGGGCGATATGTACAGAATGTAAGGCTTCCGTTTCGAGGGGTGAAAGTACCCTAGTAGGATGTGTGAATATTGCACCGGGCAGAGAATAGAAAATTGTTATTTATTGTCTTTTGTTCTTGCAAGTTATTGCATTCATTCTCTGTATGTATTAGTTCATGCTTTACAAAAGGCTTTAACCTGAGCCACGCCACACAACAAAGATAGTTATTATATCACACCCATACGTGGTCAGTAGTAAACAGCTGTTAAATAATAATATTAATAACTTTTTTTATTATGCTGGTATCGGATCGGTACTCGGTATCGGAATCGGGAAGGAAAAAATGGTATCGGAACATCTCTAATTTCCATACTTCATTCTAGCACAGATTGTTACTCACTTGTTTTACACTTTTCACTTGTGATAATAATACTGCAGTAAAGCCAAAGCGAAAATAGAAGTAGTTTCACTTACTGCCTCTGATGTTGACTATTAATATTCCCGTCATAACCAATCCTGATCAAAATAATCGATTTACTGACAGCTAACTTGATGTGTGCTCTTTATGTTGATGGATCTATTTTTATCCAAGCAGGTAAAGTGCATGATATATTCACATTGCCCACTTTGAGCTAATAAGCTATCAGATTTCTCTCACAGTCCTAATCAATCGCTAATTCTCTCCTCTACCTATATCTATCCCTCCATCTCTGTCCATCCTTCTCTATCCCTCATTTCCTGTGACCACTAAACACATCTTTAAGGCTTTTAGAGCTCTTTCTGAAGAGCCGGGATGACTTTCATGCCTCTGCTGTACGACTCATCAATTATACAGAGACAGGACAGGGTGGGGGCTAGGGGAGAGGGAGACAGGGCCACTGTTTGAGGCCACAACAAAAAAAATGGAGAAGAGTTGGGTCAACCTTTTATCTGTGATGACCGAGAGTCATAAACTCAGGTGAAGATACAATACAAGATCTAAAACACATAAATAAGATGTGACACTTTGCTGACCTGCTCCAAGGCAACATAAATTCTACATTTTGCTGAGCAGAGAGATGGAACAAAAATCACTAATAACATATTATATTATAGTAATATTTATCTACAATCAAACACGTTTAATAACGTCACTATCAAAAGACAACCTAAAGTCAACAGTGGAGCCTGCGAAACAGACGGATTGACTGGTGAGCTAATAGCAGAAGGGATTGTGGTCAACAAGGAGGAGATTTTGCAATAAAATGCTTTCTGGTGAGATTAAATACTATCTCTGGACTCTAACATGTTCCAGACCACCAAACGTCACATTGTTTTACCCTATATGGCTTTTGTCAGAGGGACTGAATAATGTGATTAAAGCGTAATGGAGGTGTGTGTGTGTGTGTGTGTGTGTGTGTGTGTGTGTGTGTGTGTGTACCATTGACTGTATATAAAGATGAATGTCATGATAGCTCCCAAAAGTGAAGCCAGGACTTCTGGATCGCCCCCTGGTGGCTGGCTGCACAATAGGTTATACATTTTGCCCCCTCCATGTTAGCGGATGGGATATGGGCCAAACTAAAAAGTCAAAGTACACATCAAATACATTTTTCCTAAAGACGGTTTCTGTCATTTTAGGTAGTTCTCATCACGCTGATGTATGTTCAAGTGTTCATTTTTCTGATAAGTTTGGTTTTAATTAGTTATTTGATGCTATAAAATGGGGGTGAGACGCCATGATTGACAGCTGTGATTGACAGCTGCTCTGAGTGAAGTCGGAGCCGGAGGCTGGGGAACTGTACAAGAGAGGAGATGTAACTTTAACTTTCCATTACCATCACGAGTGTAATAGAACATGTGTCAATTTGCTCATAGTAGTAGTGTTATAGAGATATTATGGTCAGTTGTTGTGTCTTTCTAGCCAAACAGCTACCATGCTGCTAACGTAGCAGCTAGGTGGCTCACGCTAGCAAGCTGCGGACGTACTCGGCTCGAGATTAGCTCAGGCCGGTGTGTGGGCGGGACCTCGATACCGCGTCTCCAGCCAACCCCGATAACTCCTGCGCAGACTCTGGCTCCAAATGACGTTAAAATCTCAAGATGGCAGCTCCTGTATCCGGGATATTTGGGCCTCACTTTTGTACAGTGGGAGGAAGTGGAGACGCGTTGTCCATCTATATACACAGTCTATGGTGTGTACAGGTGAAAAATGCACACCTCCCCAGTGTTTAGTTCAATCATCAAAATTGAATCAGACCATGACCCTGAACACTTAAATGCACAGACCGTTTGAAATGAGTGATGGCATATTTCTGATTAATGTTGCGAGGCTAAATCAGCAGATCCAAACCACTTCCATCAAACAGTTAAAAAAAAACAGTCTCTCTCTCCCCTGCATCAGGGCCAACAGCTCTGTTTGTGTGTGTATGTGTGTGTGTGTGTGTGGTATAATGGCCTATCAGTCATGCAGTAAGTGCCTTAGACAGGAAAATGGCAACACCTTGGGAAAACACTGGCCAATATGATTACTGCAAGGGGGGGTGGGGTGTAACTTTTTCCATGGGCTGTGCTGTAAATCTGCAGTAAAAGTGCTGTAGGGTTGAACGTTGTGTGGCGCCCCGTCCACTCAGGAACTTTAGATCAATAATGCAGGTTTGCATCCAGAGACATTACTGCATTTGTCATCTGCAGTACAGAAAGTATTTAATCATTCTGTGCCACAGTCGAAAATATATCATCATGCTTTCTATCATTCTAGCCATTACAATAAGTGCTTTTCCATCCACCTGTTTTTATGATCATTTTGAATCTTTTTCTCTATACTTGAGGTGGAGAAATGAATCAATAAAAGTAAAATGCAACAAAGTGTGATGGATTCAGGCTTAGCGAATATATCGTGACGAAGCATGTGACTTAAACGCCCACTGAAGCTTTCGTTCCACTGAAGAGATAAGAAATTATGGCAGCGGAGACATCAGTTATGTTTGGATCAAGAAGGAGACTGTAACGCTGCTCGAATCAAGGCATGACACAAACATAAATGCAACTTTCCACATTGTTTTCGTTCATTTGAGGTTTGATTTACGTCATCTCCTTGTGCCCTCTTCTTCTGCAATGGTTTACTGGCAACCGACTGAAGAATCAGTGCCACCAACACTTTCTCTCAATCCGTCCAACTCCTCATAATAATCTGCATTTTCTTTTGACGCCTCTGAAAGTTCAGTTTGCGCTACATTTGGATGGAAAGTTGAGTCATTTATGATCAAGAAATGCTTACTTTTTAAAAGTAGGATGACAAAATATTCTTACAAGTGTTTTCAATGTTTCGATTTAGGTGCAGGACTCAATAATGGCCAATCAGTTCACAGCAGCAGTTTCCTAATGGGCTGAGATTTCAGGCCAGACACAGCAGCATCCTAAATATAAGCATGTAATATTAATATCAAGATCCTAAATACTCTTTCAGCTGCAGTTGGTTCACATTTTAAGAGCAAAAAAAAAAAAAAGTAGAAAAAAGCTAACTTGATGACATGAAACAAACCTACATGAAAGGGATTTATGTGTCGCTGTGCACAAAATTGAGCAATTGTTGTGATGGTGTCTGGCTGAAAAGGTTCTTTGGATTAAAGAAATCTGAGGGTACTTTGATGCATTATTGTAATTATGGAAGTGGTATAAAGAGACAACTTGAAACTGTTTACTGCAGACAGCGGCTGCGGCATCTGTCAGCAACAGAGAGGCCTCATGCAAAGATCTTTATCAAGTACACTAAGTACACTCCTGGCCTGCTGGGTCCTTCATAGGTTGTTGGATTTTATGCAAGTTGCTGGTATGATGACATTTATTTACGAGTTCTGTCAGCGCTACACAAAATACAAGGGGACAAACACTTGCTTCCTTTCAGCCCAAATGCATTGGTGTAAATATTCTACCTTTATTTAACCACCCAGGTAGGCTACAGACACTCTCATTTAAATAAAGCTTGACCAATCAGTATTATAGCATCATATTTGTAATTGTGCCATAATTGTACATCGGCATGTGAAAGGTCATTATAATGCTGATGTCATGGACAGCTAGCTGGATTTATACTTAACGTGAGGCGTTAATGACAGTCCCACCATAGATAGGTAGCTTTTGAGTAGGGCTGGGCAATATATTGATATTATATCAATATCGTGAGAAGAGACTAGGTATCGTACTATGGCATTAGTGTTGTCTTTTCCTGGTTTTAAAGGCTGCATTACAGAAAAGTGATGTAATCTTCTGAACTTACCAGATTGTTCTAGCTGTTGTATTACCAGATATTTTATCCACAGTACTGATGATTACAAAAATCTCATATAAATAGTTTGCAAAAGCACCAATGGTCAACGCTACAATATCATTACAATATCATCACAATATCGATATTGAGGTATTTGGACAAAAACATTGTGATATTTGATTTTCTCCATATCGCCCAGCCCTAGTTTTGAGTTATAGTTCATCATCGTATTTAACCCACTGATAGCAGCACTGCAGCACTAGACGGATGTATCGTCCATAATAAGGGCGTATTGTGCTATAATTATAATCCCCACAGTAGTTTTGTGCACATTCCCTCATTTAATTTGTGAAATAGAGAGACGGTGGGCTGCTCATGTACTCATAGAACTGTAGTTAAGGTAACTTCTGTTTCGCCTTGTCTCATTGCTGCATTTGAGACTACTGCTGTGCAATCGCTGTGTTGTTTATAGAACGGTAACAGCTAGAACATTAGCAGCAGAAATAGTCTTGCTAGGTGGTTGAATTATTGAAAAGGAGAAGATTACTGAGTCTTTAATTTTCTTCACGTTGTCTTCACTAATTAATGTTTTTCAACAAAATTTGTAGAAATAGCCCAAACTGACCAATCACAATTGTTACAGTCTCTCTCTACATAATATCGCTATAGAGGCCTGGTGCTGTAGTTACATTCTCGAGGAGGCGCACATCAGCTGTGGCGTAGTTATGTCTGCTACGTGCGTAGGCTCAAGTATGTAAAACATTTGCTTCGCATTATATTTAAAGGAGATTCAAAGCCAAGTTATCTATAAACACTCACTCACTATGGCTCATTATGCCAAAATATGTCAAGGGAGCCACATAAACATGTGGTGACTCCTCTCTCATCAGGTCAGCCACACACCTTCCCTTTTCCATGGTAATGATTTTGATTTCTGTGTCTATTTAGCATCTAGTGCCACTGGACTACTTTGCCATGGCAACACACCGGCTCTCTGGGTCTCATACACTATGCCAGGGCTCATTTCCATGACAACATTATCAAAAATCTCAACCGCCAACAGAGAGCTGCTTCAACTTCAATTTAAAACCTCCCCGCTGCCCCCGACTGCCTCCCTGTTTTGGCGAAGAAACTGAAACTAGAGAATGTTTCCTAATGCAACGACCAGCCCCATGCACGCACACACACACACACACACACACACACACACACACACACACACACACACACACGAACACACAAACAAAAACCCAGGTTAAGTTACATGCTTCCCACCCTGATCCCCTACCACCCCTCAAGCATAAAGCACACACACACACACACACACACACACACACACACACACACACACACACACACACACACACACAGAGGGTGTGACGTGTGTGTTACCTGGCTAGCGGTGATACAGTCGGTGAAGGCACTCCTCCTGGAGAAGAACGTAAGGAGCTGCTGCCAGCGAGAGGAGGAGGAGGAGGGGGAGGAGGACGCGGGAGAGGAGGTGGAGGGGGAGGAGGTGTGGGGAGGTGCCAGCTCCTCCGAGGAGCCCCGCTTGGGCCCCGGCTTCTGTTTGACTCCTAGCCCCGCCCCTTGACCCCCGGACGGCCCGCCCACCCTCGCACTGCGGGGGTACTGGGTGTTGTTGCCGAAAATATAGTTCATCGTCTCCGCTGTCTGCTCTTCCCCTTAAACACACAAGATAGAGTTCATGTTGTAGCGCTTCGCCACTGCTTCATCTCTAATTTCTCTCCTCTGACGCTTCGCTTTCTCTCTCTCAAGCTCTTAGGGTGTTGCTGTCAAATATACAAGTCCAGCACTTCCTTATTTGCTGTCACCAGTTTGTTGCTATTTTCATCTTCCTCTCTCAATTTTCTCTTATTGTTTTCTCTTTCTTTTTCCCTTTTCTCTTCTTCAGCTCCCTCAGGAGTGAGAGAGCAGCTGGCAGATGGAGAGATGAGGAGGAGGAGGAGCTGGAGGAGGAGTTGGAGGAGGAGGTAGAAAGTGCAGGGCAGGTAGACAGAGTCCTCTTAGAGTTGGAGCATCAGTCGGTCTGTCGAGATCTTTGTACATCCACTCGTCGATCCATCTGCCAGTCTGCCTTTGTCGTCCGTCCATTTGTCCATCATCCCATCCTCTCTCTAGCCAGGAGAAATGTCCAACATCCACATCTCTGCTAGTCCAAAAATCTCCTCTCTTCAACTCCTTCCTTTTCCTCTCTTCAGAGAGACTGAGGGCGAGTGTGGGCCAGGCAACGACAGGATATGAGGATTGATTATTTAAGGGGGTTCACTCTTTCTCTCGGTCTTTCTCCACCCCACCTCTTCCTCCCTCTCTCCCTCCTCCTCTCTAGTCCAAGGAGATGACCAGTCAATCTCCCCTCTGTCACTGCGTGTGCTCCCATTAAATATGGAAGGAAGAAGGGAGGGAGGGACGGGTGGCTGGACGGACGGATGAGAGGAGGGAGGTGGAAAGATGCAGGCGAGGAGGAGAGCATCTGAAGTAGGAGGATGGTTGGAAGAAATCACTCTGCAACTCTTCTGTTTCTCCTCCCCTCCCTCCTACATCTGTGATATCGCTCCAAGTCTCACTCTCTCTTCAGTACAGTACATTATTCAGTCTGTTTCTGTTTTCTACCTACCCCACACCCACTCTCTCTCTCTCCCTCTCTCTCTCTCTCTCTCTCTCTCTCTCTCTCTGCCTGTCTTTCAGCAAATTGTCTTTTCCAGTCTTTTATTGGAGCTGCAACCTGACGCCTCTCTCTCTCTCTTTCTCTGTCAGATATCATTACTGGTACAAGACACGCCCCTACAAACCAGCCAGCCAATGACAGAGCCCCCCCTACTCCAAATACACACACACACACACACACACCCTCAAACATGCATGCACACACAAACATATGCAATGATGCCTGTTGCAGGTTGAGGAGGAGATGAGGTAGAAAACAGCTGAATGCCACAGAAGTGGAAATTGCTAACGCTAACGGTGGCTAGACAGATAACGTCACGATAAGTGTGTTTGTGCATAGATATGGTGTTTGTGTGTGTAAGTGTGCTCAGGTGTGTGCATATGAGTGTGTGTGTGTGTGTGTGTGGTAGAGAGAGAGAGAAGCAAGAGTGAAATAAGAGAGGGACGTTCACCCAGTTTCACCCAGTAACAACAATTCACACTGAAGCACTCTACCAACCAGTATGCTTTTAATGTGTGTGTGTGTGCGTGTGTGTGTGTGTCAAAGTGCATGCATGCATCAGTTGTTTGTTGTTATACATGTGTGTATGCATGTGTGTTTGTGTGTATGTGTGTGTGTGCGGTAGAGAGATCTTCTCCTGAGGCTGTTTCCGGACACTGCAGCACCCAGCTCTCCCACACACTCTCACTCATGCACCACACCAACACGAACACACAACACACAAACATACACGTGCACACTCGCTCAAACACGCAGACATGCACGCATAGAGCATGACTCCAGAATGTAAAAACAACAGGCTGTTGCTGGGTACCGACTTGGATGAAAGAAGAGAGAAGACGGGAGAAAGGAGAGGAGAAAGTCGATAACCAGTCCTAGCAAGTGTCCTCGCAGCATCCCTCAAGCATGGCATAAAGGCCTAGCATGCAGTGAATTAGCTAGCATGTCCGGGCCGAAGGCAAGCTGAGTTAAAGAGCAGCCAGGTGTATAGCTAGCTTCATCTGGCAGGTAACTCCGAGTGGCCTTATAGATGCAATTACTAGCTCGCTACCACACATTAAACAGAGCTATTTGCAGCAGTATCCCCCAGCGTCTGAGCTGTACAGCTAGCCTACACAGCTATCTTAGCCTCTCTGAGGATTATCCACAGGTGAAGCAGGACCCCTGTCACAGCTTCTTCCTGTGTTTCCTTGGGAACTGTATCTATGGCAACAGCTTTCCGAGTCCTGAAATACACCTGGTACTGGCTGACTAATGTGTTGTTTGAAGATCTGAATAACACTGAGATTTCTTATGCTTTTTTTTTTTATTGACCTAATGTGAAGAAAACTGCCTCATATGTGACAGGGAAACTGAGTGGGTGAGAGTGAAGTGTCCCCCTAATCTGAATCTGAATCGCCTTTACTTCTGTGACTAATACTTAAGAGTTTGAATATAAAATAGCTACAGACCAGCCAAGCTGCTACAAGACTACAAAGGCTACAGATACTAAAGGTGCAGTGTGTAGGATTTGTCGGCATCTAGTAGTGAGGTTGCAGATTGCAGCCCACTAAAACTGGCAAGCGTGTAGGAGAACTACAGTGGCCGACGCGAAAACGCAAATGGCCCTATCTAGAGCCAGAGTTTGGTTTGTCTGTTCTGGGCTATTCTAAGGTAACAAAAACAACGATTCTTTCAGATAATTATACACTAAAGAAAAGGTACTCAATATTATATTCCATTTCTGCCAATAGATCCCCCTAAATGCTACACACTGTTCCTTTAACAGTCCTTATTCATAAATTTGCTACTAAATTATAATTTTTACCATATATCCACACCACGAGAAAGCCATTGAGCAACCTGGAAAGCTTGGCTCATGTGGGGGCAACCAGCAAACCTGCTGAAAAATGTGGATTGTGACTGACCGCCAAGAATTCCCATTAGCCTTGGATAGCCAGTTGGGATTCATGACATTCAATTAAATACATTTTATCGAATTATAAAGACCTATAACCCTCTAAGACACAGTGGCTGTATGTTGGCTATGTTTATGATTCAAGCCATTCAACAATTCACACATTACTATCAATTTCTTAACGTAAAAAACTAAACACAAATGCAAAATGAAACAAGACTAAGCCCCTAAAGCCACTCTAGTGGCACTGCGAAGCTGCACTTAGGTATCGCAGCGCTACGAGTTAAATGCTAACATCAGCATGCTAACATGCTCACAATACCAATGCTAACCATCTTAGCTTAGTGTGTTAGTATGCTAACATTTGCTAATTAGCACTTCACACAAAGTACATCTCAGGCTGATGGGAATCTCATTAGTTTTGCAGATATTTGGTCGTAAACCAAAGTATTGGAAACATTGAAATTGACCTGATGGATATGTGTATATATATGATAAGCAATTCAGAAAAGTTATCACAATTCATCCTCAGGTGGGACATGAATGTCTGAACCAAATTTCATGGCAATCAATCCAATAGTTGTCGAGTTGTTTCACTAAAACTGGACCAAAGTGATAGACTGACCAACAATGCCTTCCCTAGAGTCTTGCTGCTGGCATGGCTGAAAAAAGCATCGAGTTGTTTATGGTAAGATAAATGTGTCCTGGTTAAACTCTCTCTAAACCAACACATACTGTATGCCGTGTGATAACGAACTATATAGTCGCCTCGCCCACAATCAGTAAGGAAAGAGCAAGACTTCAATCATGTTGGCCGCTATGTGAACGCACTGTAAGGAGCTATCATCGTAGCTACCATAAATTACAACTGGAACCATATCATTAGCATCTGCCAGTCATTCTCTACAGCCAGTGTGTCTGCAGCCAGCCACCGTGACAATAAAATACAATACACTGACATGCCAGCTGACACAGCAACAATCCAGTGAAACACTGGCTATATCACAACTAACCCTGCCTTCATGTGCCTCTTTCACTTTTCCCTTCTCTCCCTCTCCAGTCAAATGTCAGCCAGTGAATCCTGGCTCTATTAATATTTCATGACCAATTAAATAAAAGCACACATCATGCATGTTTAATGTCCGACTGCTGGGAGAGCCAACTTTGCCCTTCCGTCCTCTACAGGTAGGCCGGGCTATGATAGACAGACAGCCTGGCATACAAATGCTGTGTTCACTTTTTTAACAAATTATTTGGCCTGGCTGTGGTTCCAACACAGATTGACCCACAACCTATTTTGGATACTAGCTCAGCAGGCACCAGACATCCTGACCCTGTAACCCAGTAACAATGCACTTATGTACGTTTGGCCGAGATACGGACTTGAGGCTTCATCCCTACTGATTTTATCAGCAACTGTGCTTATATAAGATTTTGTACAATTAATTTACAAGTAGTAACATCTGAAATATATTTGGTAAACAAGCATTTTTTCGGTGGCCAACCAAAGCCGAGACATAATGTGTACTTCTGTTGCCCTGTCACGTTGTGTTAGTTCACCTTTAAAGGGACTATTTGTAACTTATCACGCGCATAAATCTTAACGGGTCGGATTCCCATGCGCGCTCGCGTGTGGGTACGCGAGCGCGCAGCAGCTCTGCTCCTGCCTGTTTGCACACCGCGCTCGTTCTCACCAGCTCGGCTCGCTCCACCTCCACGTGAACGCGCGCACACTACACACTGCAGAAGAGTTAGTTTAGCTCTGAGAATATCTAGTGAATGTGCAGTGGACGTTTTTGCAGAAATAAATGCTGCAGCTCCTCCAGACCAACAGAGGTTTCCCGTGTCTTGTGAAGTGACGGGGCTCCGCAGCGAGTTACGTTATCGTCCCGACCGGGTGTCGGTGTCCCCCCCCCCCCCGTTCCCTCCGGATCGGGAGGAAAAGCCAACACCAGTATCAGCATTGATTCATGGAGAGACCTTCCTCTGGTCAGCTAACATTACTGCCAAGCAGGTGAAATATAGAGTGATATTGTGTGTTAGCTGACGTGTGTCGCCTCACTGTTTAGACCGGTGCTCGTTCACGTCAATGTAGCGCGCGAGCGCGAGCAACAGGACGCTGACTTTCATTGACATTGCGGCCACAGGTGTCGCTGTGAACAAGCAATTTCTGAGTCTTACATATAGCCCCTTTAACTTTAACATGGCTCTCAATAAAATCATAATTACTATCAGCTTTGTGTTGTCAACAACCATAAAGAGACGCCGGTGCAGCTAGAAGCACTGTAAACCACACGTCATGCAGATCTATACTGCGGTCTATTCCGGTGGTTCCTAACCGTTCTGGCTCCGCCCCAGCCCTTCCATTAGATCCCTTTCAGATTCTGGTAAGCACCATTTTGAAAAGCTATATGTCGAGCTCCCCTGGTAAATACTGGGGGTATAGACGAATAGACACAAAGCACTGCAGAGTAAGCAAAGCACCAGCTCAATCCCAATAGGCCAGATCAAATATTTAGCGTCTCAGATCGTGTTTTGGGGGGGGTGGGCTGGGTGTTTTACTTAGCTATATAGCACAGGTTATTCTTTACACAATATTTTTTATAATGACAACGAATCAAATAGTGTAACGTGAAAGGGGTCGCTTGTACCCACAGAGAATTACCATCCGATTCTGCATCTCCGCAGAGCTTTATAGCGAGTTTCAGCTCATTGTTTAACTGTTTAGCAGCAACTTTACTGTTTTGGTTCACTATCACCTCTCTCATGGCATCTTTTTTTGGCTGCAGCAGGCAGCTCAACTCCAGACAAACAATGTTAGCAACAAGCTGGTGAACATAGTGGGGCATTTAAATGCTAAAGAGCCAGCTTTTTCCCCTCAGGAGTTGGTGGAGACCAAAACCGAGCTAAAAGGAGAGTGAATATTGGACTTCCACCAGTAGGACAATTCTGTATCTGCTCAGTGCGTAAATAGGTCGTAACATGTTAGTTTCCGCTGCCCCTAAGTGGCCAATATATCAGTTATTGCAGGTTTAAACATCAATTTTCCTGTAAAGAGATGGCGCAAATAAAAGTAACAGTAGCCTGCTATACTGTAAGGGTGATTACATATGGAAGGTACCATATTTTAGCTCTAAATATCTAAATAACTATAGTTCCCCAAGGCTCGGGTCAAGCTAGTGCCATGCTGTTGTTTTATTAAACATTAAAAAAAAACTTGATCTACACAATGGGCTGAAGTCCATCAAGTAAAAACTAGCAAAAACTAGGAGTTTGCTGAATGTACAGTAGCTGGTTTGATTGTCTATTCATCCCTTGTGGCCCTCCACACTGAGGCAGTCACTGTACACCTGTCAGACATTACAGTAAGCGCAGAGTAAATGTCTAATTTCTATTACTGTATCAGCAGCAGGAGGGAAAAGGAGGAGGAGGAGGAGTAGAGTGATTTGGCTGACTGACAGGTTGATTAACATCCAGCAACAAATCTGCCCTCTGTCTCTGTGTCTGTCTGCCTGTAATTCTCTCTTTATCCCATCTCTTGCCGCTCCCTGACCCTCTCTGTCTTTCCTTCCTTCCTAATTATCTGCATTAGCTTAATGACTAAGAGCCACTATACGGTCTCTGAGTGGCCTATGTGTGTCTTACTGTTCGTGTGTGTTATAGAAAGACACCAAGTGACTTTCTTTTTTTACTTTTTCTCCTCATTCAGTCTCTGCAGTAGATATAAATTTTGCCATTGGAGTTATTTAAGCAAAGTCAATTATACTGCTGCAGGGTCGGCTACATTTCCTCTTCAGTCTACCGTAAACTGTCTAACACATATGCCAATACTGTTAACAATAAATCCTGCTATTTCATTTATTGAGCCTCTTTACCAGCAATATCCATTCATTCAGTCATAATGCTTGCTGTTAAACTAAACCGTTTTAAATTCAGTTCAGTCAGATCTTGATTTGTGAAGGCACCACACACTATGGCGGTTATACTTCTGCCTCTACTGCCTCCTGCAGTTTACAAACTGCAACTACATCTGAACTAATACAACCAGAGGAGATGGAAGAGGAAACTGTCTCAGTTCTCTTCCCACTCTTATTTACTTTCATTTCAAAATCCTTTATACAGACTCAGCGAAAGGACTCAGCAGCACAATTATGCGTTATAGGATAGCCAATTAGATTGTGAGTAAAAGGCTATAAGTATAAGTTAGAGCCAAAAATATATTCTTTCTTATGCTTTTTGATTTCAATCAGTTCTGAGTATCAAGTGAAGACGAGATCACACGCAGGTCTAATCCTTGTGGAATAAATCACATCCATGTCAGACCATGTGCACAGTACATAAAGACATGAACACGTTACGTCAGACAAACATAACAATCCCAGCATTAGCATGCTCTGTGTTCTCACGGTTGAGAGAAACAAAAACCAGAATATACGAGAAAATTACAGCTGCGTTTTGGTTCTGGCTTCAGGAGATTGGTGTGGTAAAGAAGTTATGATGAAGTAGATTTATGTTATTAGATAAAAGCAAAAAGTGAGCATGCTGCAGAACCGGTCTTTTAAAGATGCTACATGTAGCTTTTTCTTTAAATGTCAGCATAATGAGCATAATCAGACTCGTAAAATTAAGGTAATTATACCATAAACAAAGGACGTGTTGCAGATAAACTTTGTCTCACATTTGTGTTGTTTCTCTAAATTAAACCACAAAGCTTCTTTAAGAGGATATTAAACGTGTCCCTTCCCTCCTGACAGCCTCCCCTCCAGTTTTTTTTTTTTTTATACGAATATAAACAAGTTATCTTTCCTTCAGTTTTCCTCCCTTGCACCATCTGCCACTGAGACCTCTGGCGCTTTAGCTCCTTTTGCATAGAGGAAGAGTATCTGTCTTATTAACTATTTATTGATGTTAAAATGCTACATGGAACACTTTAAAATGTTTCTGTGAGGGTGTCGAGGCACGGTGTCTGTGTATTTCAACCGATGCAACAACAATTCCCACAAATTCAAAAATCTGGAGATTATCTGCACAGCTGTCTCACAAAACAAGAAATGAATGAACAAATAATCAAGAAAAGCATGCTTACATAAGCTGAACTTCAGAGACTAGAAACGAACATCATGTCACAAACGAACAAAGCTACGAGTGCATGCGACATGCTCAGAGGCGGGGTTACCTGGAAGTAGGTGTGGCTCTGTGGATAGAGGGAGGAGAAAGGCGGAGCTGGGACTTCGTTCAGCCTCTCTCCCTCTGGGTGAGGCCACGCCTCATCATCGAAGGGAACCTCAGGAGATTCTACCTACGATGTACAGACAGAGCTCAGCATGGTGCAACACACACACACAGGCACACACACACACTGTGACACACCAATAAGGTGCACTGCAGTCTGATTATCGCACATAGGTACTGACTGTTACACAGTTATCTAAAATATAATTATTTATACCAATTTTTACAAAGCGGAAGGAAACAATGCAGCTGCATGAGACAAAATTGTCCACTGCTCCTGTCTGTGCAAATAACCAAATCTATATTTCGGGTCCTTCATTCAAGCTTGAGCAGGATGTCATTGACAACCAATGACCATTCATTTATTTAACTCAAATATTGAGATAATATATTGACCAGTACTGCCTTACAACGGCAGACAGCACTAACTACAGAAACAGTGAAGTATATCGCTTTTATAGACAAAAGTAGGCACATTTTCAGATAAAATCAGAGTGAGGGCATCCAAAGGGCATCTAAGGTAGGCTAGTCAGCTTTTAGCAGGACTAGTTTATCTGGTGTTACTTTTTCTTCATCTGTTATTGTTGAATTTAGCAATCGCCTTATATACAGTATGTACAGTATGTAGTGTAACATGCATTTAAGTCTAACCTTAAAGGTGGTGTCTGTGATTCTAATACAATAATACACTTTTTGTCAAATTCAGTGACTATCTCTTCACGGTCTGCTGTCTGTCCGTTCTGTCTTCCTTTGTTTGTGTTTACTTTTTTTTTTTTTTTTTTATTATTAGGGCTGTCAATCGACTAAAAAATAGTTAATTGCGATTAATCGCAAATTAATCACACATTTTCTATCTGTTCAAAATGTTCTCAAAGGAGATTTGTCAAGTATTTAATACTCTTATCAACATGGGAGTGGGCAAATATGCTGCTTTATGCAAATCTATGCATATATTTATTACTGGAAATCAATTAACAACACAAAACAATGACAAA